>JAWNOK010000022.1:600000-1091558 GCA_035046005.1 Drosophila acutilabella | reverse complement strand
CCGTGGGTGCACCATGCCAGCCCATTGAATAGGGACAGGAGCATTGAAAGAGATTGTCATACTTGATAGTTAGCTCCTTGATGGTCTTTGCCAAGTTAACACGCTGTCCATCGGTCAAATCATTGATACGTTTGTTGTTGTTACGTGAAATGAGCATTGTTTCAAACGGCCAAATGGCCCAGTAGGGCACCACTACCAGCCAATCGGGATTCTCGATCACAATGCGTTCCCTGCGCTGCAATTCCCGCTCCACATAGTCACCAAGTAGTGGACGCTCATGGGTTGCGTAGTAAGCACGAAGACGATCCTGCTTTAATTGCGGCTCGGTGGGCAAAAATGAGCAGGACCAGATTTGGCAGTGTGGATGCGGATTGGAGCAGCCCATGCTAGCGCCTTTGTTCTCAAATATCTGAACCCAGGCATATTTTGTGCTCAGCTCATTAAACTGCTTAATCCATCTGTAAGAGATCGATTAGGCTATCGATTAGTGTCGAAGCAATCAATAATTAGTTGCTTATTAAGCTTACTCATCGATAACTGCAGTTATCTCTGTTGTGCTCATTGTTGGCAAGGTCAAATTGGATTTGGGATGGAAGCACATAACGCGACAATTGCCACGTGCGGGAGCTGCCTGGAAAAGTGGATCATCGCTGGTAGGCGGTGATGGCACCTGTTCCAAAAGTGCTGGAAAATCGTTATCAAACACATAGGTGCTCTCGTAGCGTTCCGTTACAAGGCCATTTGGTCGCTTTACACCCGGACAAAGGGGATTTGTTGGATCAAATTCCGGCTGTTCGTTTAGCTGCGGCTTCTCCTGTTGTCCAGACCAGGGACGAAGCATACGATGCGGACTTACTAGCACCCATTGGCCAGTCAACGGGTTAAGGCGCCGATGTTGATGTTCTATATTCCAGACAAATTGTGCACATACATGTATATGTGCGATTAAATATTTAGTACAATTTGATTAAATGCTGCGTAGCATTGCTCTTACCTGTGGCCACAAACTGCATCTTGTCACTGAACCCAAACAGTCGCTATCAGTTTATTTACCTACCTAATGTTGCTATTACTAATGTATGTGTGCGTGAGGGCGAGAGAGTGTGCTTTAAATGGCAGCTGTTTACAGTTAGCAGCAGCAGCACGACCGCTCAGCCGGGACAACAGAATGTCAACTGCCCCATTGGCGCTAGCGTCGCTTTACTTTTAGTTACAATCTTGTTTTTCTTTTGCATGCTCCCGCTGCATATGTTTTTGTAAAGCACCATTTTAATTTTACTTACTCTTCTCTCACTCTCGCTTCTGCTATTATGCGCTCATCCGTTTTGCAAGCACATTCGCAATTTTACTTTGCGGTTTATCATTTGTGCTCTTACAGCTGGAGCTGTGTCGGTGTGTTTATGTTCGTATGTGTGCCTTGCGAGCTAGCTGTTAGTGATGTGCAAATGATGCGAGTTATTTAACCGTTACTTGAACAGTGACACGAAGTTGTATAATAAGTTTTATAATTTTCTGATTACTTATTACTGAAAACTCTAATTTTTAATTTATTTCTTTTTGTTTAGTTAATATTTATAATTTTTGACTTATGTACACTAAAAATTTTCCGCTGTGTCCGATTAAGTAGTTATTATTTTCTAGAATTCAATTCCTATTTGAAATTCTTAGGATCCCGCCATTGTCAATCAGAGGCGTATTGGCAGCGGTCGTTTGTCGCACACCAAATGGACCTACAACAACAACGATTACAAGCAGCAAACCTACCAGCCTGTGGTCAAATCCCATATGGATGATGTGAAGCATCACAACGGTAATAATATGACGGTTTTAAAGTTCTTTGATAATGGAGAGATCAGCAGTGCGCCAGTGAATGTGACACATTCAAATGGGCGTCCAAATACGCCCATTATGGGCATGTCCAACAACAATCATAGCCATAATCGTTCTGAGAACGAGAGCTTGAAATCGAATGAATCAATCGAGGATCTTAATCGGGCCAATGAGAATTATGTGAAGCGCGTCATGTCCGGTTTTCTCGTTGTTTCCAAACCCAAATCGAGGGAATCGGAGGAGCGTCATCATCGTCGCTATAGAAACGGCAATGAGGAGCCGGAATGGTTCAGTTGTGGACCCACCTCGAGGCTGGATACCATTGAATTGTGTGGTTTTGATGAAGAAGAGGAAAAGCTGCTCAAGGAGGAGGGCAAGCAAATGCAGAAGCAAAAGGTAAGAAATTTTAGGTGATTCCCGAGCATTATAAACGTCCAATTCTTTGCAGGCTGAAAAAAGCAAATACAAATGGCAGCAATCGGATGCAATGGGACGCAACAGCAACACGAGCATCAACCACATTGGCAAATCGATGCCAAAGCATGATAGCAACAACAACAGCACCGCTGAGAATATGAATAAAATGCATTTAATTGAACAACATTCGGTAAAGGATGACAAACGTCGTTCAAATCAATTTGATCGGTTCAATCACAACAATTATGGACATGTTGAGGGTAACTATCAACAGCAGCAGCAGCCACAACAACCACAGCAGCAGCAACAACCATCGAATGCATCAAACAATAACAACAACTCGAAATTCATGTCCTTCTTTGCTCGCGATCGTGTGGATAAAAATGGATCGTCTTCATCTCTCAACGAATTCTTTAAGCAAGCATTGTGTCCCACTGCCAACAACAACAACATCAGTTGTCAGAACATGGAACAGCCCAAAAGTCTTGGAAATATTAATCAAATGCCATCGGTGGAACAACTTGAAGCCAAATGGCGTCGCAACTCCATGTCCAATATCAATGAAGCCACTGCTGGAGCAGCAACAACAGCTCCAACTCCAAATATGAGCAACAATAAGCAATCGGACAATTTCCAAAAGTTAATTGGGGCTTTGAGTGGTGGCAAACCTTTCCAGCAACCACCACCACAACAACAACAATTGTCTCAAGTTGTTGGCAACGATGCCATCTCGAACTTTATCATGCAACAGCAGCAATATCAGCAGCAACAACAGAAGCAACATGTGCTCATTCAACAGCAGCAGCAACAAACCGCCTTTCTGGCTAGCCTGCAGCTAAAGGCGATTCTTGGCCGTGCAGATACTCAATTATTACTGCTGCGTTTGACCAAAGGTAAAGCTCAATTTAATGCCTAATCCTATGAAATAGTAAGAAGTGTTCTGTCTTTTACAGGTGAGATATCGAAACATGGTTTGCTGGTACAATTGGCCAATCCTCGGTTGAACAACATGGATCGTGAGGCCATAACTGCAGTGCTGCAATTTACTAACACCCAGCAACAGCAGCAACAACATCAGCAGCAGTTGGAGATGCTATCGAGCACTGTGATTGCTAGTCAATTGCAGAATCTCCACAATTTGGCTGTTGTGCAGCAAACATTGGCTGCACGCCAACAGCAACAGCAGCAACAACAGCAGCAGCTTCAACAAACACAGATACCGCAATTAACACAGGAAGATCTACGAGCACATGCCAACAACATAATGCGAAATGCTGTGATTAAGCGTAAAATGGAGGAGCAGACAAACAAGTTGCTCAACATGAATGTGGGCAACAACAAGCAGCAAACACAGCAGCAGCAGCAGCAACAACGCGGCCAATTACCTGCAATGATTGGCCAAAGAACTCTTCGCCAAGAGTCATCATCGAATGCTTTGTTAAATGCTCTTATCACTGGCAAAAATCAACAGCAGCAACAACAACAGCAGCATCAGCAATCGCGACGATTCCAAGAAAATGGGAATTTTCAATTAACTGATATTCCTCAGACTGCTACTACGGCACAACAGTATCATGCATACCCACAACAGCAGCAACAACAGGCTCAGCAGCAAATGCGCCAACAGAACAACATCAACAGCAGCAGCAACAACAACAACAACTATAACAAATCTCACATTCAATCTCAGCAACAGCAACCGTTGGCAATGATGTCCGGCGGCAGCGGAGGAGGTAAGTTCAAAATATATCACTGAGTTCGATTCGTATTAGCTTCCGTATCCCCCTGTGTCTGAAAGGATTTGTAGGATTTTCCATATAGGATTGTTTGGTGCAGCACCATTTTGTCAACAAGTTTCAATATTATCAGCTGCCTTTGTCTCTGTCTATATTCACTTGAGTCACATTGATTATCAAATACACGAACTCTCGACAGCATCGCAAATATTTATAACCTGCAGTTGATTGTTGTTGATTTTCAACTTTACATACATATAAATGTGTATACATGGGTGTATGGGAATATCCAAAAATCATTTACAATTCATACTTTCTCGCTGCTAAATTTAAACATTATAATAAAAAAAAATAAAAAAAAACCCCTCCTTATTACTCATATCTTTTCCCATATATTTCCTAACCCCTTCCTTTTTAAAAGTACGGGTCTAAAAGGTTTCATAGCTTACACGTGTTTACGATTTCCAAAAACTTTAATCTTTTATTTTTTTTTTTTCATAATATATATGTTTAACTAGTTGTTACTGATGCGTTGCGAATTATTTGAGCTTTTCTATATAACAAGTTCCAATTCATTGAAGATATCTGAGTTATACTTAAATTTGAATAACAAATTCTTGCTTAGCTGCTTCCTTTTTAAACTCGTTTACAAAAAAGCTTTCCGAAATATGTTATAATATGTCTGTATCTTCAATGAGAGAAGTGCAACTGATGAATTTGGAGCAGATGTGATTTATAATTATGCCGAAAAGGTCAACATAATATAGTCGTAGAACATATTTATATTAAATAATCTTTATTAAGAAACTCGTTTCACAATGCAAGTCATTGTATATGCCAACTGAATAGAACCGACTTGATAACAAAGCTAATACATAAATATAACAATACAGTCATGTGTGTGTGTACGCCACTTTCTATGTGTGTGTATATGGGTTTGTTAATGTTTAGACAACTTGTTTTGGAACGTTAAACTTAGTCTTTGATCTCAGGTTTATACTTATATGACTAAGACTCGACTTTATAAAAATTACCCACATAAACGGTACGTCCCCTTGGAAAGCCCCAGGATGGTATTTTAAAATCGGATTAATTACTGTTAGAATATTGATTGAAAAAAACCTAATTGGTGGAAATGATCAGGGAACCCCGAAAGGATTAATGATGGATAGTTTTTTTTGTTTGTTTTCCAAGAAACATTATTTTTTTTTGTAGTTCGTTTGGAAATTTTCTGGAATGACGTCTTAATAGTTAAATGGTGTTAATTGGATCCTACTCGTGACTCAGGTGGCTCCAAATGGGTTTTGCACTTATATAGCTACTGTAGCTAATATAATATGAGTACTTGTTTGCTCACGTATTTGCTTGTTAAGATTGAGTCGCAATTGTGGGATCGTGTGTGGAATTCCCATGCCCTAAAATATGCAAATTTATTATTGATCATCAAATTTCGTTATGACTTTCGGGATTGATTTATGTATTTTTAGAGGTTAAAAAAAAGATTGGAAGGTATAAAATTTAAATACCAAGAATTAGTTATCAAAAATTGGCTATAATCGCTGTGAACTCTGAACCTATCATTTTTTTGTATATAAGTTGGAAAAACCAATTTAAACATTAACTTGTATTGCTTCAGCTATTTTGGGCGCGCTTTCCGGTAACTGTAATAACAATTTCATTAGTATAGTTTGTTTGTTTTTCGTTCCATTTATTTTTGTTTCGTATGTGTAAATATTTTTATTATAATAGTATTGTTATGGTCAATTACGGCGTTGTTTGTTGCCGCCTTATCGTCTAAAGGGCCTTAGAGGGGCTGATGAACCTTGCCGGCGAACAGAATGTTGCCAGTAGCCTCCTCCTCGATAAAGAATACAAACGGACGATTGACATTGAACTCGGTGATGGTTAGAGTGCCTCCGAATTTGTTCTCAATCTCGACAACTGTTGCTGCATACGCCTCCGTTCCCTGTTCGTTGACATCGATACCGGCCTTTTGCAAGATATTTGAAACCTTTACTTTGCCGGCAACATCAGCACCTCTTGATAATCCTGGCAAGGAAGCGGTATCTTCGAAAATCTCATTCACACCCAACTCCTTGAGGGTCTCGCGGAAACTGCGATTGTAGTCAAAGCGGAACTTAGGCAGTGTAACCTTAACCTTAACTTCTGTCATTGCCCATTGGGCGCTCTTGACATCGGCATTCTCCAGTGATTGCAGCAGCTCATAGATGCCCTCTACTTCGTGAGGCAATAAGATGAAGAGCGAGTTCCTACCCTTGTATGGCAGTCGTAGGATTTGTGCCTTTAGTTTTTCCGAGTCGTGGTAATCAAAGTAATCTGTTTGTTCCATGTATTGGACACGCGCCTGAGTATTATGGGTGCGGAAGAAGGCGCCTTCGAAGATGTTGTAAAATGGACGACGCCACACTCCTTTGAAGTAGATCAGATTTGTCAACAGCATCACACTGTTCTGTACGTTATCGGTTGTGACCAGGTTTTGCAAACGTCCCTCGGTCACATTGGCGGCCCAATCGTTGATGGCATAGGCGGCAGCAGGGGGATTGCTGAAATCGAGTGCTTCAATTTCGCTGTCATAGAAATGCTTCAAAGTAGCGGTGAACTTTTGCTGCGTTTCGATAAAACTATCGGTGAAAAGTTTTGTGCGCACATTGAGTGTGTTGTGTAGTTGATTCTCTTTTTTGAACGAGTTGAGGGTCTTGCGATAGAACTCACGCACATTGTTTGCCGATCTAATGTCTGTCTGTGTGCTTATCAGTTCGGTTTGTGTCTTTGTATTGGTGCCCGCTGCCTCTGAGAGCAGCGCCAGTACCAGCTTAATAGAAAACGGCGATATGATTACATTATTCTGTTTTGCCGTCTCGCTCAGCAGCACTGCCTTGAGCAGCTGCCATGAGAAATTGTCGTGCGAGTCGCTGCGGAATGGAACAAATGTGTCGATGTCAGCATAGGATGGTGTCGGCAATGGTGCACCAATAGCTCCAGTTCCAGTTCCACTGCCAGCTCCATTGGGAATCTTTTCAGTGCGCGTCTCAAATACTCCCGTCGGCGTTGTTAATGTCGGTATAGAGTTGCCATTAGTCGTCGCTTCTGTTGTCGCCCAAATCGTTACCAGCAGCAATATTATTATTTTTTTGTTTGTATACATTTTTCAATAAGTTTATTTATTCCGCGCACTCTATTCCAGTTCTCTGTGTGTCTGTGTATACGTTTTTACAGTTGTTTTTTTTTTTGTGTTTTCACTCCTTTCTAGTAGACGAATTGTGAAGCGATAAAAGAAGAGCTTAAAGCGCAACTTAACAGTTGCGTTGTGTGCGCTCGGCTGACGTATAGAGAACCGTTTGACGCGCGGTTCCAATTGAGAGTGACTCAAAGCTCGATGTGAGCAGGCCATTTTAAAACCAGCTTACTGTGCTTGTGTTGTCTTTGTTGTTGCTCTCTTGGCGCTCTGCTTCTTGACGCAGTCCCATGATGACACTATCACGTTCTCATCTCTCTTTACTCTCTTGGTTGATCTCTCTCTCTCTCTATTCATCCGTTAGATGATGCTTTGCTAGCTGTTAATTAAATATGCACATAAACATTCTTATCTGAATTCTTTCTAAATGTTTAATATAAAATCCCTGCTAGTCATTAGGAAATCCTCAACAATTCCAATTGCGTCAATAACTGTAAAAATAACCCAAATATTAATAATATATTATGTGCAGCTTTGTTGTATTCAAATAATTAATGCATTTGCGCTTTATAAAGCGGATGTTCAATGTGCTGTTGTCTGGCAACGCTAAGCCTGCATTCAGTGTTGTAAAATGTTCTACACATAAGAAAATCAGCTGTTTTCAGATTATATGGTTGTTCTGTCATGTTCATGTAACACTTGCCGGTACAGAATTCGTTTGGAAATCCAGCAATGCAAATACGTCGTCCTCGCGGTGTCACAATACCACAATTAATGGTTGTAACCGCAATAGGTGTCTTAGGCGGTATTTACATTTGGCAACCACTGTTGATAAAGTACAAAAACGAACAGAAAGCAGAAAAAGCAAACGCAACTACAACCCCATCCACAGAGACTCCCACAAAGTGTGACATTTAAAAAATATTTTTATTAAGCAATATATTAAAGCACGTTTATTGAATTCCAATTTCAGATGAGCTTCATTAAAAAGTTTGCCTCGACAACTGTCGGCATGATGGCCATTGGCATCGGATCGACGGTGTTTATATATAGTACCCATCGTTTTTTAATCAAACCGTATCTGGACAAAAAGAAACGTCTCGAGGCCGAAGCCTGTGCAGAGTATATATTTCAACAGGAGTCACAACGTCGTGGCTAAAATGGATAACAGATGGATTAAAGTATGCGAGCAAGCAAAGAAAGCAAAGGAGTGGAAGGGAAGGCACTGCCAATAATTTTACAATATCATAATAACACATTTATAAATATTAACGTAAAAAACAAAACTGAAAAAAAAAAGTTGAAATAGACACTTCAATCCAATGCAGATATCTTTTGGCCCCTAAAAAACATAGAATCAGAATCATTTATTCTTTTACTTTTAGTTTATTTTTTATGATTTGGGAAGACGACGATGTTGTGAAAGAGTTAGATAGTGTAAGCTTTAAATTTAATCGATAGTATGGAATTTTAATTGAAGATTTATGAAAATGAAATGAAATGAATGGAAGAATAGCTGATAATAAATACGCCGTATGGTAACAATTTTTGAAATAAAAGTATATAATCGAGCCACAACATGGAGATTTAAAACATTTAAAATTAGCAGTAGTAGAAGTACATATAAACATTTAAATAAATAGATTATTGAAAAATAAATCACCTAAACGAATAAAGCTCTAAACAACTACGCTTTTGTTTCACATTTTTATCACACAAATTATTATTTTGCACTTTCTTCTCATCAATCTGTTCTTTGGAATAAAAGTTCCAGATGGAGAAGGACTCGTCCAGGCCGGCCGCAGCGAGTCTGGAGCCATCTGGACTCCACATCATAAAGACCAGATTTTTTTCTTGATGTCCCACAATGTCCACGACACGATTCAAGGAGGATAAAACCAAAATTTCACAGCATAAACAGCCGTTACTATCTGAAAATAATATAATACAGGAACTGGACTTACTAATCTTAGATTTATTACTTACCATAACGAGAGATATTGACCAGCAATTCTCCGGTAATTTTACTATAATTAATCGAGTCGATTTGGATCTTTCTATTTGAGCGTTTATAGGAAGCAACCATCTCGCGCCGTGGCACATGGTAAATATATATGGATGGCGGTGATTTCTCAGCTAAAGAAAAGGGGAGAGGGGTAAAGAGTCAGCTACTAAAGACTATAAAAGTAATTTACTTACAAATTGCTAAATCGACGCCCGACCACGGATGCCAGTCAAAGGACACATCACCCGACTTGGAACGCAGGCACATGGAGCCTTGCTTTAGGTTGCTGTGGAATACACAGATATAACCCTTGACATCGGCTGTGGCCAGGTACTTGCCATTGGGCGAGTATCGAATGCTTCGAATTTTGTGAACATGATTACGGATTTTGTGCAATGTACGCAAATTGGCAGCATTTATGATTAAAATCATTCCACAGCCAGTGCCACAGACAATTTTCTCGCTGTCAACGCTCCATTCGATGCAGCAGATCGATTTAAGCCATTTGTGAAAGTATTTACCACCTGTCACCAGAAACTCTTCCGACGGCTGCAGTTGCCACAGTTCAATTACTGGAAAGTATTAAGTTTTCATCTTATTTTAAAAAAGTAGATGAGCCTAAGGTTTTTCCTACCCGGAAACAGAAAGTCCAATAAGCCAATTGCTAGATATCTGCCATTTGGAGAATATTTGAGTGCTCCTGGACGCTTTACAGCATAGCACATTGTGGTCTCCAGCTCATTGCGCCACACAATTACGTCCTGGCCAAAAGATGCAGCCATCTGACCGTTAGTGGACCAATCCATCATGTTGTGATCTAAAAAAAGTTTATTTATTATCTAAGAAATTTTACATCCTTCGCTTTTCGTACTAAATGAAACACAAACTTCGGGCATCTCATGGGTGGCATTTGCATAGGCCAATGGACGAGAGCGTGGCTTACATGGCCAGTCCCCATCAATATTCTTGCGTCTGTTGATCTCGGACTGTGTACTTGGTACATTGCTGAATTGCAACAGACGTGAGCTCTTCAGTCCAAAACTACTATTTATTGCAGCTCCTAAATTGTTTTGCATCCAGTATTTGCGGGTCATGGAAAAGCTCTAAAGAAATGCACGATTTAAGAGAGAGAGCTCAGGTAAAACCCACTGAATTAAATTCCTACCGTTCTTAGAATATCTTTCTCCTCATCGCTGGACAAATACTTTTTATTGTAGTTAATGTTGGCGGCATTAAAGCGCTTCGGTATGAACCGATCACCGTAAATAAGCTTTGGAATCGCTTTCCGCTGAGTCTGAATGTGGCAATAATAATTATTATTTGGTTAACAGATTAATTGTTTATTTAACTACGCGCACCTGTTGTACCTCATTTGTTCTATCTTCACGGCGTACTTTTTTAAATGATCGCGCCGTAGTTGGTATCATCACAACATTTTTCCTAGGACTTGCACACAGTTCCATAGCGAAGCCAATATTCAACTAACTAAAGTTTTTCTAAGTCGCCATTTTTATCGTCAAAGTTTCTGTCCATCTCTTTTGCTACAGCTTTCGTAGCTCCAAATAACGGGAGTTGCTCTCACGAAACAGAGGCGTCGTAAAAATAGTTCACTCTTCGTTCACAGCCACCCAACCCACTTGCAGTAAGTGCTTACAGTGGCGTCCAAAAAAGTACACATGTATCTGCATTCTTTAGTCTCTGTGCTTTTAATATTTAAACAATGTATTTTTCTATGCTTATTCACTTGGTTTTTACTTATGCAATAACAACAATATAGTTTATTATTATAAAGGAATGCTTATACACTGAGCCGTGTACACCACTTCTTGCCACAAGTTGGGCAATTGTCGCGCGTTCGCAGATATTTTCGAATGCATTCCCTGTGGATTTTCCTAGCACAGTCCGAGCATTTAACGTCCCAGAGCACAAGTTGCTTGCAGAGATGACACTCCTTGATCGTGTCTGCGTAATTTGAGCGCAAATAAAAGTCAAACTCAACAATGCTGCGCGGTCCAAGATAGATTCTATCGTGAGCCTCCAAGAAGTAACCCATCTCTGTCCACAGCTTGAGCAGATCTTGCATGCGCAACTTTGATGGTGGTCTGGTTGTGCTTTTAAACTTCAAGTCAGTGTACGCTTCGTTCCACGCTATCTGGGCATCCTCATCATGTGCCAATTTGTCAAGCAGCATGGAAAAGTATTGGCATTCCTCGGGCGTCAGTCCAGGATGCTGGTGTGGATCGGTTGTGCCATCTGTGAGCGCAAACACCAAATATTCTTTACCGCTTATGGGATGTTTCATAAATGTCAGCGATTGACCCAAATCCTTGATGCTTCCTTCGATTTCGCTAACGAATTCATGTAGTTTCTCCTGATTTGCCGGTTTTGTCACATCGTGATGCACACATAGCGGCGTCAATATTTGATTAATCAGGTCAGTATCGAGACAGCTGTGATTAATGCAAGCGCGCAAAAAGGCGCGTTTAACCAATTCCATTTTAACTGGTTTTAAGATTAATAAATTCTTAAATCGAAAATTGTAAACAAACTGTGCGACGCGCCTGACGAGGGCTACTGCAATATTGTGCATTGATCGTGCAATATCGATAGGCAGCAAGACAATAAGTATCGATATGTTTGTTAGAGAATCAGTACAGAAAGCGCGCCAAGTTTAAAAAGTCAATAGAGAGTACAACCCAATTTAAAACACATTTTTTTTTTAAATGTTTCATGACTTTTATTTATTTAAACTTACACATTAATAGCACAACAATTAATATCTTCAATAAGTATCTAAATGAGCCTTGCTTAAATTTAAATAATAATAAATTTGCATATAATTCAAAATTTGGTAAAGAAGATTAATGGACAATAAACTGGTAAACATTATAAACAAATATCTTAACAATTCTTTAGTTAACTGGGAAAGTTGGAAAATGTACTCATGTATTATTGTTATTGTTTTAAAATATATGTATTTACACTAATTATTGTTCAATTTCGAAAGCATTCTCAATGAAAAAATAAAATTAACAAATTTGTTTGTATTGTTTCTATAACTTCTTGCCATAGAATCCTAATAGCTTGATTCTCG
Organism: Drosophila acutilabella; assembly: GCA_035046005.1. Classification (NCBI taxonomy): domain Eukaryota; kingdom Metazoa; phylum Arthropoda; class Insecta; order Diptera; family Drosophilidae; genus Drosophila; species Drosophila acutilabella. The sequence continues at coordinate 1,079,280 of JAWNOK010000022.1, read as the reverse complement.
TTGAGACCGGACTTTGAACATGCTCCAGAATTTCCATCTAAACATTTTGGATGTTTTTTCGATACGATATTTGAATTTGAAAATTCACAATGATTTGAATTAAAATTTGCATTAAAATGTAGCAGCGATTTCAATTAAAAAGAAAGGGAATATATAATATAGCTATAAGTATTTTTATTCATTAACATTTCAAAATGTGTCAAATTTTGGGCTTTCAAGTAGATAACAGTTTAAAGTATAACTATGAATATATATATGTATTTTCTTTTACTAAAAGTATAATAAAAAAAATAAGTAATTTAAATTTATATTCCGTTCATATAAATCAACAAAGGAAACAAACTCACATTTCAAAAAAAAAAACTAGATTCCAAATCACAATTTTTTAAAAAACTAAACAGTTTTTTTCAGAAAATAACAAACTAATTTGTACGCATCAAGTATTTCATTTCAAATGAGACCAATTCGCATAAATAATTAATAACAAAACAAACTTAGATATAAACATTTCCATCTTCGCTTGCAACCTAAAAGAAAAATGTATTAAAAAATTATTTAAATAATAAATTAAAAAAATAAAATACTACAGTTTTATAGAGGATGCGTAACTAAAATGAAATGATAATAATACAAATATACTTACATGGTTAGTTGCATGTTAGAGTCTATGAAATTAGATATAAAATATATTTTTAAACAAATTAAACAAAATACTAAAAGGCTCAGAAATATTATGTGCTTGCTGGTGCCAGTAAAAAAGCATTTCTCATAAAACCTATAAACTCCCCAGTACCAAGTACCGCATAAATACTTAAATACTTGTGCGTTCGGACCAAGTTAATTAGCGGTTTCTTTATCACGTTAAAAACTCCATGGAGTTTTAATCTCGAAAATGTTTGGTGTTAAATTCGTTTCAAGCATTTTTTTGATTACATGAAATTATTAGTAACGAGACTAAGCTCGTTTGCAATGCGATTACTTTCATTTAAAATATTTAACTAGAAATGAGTTTATTTTTAATTAAAATTATGCAGAGTTGTGTGTGTGTGTGTGTGTGTGTGTGTGTGGTTTGGGTATTTATAAATAATCCGCATGAGTTTGTTGTTAGATTTGTTTGTTTGTTAGAATGAGATTTGAGGAAAGACAGAAAGAAAGAATGCCATAGAGCAAAGAATAAATAAATTAATATTATCGCTGAGAAAGTTAGAATTTGCATTTGTTGTTGTTGTTTTAAGGTATATATTTGGTTAGCCATGCAGTTAAAATTAATTATTAATAATATTTTTTTATCAATTACATAATTATAAACAAATATACAATAATATCGAAATAGACTAGAAAATTGCTTTGCAAATATGTTATTTAATTTCATTAACAAGACGAAATAATAAGTATAACAATAATTATTTGTACAAAATAAAATAATAAAAAGATTCCGTTTTATAATTTCTTTTACAATTAACAATTAAATTAAAAACAAAACCAAAGTTAATCAAATCACAATTTATGGTTATTGTACATATACAGAATATATATACATATATATAACATTTTATATATGTAGTTAAGTTTTATGTATAAATGTTGCTTATAACAAATGCGTCTACTTGGCCAAAATATAAATATATATATATATTGTTTTCTTTTATTTATAACTATATCAGTTTAATTTCGATTTATTGTTATTGTTATCAGTAGTTAAATTAGTTTTTGATTTGGTTTTCGGTTTGGTTAGTTTTGCTTTCTTTCTACATGGTTATTAGTCTTTTTGGTGCTTCATTCAAGATTTCTGTAGCTAGCAAGTAGATTCTGAGTATCGCCCATATACCGAATACTTACACGATTGATGGAATTGCGACGACCACCGACCACGCCAGCCGCGCCGCCACCACCTCCCACGCTGCCATCCTGGGCCAAACCATTGCCAGTATCGTTGTCAATGCAAATATCCGAGTCGGAATCAACTCGTCTGAACTCGCTGCCGTCCTGCAAAGCAAATTGACGAGATTCAATGAAAATCTATACAGCTGGAAAAGCGGAAAACTATTACCTGTGTTAGCTGCTGTGTGGTCGTGAGCAGACGTGCTATGGGATTGCAGCAAACTGGCAGCGTTTCCAACAATGTGGGACGCGAGTGCGTCAGCAAAGGCTTCATGTATCTGTATATAAGTACATATAGTATATGGAAAGTCAGCTCCTCTTGTTACCCCACTCACTTGGTATCAAAGTTGCCCCAAATGCGGGCCAGTATCGCCTTCTCGTGGCTGTTGCGTCTGCGTGCCACGGCGCCATTCGCAGTGCTGCCCACACTGCCATCCATAGGCGTTTCCAGATTCGAATCGCCGCCACTGGCAAGTCGACCTGTCTTGCCACGCCCACCGCCTTCGATGTCCTGCAAATAGCCATCAGACTGAACAGATATTAACAACAAAAAACAAACAGTTAGCACCAAGTTTATAAGCCACTTGAAAGTACCCAAGCAAAAATCATAAAACGGGACGGAATTGAAAATGAAAATTACAATTTTCATGGAAAAACACAGCACATAAATATATAAAAGACATATATAAATATGAAACAAATTGAAGGAGAATTACAATCAAATTGGTAAGCGATTAATTAATTAATAAATTAACGTACCGGCGCCGAATGTGAATTGTCCATGGAATTGTAAACCTTTTGATTGGATGTTGTGGAAAATGTTGTGAATTGCGCAGAAAATGTACGAAAAACAAATAAATATTTATGTACACAAGTTACACACAAGAAGAAGAAGACAATAATAAGAGAATGTGACCAACAACGCTATGAAAATGCATTAAAAACAATTTAAAAATATTCCCACTCTCCCATTTGGTTATATACTTTGTTGTTGGTCTACAAATTATCAACAGCAAACTAAATGTGAATGTTTAAAGAAAAATTTGATTAAATTTGAAAGTTATTTCAATTCTTTCAAGTAAATACACAACTTCTACTATAATTGTTGGAAAACCTCTAGAAAACAGCTGAGCCAACGCAAAGCCCGCAGCTTTTCCAATTTAGCGACAAATTTAAAATACTCACACTGTGCACCTGATAATTGTTCAGTTGTTCAGTCTCATCATCGACGCCAACGCTGAAAATTTGTAAATTGTTATTAAAATATATATTTTTAATTGTAGTAAGCCATAAACTCACGGTATTTTCAACCAGTTGAGCAAAAAGTTAGCGGCACCACCCTGTATGATAACCGTAAAGATAACAATCAGGGATGTGGCCGTTAACATGGTTTGCCGCGCATCGGACACGGTATTCCTGATGGCCAAGGCAAAGGACATGGCGCCACGTAGGCCTAGAAATGGAAAGAAAGATTGGGTTAGTATAAGAATAATTAGGAAATGGTCTACAGCGCAAGATTCTGTACTTGACATGAGTTTAAATAGCTTTTAAAATATCTAAAAACCAAGTGTTTCATTACAGGGACAAATCGACATGGCTATAAAGACTCATCAATGAAAACTTCTTTAAATAACAAAGTCTTAACGCCATTTACTCCAACATACCGGCAAAGAAGAGCATGTGCTGGAAATTAGATGAGATTTTTGGCTTGCGCTTGATGTTCAGCAGCCAAGACAACGGATACACGTTAACAGCACGTCCCAAAGCAGCGCAAATCTAAAAGAAGTAAACGAATTGTTAATAAAAATAATTGATATACACCTTAAAATACTTACAAAGGCTGTTATAATAAAGCCCGCATCGAAATGGTGTTTGGGAAACGTAAACATGGAGACGCCAATGTATGAGAATATAAAGTTCTCGGCCAAAAAGTTGAGCAGCTCAAAGATTTGTTTAGTTCGCTGTCGCGACGACTCCGTTAAATTGTTGTACGTGTAATGGGCCTGACAAATGCCACAAAATAGTACGGCTACTACACCCGTGAGCTCTGTGGCTTCAGCTAGCAGAAAGGTGCTATAACTCATAAGCACAAACAGCGCCGACTCCAGCAAAGGAAAATCGCGCACACGCGTAAACTTCGTCAAGTGTGGCAGGAGTTAAGAAAACCAAGCAATAAACTTAAATATAATATATTGGACTAGTAATTGTGTTGTTTAAAAAGGATATCAATGCCGTAAAGCAGCCCATGACAGCGCCAATCATCAGTGACAAAAAGAAAATTGAGAAAAAGTCGCTCAGCGAACGCAGAAAAGCTGTCGTCTCGAATTCTCCGGAATTGGAGTAATGCTCGCCATAGTTTTGTATAGCGCTTTAAATATAAATATTATAAAATAGTTAAAATAAGCGACAGTCGAGTGAGTTGAGTGTTAAAGACCCTGTACACAGATATTAAGTATACGACTTGTAAGTTGACTATACAAATTACAATTCTAATCAAATCGGTTTAGTAGCTTAAAGAAAATACGTTATAAATCAACAGCCAGCTTAACAAATCTAATCAAATCTATAAAGTAGTTAAAAGATACCTATTCATAAATCAAAATCATCGTTACAAATACTTTTACGGTTCTAATCAAATCAAAACAGTTGAGTAACTAAAACATAGTGTAAACCATATCTGTTTTGATATCTCTACGGAAAAACACTTCAAAATTTATGACAGAAGCTTTACAAATCCCTTAGCTTTAGTTACTGAGTACAGGGTCTAGTTAACAACGGTCTTTAAATTGATTTACCCGCTGAGCACAATGGCTACGGCATCATTTAGCACAGATTCGCCCAGCACCAACGCATAAAGATTAACATCGACATGCAGATCGTTGAATATGGCTAATATAGTAAGCGGATCTGTTGGGGAAATGAGTGCACCAAAGTACAAGGTGTCCAGAAATGTAAAACTGCTGCTCAAATAGTTGGGCATTAGTTTCACACAGCCATACATTAAGCCACCGATCAGAAAGGCCGACAATGTGGTGCCCACAATGGCAAACGTTAAAATTGCGCCCAAATTTCGAAAGAAATATTTCTGTAAATGTGGAAGAAGATAAAATTTAGTTAAGAAATTGGTTAGTGTTATAAGTTTATGTTACCTTTTTCAAGCTATAGCCCGCGTAGAATATAATCGGCGGCAATATGATGTTGAAGAATACTTCTGGATCGAAGGTGGCCTTCAGATCGATTTCATTCTCTTCAATGTCGTAGACTTGACCACGAAATACATAGGCGTACGTCTTAATGCCCTCCGGTAACTTAGTGGCATTTGTAGAATTAACGGGGTACTAAAAGATGGAAAGTATTAAACTCAAGTCTTTTGATTTAAATCGTAGGCTAGGTAGGCAGCTCTGCCACAAAAACATAAGCTCCCATTAGGAGCTGGGCTGCATACTGAGCTCCAGCATAAAACGCACCTTAAACCACAGTGTGTCTGGTGGCAACTTGTTGGTGTAGGTGGGTTCTCCCTCTGGTTGCACCTGCATATGGACAAGTGGTTTATTAGTGCCCGCATATCGAATGATGGCACCGACAATTAAGCCTGCAAGTATTTTAAATAAAAAAAAACAGTTTTTAATAAAGTTGAATTGACTGGAAAACAAAGAAAATTAGTAGACACTACTACAGTCGAGTGAGCCGCATGTAAAAGACTCTGTAATCTTTCAAATGTGAGAGAGTTGCTGGTATAAAGTGATCGACAAAGCCTTTACCTTACACTCTACTCTCCTTACACTCCTACCTTACACTCTACTCTACTCTAGACCCTATACACTTTCTGATTACAGGGTCTAACAAAACAGTTGCTCAACCTTTACCAGTTGCATAAATTTCCATGCTAACCTTATCCTACAACCAAATCGATTCAGTTGGGTTTTTCCTCGCTTTCGCTATAACTTTAGCTTATTATGGCCTGACCTATCACAAAGCTCACTCACCAGACTTGACTCACTTAGTGAATAGCAAGTGTTGTGGACTCTACTGACACTACTTTGCTACTCTATTGATAAGACTATGCGCACTTGACATTGTTGACTCATTTTCAGTGCTTATCAGCGAATCGGCGGGAATGACTGCCAAAAAAAAATATCCACTTGATTCTTATCAGAATTTTTGTTTATTTATGCCAAAAACTGAGTTAATGCAGTAAATTACGTATAATCAGTTGTTTTACGAAGGCATAAACTAATTCAGATAAAGTTTTGAGTCTAATTAACGGATTTGCTTATTCTACAACTAAACTACGCTAATCAGTTTCATTTGTTGTCACGAGTTTATACAAATACATTCAGTAAATGCGAATAATTTAAGCTTTTTTCTGTCCTATTAAACAGTTTAAAAACATGCGGATTAATTTCATTTAAACTGGTTTCCATTTCAAGATAAATTATCGAGAAAAATATTTAGGATTCATAATGCAGTACATGCTGCATAAAATGTAAATTAAAAATTGTGTTTACGATAGCGTAAAAAACAAAACAAATTAGTGTTGACATTATAAGTAGCTAAATTTAGCTGTTTTCTGTGTCGGTCATAGACTGGAAAGTGTGAGCTGGAAAACTATTTTTAACTATAAAGATTTAAGACCACTTCAAAGAACTGAAAAATATTTTTAAATAAATTTAAAATCATCCGTTTAATTTAAAAAAACATTAACATACTTTTTGTGTTGAATTTATAAAACTTTTAATTGCATTTAAATCATTACCATAGCCCAAAGTTATTAGATACTCTTTTGAGACCTTTTTTAAAAATATTTCTTGCTTTTTTTCGTAACTCAAACTAGCTTTTTTTAAGCCAACTCTGCCCTGACAATTCAAACGCTTATAAAATAAATTCAAAAATATAAATCAAATAAAAAATACGACTCATTTTACAGCTTTTAGCGCATTTGTTGCTGAGTTGCAATACTCGAATGCAACACAGAAAAAAAAGGGAAACAAAATACATTTAGCGCTTAGTTGAAATCTCAAGGGTTTCAAAATTCCCGTTCCCGTTTCGACGTAGTAAAATTTATATCATTGAATCGTTTGCTTGTACGCACATGCGGGCTTTAGAGCTTTATCGAATTTATATATATATATTATATACATATATATATATATTTACTTAGGAATGTGCACGCTAACTGTACAAATACCTTAATTACATATGTAGCTAAGGTGTTTATATACACATACAGTTAGTCAAAGAAGTGTTTGTACCAACACAAATGTTTATAAATTTTACTTTTTATCGCTTAGTAGATAACAAACAAAAGAAGTTAATTTTTTAAGCTTAACTAAGGGTGTAGGAACAATTACTTGACTAACTGTCTGTGCCTTTATGTGATGTTCGTGCGACGACACTGAAAAGCTTCATCAGGTGGCAATGAAAAAAAAAAATGTCGACGTTGCAATAAACACGAACAATTTAATGATTTAGATAAATAAAGGCAATGACAACGAACGAAAGTAACTAATTATAAGCACAAACAAAAAAGTAGTTAATTATAATATATACTTTTTCACTGTGTGTAACTCACCGTAGATGACGGCCAATCCGGTCTCATGGAGCCACGAGACGCGATGATGTTTGAATAGCCAAATTGTGAGCACCGTTAGGGACAATAAACCCACAAATATAAGCAAGTCCAGACTTTGCATGCGATGATTATACGCCGCTTTGGCGTCCAGTGTTATGTCCGTATCAGCCGCTTTCGAACCAGCAATGAGCATGAGAAGCGTTAACAGGCATAGCGAAAATTTCCAGGATTTATTGTGTTGCCAGCGATCCAATGGCTGCACTGCAGCCCTGGTGGCGGCCATTTTCCTTGCACTTCTGCAGGTGCACTTAAAATACACTTAATTTTCTTACACTTCCACTTTCTCTGCTTCTTATTGTTTAGCAATTGTCGCTCATGAATTGCAATTGTGGTAATACAGCCAGCTGAAAATGAAATCGATTTTCACGTTACGTTGTGCGCTCGTTAATTGATTTGGCGCACAACTTTTTGTCACTTTGCTTCGTCTAGTATTCTTTTTATTTTCACCACAATTTCACTTGTATACAGCATGTACAATTTACATTAACGCATTTGGTATTGTCACCAAATATATAGAATTTATAATAAATGGAAAATTTGTATGTTCACTTCTTGTACTCTCACATATTTGTTCTACTACAACTACAAAGGCGCAGAGGCAGGCAGTTTCCTTGAAGACTGCTGCTTGGACTGCGGCTGACAGCTGTTTGCTGCAATGTTATCGATAATTTGCGATGTTTTGATGGCGATATTATTGTCAGTGCTGTAAAGGTGTGAATGTGGCTCTTGTTTTTGTTTTGATACTCACTTTCTTCTTATTATCTTTTGTGCCATCATTCTCAACAATGGGGTTGAATGTCTAATAAATGATTTAATTACTTTATTATTGGCAAAGTAAATGTACATTTATTTATTTTTTTTATAATAAGGCAATAAATTTAAAGAGCCAGTAGCAAAGACAAGAGTCATGGGCCAATTTGATAAGTGTAGCTCCAAGTTTAGTTTTTTATTGGCAGTGGGTCGTTACATTTGACAAATTCAAATAACTGGTCGATTATATACACTATTATTTAAACAAAAAAAAAATATCTCCACAGTTAAAAACTAATCAATTTATTTTTTACAAATGTATTTCAGAATAACATCACTGAATAATCATGTTCCCGTTGTCTCATGCATTCTGGGATTTTTGTACGGCTGTGCGCTAAATCCCTAGGTACCGGTGGTTTTTAACACATATGGGGCTCTGATATTGGGAAATAAATAAAGGTGGCTGTGGTAAATGCCTGCAAAACATATCGATATCGCTTACGATTATTCGATAACGAATTTGGTATTTTTGCCAATGTGACCAAACAGCGGCGAACAATAAGTGCCCACTCTTTCAGCATGTGCATGTGTGTGTGTGTATTGTATGCGTGTGATGTAAGGTCATTCGCGTGAAAATATCAGCGAGGAAAAAATCGAATTTTTGTGTTTTGTGTGCTAGGTAAATTCCAAAAGAGTGCAAAATAATATTGCTAAAGCAAGTGCAACTACTATAATAATCAAATAGTGCACATTAATGTGTGGTGAGCACACAAAATGTTTAAAATATAACTCAACGCAAAACTTATGACGAAAAGCAGCAGAATACCCATACATGCAAACGCCAGCACGCACACACACACTCACATATATATTGTACATGGAAGCAAAAAGCAAAGGAGCTTGAGCTAGAACCTAGAGTTGTCAACGCTGTCCGACGAATTTCGTCATTGAGTGTGTCGCGTATTTTCGTGGCTCTTTGTGTGTGTGTGTGTTTTGTGCGTGCCTCGTTTGCATATGTGTGTGCGCGTGTGTGTTGGTAGAGTTCTTGTAGTAAAACAAAAAGAAAGAAAAAAAAACGAAAAAGAAATCATCGAGAAAAAAAGTGAAATATACATAATTTGTGTAAATTTTGTGGCAGGTGCAATGCACCGGATCGCATCTCGCTAGATGAAACTCGCTGGCGTTTGAAAAACTATTACATAAATAGTACAAAGTGTAAATGTAAATGTTATTGAAAAGCGCAAGGCGAAGGCGCCGCCGCTGCTGCTGGTGTCGCGCACGCTGTCGTCATCGCGGCAAAAAAAGAAAAATGAATAGAAAAAGAAAAGAAAAGGAGAAAAGAGGGAGCAGTTAGCTAGCAAAAAATCCCGTTACTATATTTGCACTCAATACTCATTGTTTGCCATTTCTCGCATACACATACAATTTAGAAGTTTATGTATGTATGTTTGTGTGTGTGTGAGTGTTTCCATCTCGTGACTTAGAATTGTTGAGTATATTGACTCCTGGTCACACAAATTAATTCTTGTCCCTGTTGTCGGCTGTGAAAATCAACTAATAATTGCTATTGCTCTTGCCACAGCAGAGAGTGATGACAGCGAGGGCCGTGCGGGTGGCCTTTGTGTTATTGTGTATGTGAGTGACCTCGTGTCTGTGTGTCGCGTGCTTGCGATTGTGTATGTGCGGCAGCGGCAAGGAGTGTCATGCGTATTTTGCTGCTTCTGCTTCTTATCCTCATACACACACACAGAGACATAAACTTATATTTATATATATACACCCCCTAGAGCACTCCCCTACGCCAGGCATCATCAACAACAAGAAGAATACGCTGCTCCTTTGCTCCAACGAGTTTTATCTTGTTTTCCGTTTTAATCATATGCGGGCGCAGAGAGACAATCACGTCATCCAGCTTGACACGCACACATACACATACACGCACACTATAAACCCATTTGTGTGAAGTTTAGAGCTGAGAGAAGCCGAAAACCGCAATGGCATTCAAAGCTTAGAACCGATTTATACATGTGTGTGTTTGATTGTGTGTGTGTGTAGGCGGCGCGTGAATTCAATCGGTTTTTTTTAATTTCATTTAAAGCTTAATCAATTTAATTAAATTTTTTCATATGCATGGAAATCTTAATTGTTGCTCTTTAATAATTGGTCAAGTCGAAACTTTTGTAAAAGCTGTGTGACAGCATCGCATCATCGACTAAGTCAACTTTGTTTTTGTTCTCGTTTTCGTGTTTAAGTATGGGTGTCTGTGTGTGTGAGTGTGAGTACAGTAAATAAACGATGACCGGGACACTGAGTCATGATTATACGATGACGTTATGCTGCGCTAAAAGGCAATTTGTCTCGAAAGTGGTCCGAAGTTTGCCAATAAAACGCAAAACTTTATTAAAATGTTATGTTCTCATATATGAACACACGCACACAAACAAACCAGCTCTCACATAGTACGTGCCAAGTCACAGAAATCGATATCGAGTTCAGTAGACAATCGATAACATGCGGCCATCACTGAAAGAGACTATCACGCCGCTCAGCTGATATTTTGTTCATTTCAGCTGAAAATGTTGCCAACAATTAGGAAATATATAAAAAATTATATTACATGGCGCGTAGCAATGAGTGCTGCGCGCCTTTTGTTGTCGACGCAACGAAATTAGCTTAGCAGCTACCCAGCTAGAAATCAAGTTGAAACCGCTTTGAAGCAGCTCATCAGAGTACGCTCTCCATCTACGCCTCCACCTCCCCCTAGCTCTCCACAATATTCCCGCAACTGTTGCCCATTGGCCGATACGTGAACGATTCACGTTCTCGTTGTCACCGTCAACGTAACCGTCGTCTATTTGTATAAAATACTGCAATGAGGCCTTTATCTTAATGCCGATGTACATACATAGTATATGAAGTACAAATGTATGTATGTTTGTATGAGGACATGTATGTACATGAAAATGCGTATGACTTTTGACGGATACTTTTCGCCACTAAAGCCAAAGCCGACGCATGCACGTCGCGGCGGGGTAAACAAACTTCTGCTGTTGCTTTGCAGCTGCTGCTGATAATGATAACGATGCCTGCTCTGCTGTCATCCGCTCAGGAAAAATAGAAAGAAAAAACCGAGAATTTGAATCTCAAAGCAACAGCAAAAACAATGAGCTAATAACAAATCCGTACGACTTTTATCAGTCAACCATGACGACGTCGACGTTGACATCGCTGCTGCTGCCGACCGCTGGCCGAGTGAACGCGTCAGGCTGCTTTCTTTCCTTTTGTTGTTGTTGTTGGCGATTTGTTCTGTGCGCTCTGCTCTGCTCTTTTTGCCTACTCGCTCGGTTGCTGCACAGTTGCTAGTTCAGTCTGCTCGCTGTATTCGTTGCGTTACGTTTACGTTGCTTTCCGTTCTGTTGTTGTGTTCCGTGTCCGTTTTTTTGCCCATTCGGTTGGTGTGTGTTTCGTAGTAGTAGTACTAGTAGTCGAGTTCGCCTGATACCAGGGGCCCAGCAGTACGTATTATTGGCCGTTTTTTTATGTTTGACAATAAGTCACCAAAGTTCTAGCGGTCGTTTGTGTTTTGTTCTCTGTCTCTTTCTGAGGCACATATCGCAAGTAAAATAAAACCAAAAGAATCGGCAAAAAAAGAAGAATAAAACAAAAATACACTGAACATATAGTACTGAACATCATATATAAAATACTATATTTGAGTTTTTGCTCTTCAAGACAAAAAGAGTGCGAGCATTTCAATAACCCAGGCAGCGGTAGTGGCAGAGGCAGCAACGTCAATGTGCCATATTTCTTTTTTGGTTTTGCGAGCCAAAAATTCTTCTCGACCCCCAGTCCCGTTTTATGCGTGTGTGTGTTTGTGTATGTGTGTGAAAGGGGAGAGAGAGCTTTTTTTTGGCTACGCATGGAAATGAATAACGTCAAAAGTTTAGTTTAGCCGCGACAAACATAAGAAATTAGCAAAAGGTGCAGCGCGTTTAACGCCCCCTCTTTCTCACCCACCGTTCGCTTGCGTTGGCAGCACGTGTGCAGCAAATACAAGTAGAATAAAAAGGACGAAGAGAGAAGGAGTGTAAATCGTTTATGTATGCGTGTAATTATGTACATACATGCAAACATGTGTAGTTGAATGCTTTGTCACTTTACCGAGCTGTTCGCATGCTCTCTCTGTTGCTCTGACTGCTTCCCTCTTTCCATCTCTGTCGACGCACTTAAAGACGCCGCGGGCTTTCTTCTCGGTGCTTTGCTTTCTTTTGGATTTTTTTTGTGAATTTATGTATTTTTAAATTTTGTGCTAAAAGCATAAAATTTTCAAACTGAAACTGAAAATCCGTCAGAAGAGCGAACACCAAAAGACAAATTGCCAAGACAAAAAGAAGAAAATACAAAAGAAAAGCCATAAATATCAAAATTTGTTTGTTGAAATAATTTTTCTCCACTTTTCTTTTTACTCATACCTTTTGCGAAAAAAATCAAAAATATAAAATAAATTCAACAAAATAGCGACAAGAAATAAGAACAAAAGCTGGAGCTGGTTAAACAATAAAGAAGGAGAAGAATCGTTATAACAAAACACAGAAACAACAACCAACAACAACAACATCAACTAATATCAAATTATTCTTAAGCATAATTAATTAATTAATTAAAAAAGTAAAAGAAAAGAAAGAGAAAAACAAAAAATAATATTAATAATGATATACTTAGTAAGTTAATCGTAAAGTACAAAACAAAAATAACACCAACATAAGTAAAGTAAAAGAGAAAACACCAACAACTACGACGACAACAACAACAACAACCAAAAGAAACCAAGCAAACAACCAAAATAAAATAATAAATAAAACACCAACAAATAAATAATCAATCAACAAATAGTTAATGTAAATTTAATTTGTACATGCAAGCAATTTGAAACGACAACAACAGCAACAGCTGAATAATAACTAAAACAACAACACAACCAACAACAGCAACAACAACAACAACCAACACAACAACAAAAACAACACGGATCAATACCAAAGATGGAGGCAAAATTCTTGGCTAGCGCTCTTTCATTCCTCTCGATATTTTTAGCGATTTATGCTCAATCATTTGGTAAGTTGACAACAACAACACTTAATAGTATTTGTAACATATGTCATAACTTTAATTATAATATTAATAATAATACTTAATGATAATATTGATAGAAACCTAAAACAAAAAGAAAACATCCCCAACCCCCCAAAAGTACACCTAATATTTAAGCTCTATGATATGAGTGTCTGTACGTGTGTGTGTTTGTGTGTAAATATGTGTATGTATGTGTGTCTATGTACTCAAGCATATTTCTACGTATGTATGTTTGTGTGTGTGTGTTCATAACTGCAGCAGAAATTGCAAACAATAACAAAGAGAAAGAAAAAAATGTTAGTATGTGGTTTACAATCCACACGCCCCCTTGTTGCCACCCTTCCTCGACCCTTGCCCCCTGCCCTTGTGCCCATCACTGCCAAAACGCCCTAATTGCCCGGTGCAGAGAGCCAACAACACTTTTGCCTTTGCCCATTTCAAATACATATATAAATATTTTTTTTTGTTATTATTATTTTGAATTCCCAGCAGAACCTTTGGGCATGAAATAGTATGCGAAGAAATCCACTTGAAGTTACCACTCTTATCAGGCTGTCTAGAGATTAAAGCATTTAGATTAGAGTTTTGTAAGTTGCAGGCAGAAAACTTATTTTATTTCTAACAAACTATTATGTTTATTATTTACTCGTAACTTTTGATTAATAATTTTCTTTTCTTTACTAAATTTTAATTTTACAAGAGCTAGCTAAAAATTAGTTGAAAAGACACAACAGTTTTTATTAAATCTCTTATCAACTGAAATCGTTTTCTTTCTCCACTTTATTGACTTTTTCAATTCCCGGTTATGATTTCTTTGCTAGATTCAGGACATTCTCTTACTGCTTCATGTGCACAAAGTTCTGCTGGGTTAGCAACACAAACACACAAACGCACACACATGCACAAATACCAATATATATAATACAACATAACATAACACACACACACACACACACTCACTCAAACAAACACACACGTTGAGCGAACACTTTCCTTTTGCTTGATTTTTTTTGTTTTCTCTTTTACAATGTAAAAGCACACCTCCTTCCCCTCCCCCTTGTCCTCCTCCTCTTCCTCCTTCTTCATTTATCCCCACCTCTTGAGGCCAGCAGGTTCGCCATTTTCTCTCACACTGTTCTATCTCTATTATACACACTCTTCTCTTTGTCTCTCTTGCTGTAGCTCTCCCTCTCTCTCTTTCTGTCGTACTGTCTATCTTTTTGGCCTTTAGTTAAGTGTACTTGTGCTTCGATATTTTTGTGTTGCTTTTTATAGTTTATATTGTTGGTTGGGTTTTGGGTACTGGGGTACAGTGGGACTGTGTACAGTGGGACGATTGGTCGACATTGTATGTTGGCTCTGCTTCTTTGCCCATTTCTTTTCGCCTCATATGCAGTGCTTGCATATAGAAAACTGTGTAGGTTTTTCTGTATACCCTGTATAGAGGGTATGATAAGCTTTTTAAAGAGTGGGCTGGGAAACGAAAGAAAAAAGAGGTTTAAAGGAGTGTGTGTGAAACAGACAGTCTGCTTGGAATTTAACCCAGTTACAGGGTACCTAACGTTTGTGTTCACCCAACTCTACTTTCTTAACGTATTCTTTTTTTTTTTTGCTTGCTCATTTGATTTTCAATTTTCCACACAATTGCAAAGAGAAAAGAAACACAAAACAGAGGCTAAATAAAAGTATAGAAAACCAACAACAAATACAAGTACAAATATATTAAGTTCATTTTTAGTATTTCAGTTTAAATCTTATAAATTTGTATAGTTCGATGTTGTTGTTGAGATATTTACACCAGGTCGCCAGGTAGAATCTTTGCTCGGTGGTGTTCCGTCCGTCCATGCGGTTGTTTATATTAACTCATCGACCTGGCAGTAATGCCAAAAAATTCCCTGCTCTAAAATAGCCAGAAGCATGCTAGAAATAGCTAAAGAAATTTAATGCTGAAAGCTTTAAAATTGGTAGTATAAATTTGTAAATTAATTCGAAGTAGAAAACTTTATGATTTGATATAAATGTGTTAGTTGAATTTTTCTGTTAATTAAATCTGCTTAATTCAGCTTTAAACTAGCTGAATTAACAACACTTTTACCCGGTATTTGGTACTCGATACGCGGTACTCTCTGCACCGGCGACGCCGTCTGTGTTGTTTACATTGAGAGAATGTGGCAACTGTTTTGGCCGTCAATATTCTCAATATTATAGCCTTTTCCTTGCTTTTATCTAGCTATGATTTTCGTCTGTACACTGTAGGAAAAAGGGTTATAAAATAGCATTATACTCTTATACTCATTATACACCCAAATATTTTCAGATTTAAATTTAATTAGCAAGTGGACTTAATTTATCTAAGGTTTATTTATTTCATTTGAGATTTCTGTTCTTAACTTTAAAGAACTTTGAGTTTTTTCCAGTGTATCTAGTATCTATTTATTATTCTAAGCATACTATTCATTTACCATTTAGACAGGCCATTTATCTAGCTATTGGCTAATGCAAATGTCTGTTTTTCCACATTAACGGTGTATATTCAAGTTCTCTACTTTTTTCCATATCTGTTTTTTTATAATTCTTTTCATAAGGCGCTTAACGTGAGCCGCATTAAAAGATAATTCCATGAATATGACAACAGTTCAATAATTTCATGTTGAACAATTATTGACTTGATTATCAAATATATAAAGCCTCTTTCAACACCAACTGATATCTAATAATAATATATAATCTCGAATTAGCTACGAAGTCTCCCCCGATACACGATCAACACTTTTATTTCACTGTTTATATAATAAATCGCATACTTATTTGTGTATTCGATAACAAATTGCTCTGTATAGACACACACACACACACATTCTAGGGTATTTAAATTTCGTTGCATTTCAGGTGCTATCTCAGGTGTTGCCACGAACAACGAGCATTTTAATCTTTTCCGATTATCAATTTTGATTTTGCACATGTTTCTCTGTTTTTCTTACCTTCCCTTCCGCTTCCTCTCCCCATTCTTCGTGTGTACTTGTTCAGTGTACACATAATATTTTCAATGCTGTTTTGAATTGTTTACGTAAATATACCGAATCATACGTAAAATAATAGATACGACTTTTTAGAGGGGGTCGAGAAAGACGGGGAATGGGAACTATTGATGTTTTAATGGCTAATTTTGCACGTTTTGTGCAGGGACAAAGCTTGAACGTGTTCGGAATAAGTTCAAATGAACTGATCTGTCTGAAAAAATATACCAGATTTAAAAAAAAATCTAAATTAAATAAACAAAAAATGAATAGAAGTAAAAAAGGTGCGAAGATGCTAACTAAAGCTAATTGTTAAGCACTTAGGGATTAGTAGGCACGTTTATGCAGATTCAATTTTAGTAAACAAGCCATAGAAAATAATATTATTTATTTACATTTGTTTATTTTGTTACTAAAAATAAGTTTTTTAGGGCTTCAGTGGTTTAAGTGCGAGTATTACAAAGTTTTATTGATCGTTAAATTATAAAATTAATAAACATAGCTAAACTTAACCATTTCTTTAATCAATGAATTTTTTGTAAAGTAAAAAATAAATTTTTAAAGCTTCACATTTAAGTTCAATGAATGAATAAATAGCTTAAAAGTGACTCAGTTAAAAACAAGTGTTAAAAATGAGTATTAAATTTTATGGAACTACATGTATCATCTGTTTATATGGGTATACAGTATATATGTATATGAATCATGAGCTGATCAGCACTATGAAGTATGCGCATTCTTATACCGTAATTTTGACTATTTTTCAGCAATTTTTTTAAGCTTTTTGCTTTTGTTGTTCGTTACTTCAAAGCGAATTGCGTAGGCAACGAAAAAAAAAGAATAAAAAAATAAAACAAAAGAGTAGAGAAAACCACGTGTTGTCCAGGTGTTTATGTTGGCTAACGGGAAGGTATTTTTTCTATTTTATTTCATCTGCTGCTGGTACTGCCATATATTTCCACATTTCCACGTTTCCACATTTCCCGAGGTCATTTCCGTGTGCTGCAAACAGGTTTTTGAACTTGGCAATTGTGTGAGGCAGCAAGCAAATCAGCAAAAAGGAAAACAGCTGAATTGTCCTTTGTGTGCGTGTGTATGGGTGTGTATGTGTGTCAGTGTGCGTGTGTGTGTACACTGAGTGTGTACACTGGAGCTTAACAGTTCTCTTGTTGCTATGTTTATTTAACGGCATTTTCATTACATTAATAAATGTCAAATATTTAAATTTCGGCTCGCCCAGCAAACAGCAGCGACACAGTCAAAAGAATTGCTCCTTGCACAGTGGTGCAAACTACATATAAATATACATATATATTTTTCCTTTTGATTTATATCAAGTGGATTCATCATAATGTATATTTACGCTAAAGTTAATCATTGTTTCCGCACAAAAGAATATGCAAAGTCCATTTTCCTCAATAATCCACAATTGCTTTGTTCTGTACAAAGTAGATTAAAATATTTTACTTAACCTATTATAAAATTAAATACTATTTGTAGCTATGTGCACAGATACTCTTTAAAGATAAAGCAGAAGAAATCGGTTGAATGAGTTTTGCGGAAAAAACATTATTTTTATAAAGACAATAAACATGAAATGTAATTTCCCTTTCAATGTCGTAGCGCGTCAGGGTAAAAGAAAAGACGGCCAGTTCTTGTTGTTGTTGAGGGCGTATAGTGTGGGTTGTGTGCTCTGGGGGCGTGGTCATATTGTTGGAAATGTGCATTGCTTGCAACTCGAATGGTGGTACATTTTGCTATAGAGGTTGCCTCTGTGTTTCCGGTTGTGCCAGATAATGACTGCTTAAACAGAGCGCACACAGATACGCACACACCAACACACACTCCAAAACACACACAGATATACACCCACACTGTACTGTTTTATATCTGTGAATTGCACCTTTCGCATGACTCCTGCGTTTTCATGCTAATTTACTATACAAATTGTTGGAGCCGAGGACTCAAAACGGGAAACAACTTTTGTTATTTTCACTCTTATCTATTGCGTGTGGCCATGGCCCCTGCCCCTCGCTCTCATCCCTCTGCTTTCTTTCTATTCCACTGCTCTTTACTCTCCGTTTCACTCACTCTCTTCATTAGCGGGCACCTGACAAAAGCTAAAAGTTCACACATCGTCTATTTAGAGGCAGACAGGCACTTATACGAGATAAATACATATATCCATATATATGTATGCGTATGATTTTGTTAAACTTAAGATATATTTTGTGTGTATATATACATTTCAAATATTTAAAAATAAATATAAATAAATTTCTGCGTGAGAACAATAAATGCATATAGTATACAAAAAACAAAAAAACTCGTCTGGGTGTGAGTGTCAACAAAAATGAACTGAAAACATTTGTGCAAAAATATTTTTTGGCTTTTATTATTTTTAAATGTCAAGTTTTCTTTGCACTTGAAGACAATTGCGTGTGGCCCACTGTGCTTGCAGACACAGTCGCATACACACACATACTTAGCGCGCGCGCGTGTGTGTGTGTGTGTGTGTGTGTGTATGTGAAATGTTCGTCTGACTGTCTGGCAGCGCATTTTGTTGTTGTATGTTTAGCTTTTCATCAGTAGCCGCCAAGAACGAAAAACAAAAACAAAGCGCTGCCAAATTAAAAGTCGTCACCAACGTCACTGGCTGCCTCAGACCATTCTCTCTCTTTCCACTATATTCCCCACGTCCTGGCAGCCTCTTATTGTTGAATCAGTCAGTCGCAGTGCAGGGGAAATGGCGGGGTAAGGAACAAAGGGCTGACTTTGGTTGACTGTCCGGCCTGTCTGTATGTCTGTCTGTCAGCAACGGATTTGTGCACAAATATTTTCATTTTGAATCTGCTGCTCGCTGCTCCCCGTGCTTCGTTCGCCTTTTATTATTATTATTATACTACTTTTTGTTTCTAAGCTAACTAAAAAATTTTCCAATGTGACGTCGCAAAAGAGAAGTATGCAGATACAAACGGTTTGAGAGCAAAAGCGGGCACTGAGGGGTGGAACAGTTGGATCGATCAATTTTGTCGCCTTTTATATTTGCTGCACATTCCGACAGTTTCCAACACTTGTTTACACCCTTTTCTCCGCATTGCTATTCGATAAGTTCTTTGTCGCCTGCAATTGACATATTAAAAGGCAGAGAGCGAAGCGGAGAGAGCGCGGGTGAGGAGAGAGCTTTATCGCTTCATTGACTTTGACAATTTGAAATTGCTTGGCTTCAAAGTTCAAAAGTTCTTCGAAAGGTATTTGTGTGGGTGCGCATGTGTGTGTGTGTGTGTGTGATTGTGTTTTTACAAGTTCCTCATGTGTATACATAAAATGGCGAACACTGGCATTTATGCACATGTATGTGTGTTCATATGTTTGATTGTTTGTTTGTTTCTCTGTATGTCCATTTAGTTTTCTTCGAATCAATTTGCGTTGGTTTCAATTGCGCCAAGCCAATAATAATTGACATAAATGTCTGGCACGAGAGTAAAGAAGGCCGAATGAAATATTCAAAACTGTCTGACATGTTTTCTCTGCATTATTTATTGGATCAGAAATGTACCGTTTGGCAGTCGCCGCTGTCCGCCGTCCATCGATGCTCCGCCAAAACTGTGTGCTGATCAGGCCAGTGGCTGTCAAACTGCGCCGGCTTTTCATTGGTCCAAAAAGTTGAAACCGCTTGAGAGCTGGAAATTAAATTTAGCTAATGTTTATTTCGTTTAATTAGACAACTGCAAGGCAAATAAAATATTTATGTACACACACAACACCCCCAACCCCAGTAAATGAATTTCGTTGGCCACAACAACATGAGAATTTTGTTCTTTATTCAATATACTTGAGAATGTTAAACAAGTGTTTTGTTAATGTTTGTTTGCTTAAATCTCAGATGTGTGTACTGCCAGAAAAACCCAAAAAACCAACAACCAAAATTTAAATCAAATACATTTTCAAGTTCTACGTTTACAGTTTTAGTATATTTGCTCTTGTTGCTTCTGCTAATTTTTTTTGCGGTGAGGAAAAACTGCAAAAACTTTTCCACCTAAACAGCGGTAGTGTGTGTGAGGAAGAGAAATAGAGTGAGAGAGAGAGAGAGAAAAACACGGACGCTCAGACGCCTAGTCATTCTCATTTTGGTTGCTCTTGCTAATTTTAAAATAGACAAACAATTTTTTATTTCAATTTACAGCAGCAAGTCAGAAACACACACACACACACATGCACGCAAGCATCTGTTCACAAACACAAATACATGCACATATGATGCTGCTCTCAGCCCCCAGACACATGACTCGACGTAACAGTCGCTGCCTCAGCCTCTGTCGCTGTCGCTGCCGCAGTCGCAGTCTTGGTTCATATGTAGCTGTTGCTGCCTTCTCAATCTCTCTTGCTCTCTGCTCTGCTCCTCTGCTTCCCCCATCGCACTTCAGCACTTTTGTTTGCGTTAGCGAGTAACTCGGTTGCGTATTTAAATATTTATGTATGTACGTATTTATAAATCTCTGTCTGATTATGATAAGCAGCATGATAATGATAATGGTTAGTTGGCATTCTTCTTTTTATTTTTTGCCCTTGTTGTTGTTATTGTTGATGTAGCCACGTCCCATTAACAGCGCTTCTGTCAAGTGCAGTGTGCCCTGGCTCACTCACTCACAGGCGCCCTTTGCCAACAGGTTAGCGTTCTCGCTTGCACTCACTCTGCCTGTCTCTCAGAATTACTCGCCTTGTTTGCATTTGTAATTTGTGCAGTTTGTTTTGCTGCTGTTGTTGTTATCTTTATTATTGAAATTGCTTTGTTTTGCATTTCGCGGCGTTTTGTCAATTGCTCTGAGTTTTTAGCATTTAATTGTCATGTTTTGTGCAATATATTAAATGAAATTCACAATTGTGCGTTCACTGACCGATCGATCAATTGATAAATACAGTCGAAGGCATAATTATTTTGACAGCTGTGTTGCTTACACTAGAAAATATTTTTTAAAATTTATTTTACATTTTTATGGTCATAAAAAAATTGTATTTAAGATAAATTTTTATTTGTTGTCGAAATACTTATGCCTCCGACTGTGTTTTAATTGCCCTCGGCACTTGCACAAATCAGTCAGCCTCTTGTTACATTCTGAACCACTTGAATTGACCAAAGTTGATTTTGTTTCAATTTATTTCCTTTTTTGTAATTTTGTGCTTGATTTTTTTCTCAATCAAGTTCAGTGGCTTTTAAACTGTGTGTATGTGTTTTCACGTGCACAACGACTGATGAATATATGATATTTTCCAACACTGACACACAGCCAATCACATGTAGACGTAATCAATTTTGTTTCGTGTTAATTAATTTTGCAAAAGGTTTTTTTTATTTTTGCTTGTTGAAATTCTCTATTTGAGTGTTGTTCGCGCACTTTTTGTTCATTTCTGTGGCAATGTAAATATTTTAATTGCCTTTGGCTACAACATTTTTAACAACAACAACAACAATAACAAGTTGGCTATTTGTTGGCCCCAAAGCTTCAATGCGTCGGTTACAAAATAATGAAACTAAAACGAAAAATTAAAGTGTAATGAGCGTTAACGTTCACACACACGCACACACAAACAAAGACATGCCAATGCATACTCGCACACATACAATCAAATGCCAATAACAATATGTCACAAGTGCTAGTGGGAGCAAGAGACCAGGAGAAATAGTTTGAGAGAGGCAGAGGGAATAGAAGTGCATATGCTGTGGCAGCCATAAATTTGATTAAATAAAGTTTTAGTTGGCGCTTTTTGTGCTCACTTCTCTCGTTGTTCTTTCTATGCTTATTCATGCTCTTTCTATTATACTACATATTGCTTCTATTTGGCACAAGGAATGCGACAAAAACTATGCTAAATGAACAAGCAATAAACCATAAATTTCTTGTCACCGACAACAACAGCAAAAGCAACAACAAACCGTTGTAGCGGTTAAACGGTTAGGGCTTGCAAGTGTATAACAAGCCAATGAAGGAGACAGAGGGAGCGTGAGAGAGAGAGAGAGCGGGTCAGAGCGTGTGAGCTGAGTAGCAACCCAGCAAGTGGGTGGTGAGAGAGGTGCGCTGCAAAAATGTTAAGGTGTGTTACGCGCACGTGTATGTGTATGAGTATTTGTGTGCGAGTGCCTGTATGTGACTGTGTCTGCCCGTGTTGTATAAATTTATAATACTTTTCAGCTGCGCCCGTTGTCTTCTGCTCTTTCTTGTTGCTTTTGTTGTTGGCTGCAATATGCTCTATGTTTGTACATACAAATGTGAATGAGCGTGAGTCTATGTGTGTGTGTGTATGTGTGTCTACAGCGCTGTCCAAAGTGACAAGAGCATTTTTGGTTAGCCAGCGGCATGTGGCGTGGGGTGGAGCGAGCAGGAGTGACATGGGCGGGGGCACCGCTCTGAATGTAAATGAATTTGCTGTCTGCAATCTTTTTGCGCTTAATTTTCTATAAAGCTGTCAGCTCAAAATAAAAAAAAATGAAGAAAAGAACAGAGAAGACGGAACCGTAGTATGAATGTTGAAATGTGTACACAATTTATTTCTTCTGTTTTTTGATTAAAGTTACGTATTTGTACAATGGCTAATCATCGAGTGCGGTATGTGTTGACATGCAGTGATAACAACGGGAACCATGTCCGTTAGCTCGTTTAATCAGGCGATAAGATTGCGGCTTTATCTGCTGTGTTGAGCATACGAATTTATTGCCATCTTAGCCACTTTTGTGTTGTTATCACAAAAAAATAATAAAAGTACGCACTTGTTAACGCCTGTGATAAGACATTAGTGGGTGATAAGCTTTTTGGGGCGGCACATGGTCACTGAGCACAGGTATTTACACAAACACACACACTCACACAGAGGGGAATATGTGTATGTGGCCAAGGTTTAAGATTTATGCAGTTGAAACTGGACAGCGTTGACGTCATCACTTTTGTGCTTTTACCCAATGTCATATAAACGTGTGTATGTGTGTCTGTGTGCGTGTGTGTATCTGTGTGTACTCACGAGTATTTGATGTGAATGAATGGTCAGAGTTGATGGTAATCAATTTGATTGGAAAAATTGAACAAGTTGCGTCACAAATTTATGCAGCAAATAATTTGCGTTAATTGGGGCGCTGCAGTGTTGGTTAACGTGGGTAGCAATAAAAAACAAAAGAATACACTCGAACGATCTTTACAACTTTTCGTAAACAAATACAATCTATACAGTCGATAACAATTTAATCGATTTTACTTTTAATTGCACACAATAAAAAACACACTAGTCCAAAGTTCAAATTACATATTTTTGTTTATCACCGCATCACACACCACACACACTACACACCATCACAGCCAATTTTATTTCATTAATTATTATTTCAATTTTGATTTCGTTTTTCAATTGATTTCTGTTCTGGACTTGGGTGATTTTTGTGTTCCTCTTGTTTTTTTTCAGTGTGTAGATTTTAAGCAAGATTTACGAGACATTTTAGTATAAATAAATTGAACTACTAAACATACATACATATATATTTTTGCAACTTGGCGCTGAAATCAAATAATTCAGAGAACTGGAATCACATTAAAACCAACAAAATGAAAACAAATTAACAGATAAAAAATAACACGCACACACACACACACATACACACACGCACAGTCCATCGAATCGGATCGGATTGGAGATCGTTACGAAGATGATATGCTGTCATATGCTATATAGTCACCATATTTAACTATATACTATATTTTATAGAGTGTAAAAGACTAATTAAAAAGCCACAAAAAATCCACAAAAATTTCGTTTGTTAATTGTTAAATGTTTTTTATTTGTTTTATTCAACTCTTTTGTTTGTTTTCTTGAGTTCGATGATTTTGGTTTTTGATTGAATTGCAAAGAAAACCAAAGAATCCTCTTCCCCTCTTCCCACTCCCCTCTCTCGCTATCTCGAATTGTTGTAATCTTCTTCTTCTTTTGCTGTGTGTGTTTTCTATATATATATAAATATATGCATATAACTGTGATCTTGGAAAAATCAAAACAAACTAAAAAAAATCATAAATAAAACAACAACAACAAAAGGAAATGACAGCGAAAAGTTGTTGGAATTTGCACACGCCATTGAGCCGGTGGTTTATTACGGGGATTCGAATGTGAATATCGGACAATCGTTTGCTATCACTTGCGTCATACTCGTTACGGAGAAGATACACTGGACGAAGAATGGCGAGTCGATAACTCGTCACAATTTACGTCATGGCCATGACGAGCATTCGTACTCGTTATCGGAGACTGCCATTGAAGGTGAGTATAGCAGGCGGACGGCAGATGGCAAACTCACCAAACTATAGCGTGGTCGAATTATGGGCGCACTTAATGCACCATCAGTTGGTGGTTGCGTATGCTTAATAATTTCACCACGAGCTTAAACTGAACTCAACTCAAACTCACCACAACCACTGCAGGCGAAACGCATAAAATCGAGGCACACCTGAAAGTGCGCCACGCCTTAAAGGTGCACGAGGGGCGCTATCAGTGCAACAACAATCATCGGCATGCCAACGGTTATCACACGTTGCATGTGCATGGCAAGGAATCGGGCTCTACGGAGAGTGGTGGATATCAGACGATTGAGGAAATGACACCCAGTTCACCCAATGAGATCTTTACGAGCACGTGGATGGAACAGCAACAACCACAGCAGCCACCGCCACAGCAATCGCACAAGTCGCACAAGCAGCAAGCACAACATTATCCCTTTGCTGGCAATGCCACATCGAATTATGGCATTGGATTTGGCTATGTACCTGGAGCAGCACCGACAGATAAATACAACAATGAGCTCACCACACCCTGGCATACGGGTGCATCTTCTGCCCAGGGCTCTGCTGCGAGCATAAATCGCATTTATTCAGCAACACCGCCAGATTTTCCACCACCGCGTTTCAGTCTGATGGAGCATACGGTGGCGCCACCAGAGCCACCCACCATTCAGCTGTATAATCAAACACTGCTGCCACATCATCGCCAGCATACGACCATGACACTGGACACTGCCACCGATTCATCGGCTGGTGCTGCCACAAGCACTATGCTCACCACGGCGCATCATCATGCGCATCATCAGCAACAGTTGCAGCAGCAGGCGCAACACGCATTGAACGCTTATCAACTGCCTAAGCCGATGCCGCTGCCACCACAGTCAGCAGGGCATCAGCCGACATTGACGTCGACGTCATCGTCGACATCCCATTCGCATCGCAATGAGAAATATCAGACGCAGTACATGCCGTCAGCGTTAGGTGGCGCTATGACCGTTACGGCGGCAACAACGAGCAACAATAACAACAACAACAACTATGGGCCTATGCAGCTAGTGCCCATCGAACAGGGTGAGCCACATACACACACGCACTGACACTCACACACACACAAATACACAAGTACATGCTTACATACATACATAACTTACATTGAAAACATTTTAGTCACTTTTCACTTGCTCAGTGTTGTTGTTGTTTCGTTTGTTTTTTTTTTGTTCTCTCACAAAAGCTCACTACTACCGCTCCTCTCCTCCTGTAACTACAACAAGTTCATACATTTCGCTTAAATCAAAATCACTTTGTCAAAAACAAATTTTATACATGTATATGTCTAAGCCTCGCTCTCTTTTTGCTCGTACTTGCCTCTCTCCGCTGTCCTCTGTCCTCTTTCTATCTTGCCGCTCTCCTCCTTACTCTCTTTGCTACTAGTACCCCAATATCGATAACAAATAAGCACGTCTCTTCATTGCTCTCAAAACTCACATCGATAGTCTATTTTGGTGTTTGTTGTTGGCTTATTATACGTTATTCGTTAATCGCTCGTTCGCTCGACTCTGGCAATTCGCCGTTCGTAAGCTCGTTCGACTACATACACACACTCATACACATACTCACACACAGAAACATCAATACGCAGCCAATGTTTAAGTTTAGCCTTTCGTTGTTATTGTTATTGTTTTTGGTGTTTATTTTTTCTTTCTGTTTTTAGTGATTGCCTGACAATTAGTTTTAGTTGTTTTCTTTGTCTACTTGTCACTCCCGCTTATAATATAACCTTTGTATGTATGTATAACAATTTTTGATTTTATTTGTGTCTCGCTAAAGTTATTATTGTTGTTGTTGTCGTGTTCTTATCGTTCGATCTGGATGTTTTTGTTGGTTTTGCCTTAGCTTAGCTTAGAGTACCCAATGTGCTGATGATGCAGGTGCAAAGCCCGCTCGCTCTTCAGCTCTCTTAAGCTTTCGATTGATTGGCTGCCATTTTGGTGACGCATATTAAATTCGATTGTAATTTTTTTGAATTGGCAAATGACGATGAACTGAAACTAAACTGTTATTTGATAACCCTCGTTTGGTTACCTTTGCCCGCAATGAATATCAAATAATAAAAATAAGTAAGAATAAAAGTTAATGCATTATAATCATTATTGTTCTGTCTCTCTTTGTTACTTTCCGCCGCCGATAAGAACTTGAGGTCTATTTCTTATCGGTTATCGGCTATCGTGTGTCGGCTTACGGTTATCGCTTCTGTCGCTTCTCGCTTAAATTGCTTAAATATTGTCAAATATTTTTATCATACTACTATTATTATTATTATTATTATTATGAATAATTTATGCATTTAGTATCTAAATTTTAGATATCTAGCTATCGACAAGGATATTTGCTCCATTTTGAATTTGCAGCTAAACTTAAATTTAAACTATACAAATTATAATTATTGTAATTAACTAAACTTAATATAAAAATACATAAATCAAATACATACATATGTATGCGACGCGTAAACCAAATTTATTTGATTTCAGTCCAAGTTTTAAAAATACGTAACACAAAAAAATACACCAAATATACTAACAAAAAATACCATACCAAATACTTACATACATATGTGTGTATGTCTGTAGGAGAAAATAAAATCGAATAAATTCACCAAAAATCAATTATTGTATGCCGTTTTAATTTTAGTTATAGTTTTGGGTTTACAAATAAAAACAAATATTTTATCCGATATATTTTGCGAGAATTGTTTCATTTAAAACCCGATTTGATCTATTTAGTATTTACTTAGACTTTGTGGCGTAACTTTAATATTATTACTATTATTTATTTAATATATATTTAAGTAGAGTATTTCATTCAATCAAAGTCTACTCGGAAACCAACATCGCAGCTCTCATTTCTTTGTGTCTGCCGCCCTTATCTGAAACCCCACCCCACACTCTACCCCTCCACCCCCAACACCACCCCCACACCAAAAAAACAGCACTCATATTTTAAGCGCTCGCTTCTCAAGTTTATCTACAATATATCGCGTATTACTCAGTTTTAAACTATTTTTACCCATATAAACTTTATCTCTTATCTCCTTTATTTCTCTTGTTTTATTTTTATAATTAGTCATAAAAGTTTATTTAAGCATTTATTTATGTAAACGTTGTTTCCTCCCCCCAAAAACTCATTTACGATTTTATATGTACGAGAACTTTGTGTTTAACTAATTCAACTAATTTAATGTGTTTTCTTTATCTTTGTGTATTAGGGCCAGATTCGTTGGTGCCAAATTATGACAATGCGGAGCATCAAATGAAATTTTATAAAATTCGAACGCCGCTTGTGCTCAGCTGCGATGTGAAAAACACGGACTCCGATGACCCGCTCATATGGTAAGTAACACAAGTCACTCTCCCCCTTCCACCTTTACCGCAACTCCCAAAAGCACACAGACACACACATACACGTTTATACAGTGAGAGCGTCACCTTCTCCGTCTCTTTGGTTTCATACTAGTTGGCAGTTATGAGAGCAATCATTTTAATACGGCACAGCTAAGCACTTTTGCTTAATTATGTTGCCCTCCTTACCCCTGCTTCCCCTTCCGCTCTGTGCTTACCCCACCCACTTGACTGACGTAACCGAAAGAGTGGGAGAGCGAGCAGGAGCGAGAGAGTGTGAGTGTAAGCAATTGGTTTGTGGGTGCTGAAAAGTGTCCGAACGACTAGTTTCTCTCACTCTCTTGCTCTCCGCCTTCACCTCTGTATTTGTGGGTGTGTGTGTGACAGCCTCGTAATGGTAATGACACTTTGTGTCGGTCCTTTAGTCGTGTCAGGGCCGAGCAGCTTTGCGTGCCTCACGTTGAATTAGTCCTGGAATAATTGGCACCAAACTTCCTAAAGAAGGTCTACTCGCAATTTGGCTAACAAGGGCACAAGCAAAAGAATGAAAATCCTTGCTATTTGTGGTAGTGGCCACAAAAAAACATAAACAAATAGCGATAGTTTCATCGATTGCTTAACTGCTTACAAAAGAGAGAGAGAGAGACAAATTTCGATACGCCTCTTAATGTATTTAATTTGTTTCTCTTAAATAGGAAAAGGAAGGGCGTTAATGTGACGGAAGAACCATCGCTGAAAGGTCGTTTTAAACTGATTCATCCCGAAAGAAAGTTTGTGATCGACAGAGCGGAAGTCAGCGACGATGGTCTCTACAGCTGTGAGTTCAAGGGCGTGACAAAGAACATAACGGCGATTGGTAAGTAAATAGATGATAAGATAAAGAAGCTTACATGAATTATTAAATAATTATCAATTTATGCTTATAGCTCGCGTGATCGTGCGTGTGAATTCAAATAGCGGCGTTGTCGAGGGTGAAAAGATGATGGTACACTGCACAGTTGCTGGTTCTAATCCCAGATTGTCATGGGCTTTTGGTAAGAATGTTTAAAAAAATATTTTAAAAATTAAACTTAACATTTCTTGTATTGTCTAGGTCAAATAAATATAACAGAGAGCACAGAGCGATACACTCTGAAAGCAGATGACAATGGAGTCGAGAATGCCATTCTGATGGTGTCGAATGTGTCCCTGGAGGACAAGGGTGATTATAAGTGCATGGGAAGCAATGAGGCCAATGATTTGCTTAACGAAGTTGCTGCCAGCGACATGACAACTGTTCGTGTTAAGGGTGAGTGTTGGAAGGGGCCTAATTATTTAATAAATAAATAACTAAACTTAACTCTTTTTCTTTAGGAAAATTTGCTGCCTTGTGGCCTTTTATGGGCATCTGTGCTGAGGTGCTGATTCTCTGCCTGATCATTCTCATTTATGAGAAGAGACGCAACAAGAGCGAACTGGAGGAGAGTGATACTGATCCCCAAGAACAGTAAGTTTCCCCCACCAACCAACAACCACCACCACCAAAACAACAACAACAACATCAACTACCAACAGCCAGAACACATGAAATTATCAACAACAACAACAACAAGCAGTCCAAAACAACAACAACAAAAACAACACCAAATTGAAACGCAGCAGAAAATTTACAATTTTAGTTAATAAACTGCAAATTAAAGACGTTTGAAGCTGCACAACGCAGACAAACACACACACAACACACACACTCAGACATATGCGACGTACTTACACACACACACACACACACACACACACACACGGACACACAGCAACAACAACAGCAGCAGCAACAAATTTAGCAAAATTCACTTAGTTAACAATTTAAATAATTACACTTAACTAAAAAACTTAGCAAGTTTCGTGTCTTTGTTGTGGCACGTAAAACACTCACACACACACACTCCACACACACGGAGTTAACTAATTTGTTTTTGTTTTTTTATTTTATTTCTCATTTCGTTTTGTATTATAATTAACCTAAAGTAATGTTTAAACAGATTTATTTAAAAGTTTTTCGTGCCGCAACAAAACTTAAAAACTTAAAGCTTAATATTTAAATATATAATTTAGTTTTTTAATTTGCTGCCCACAAATTTCGAAGTGTGCTAAACGAAAAAAATACACAAAAAACATAAACAAATTGCTTTAATATTGACAAGTACACAAATACACGCACACACACACACACACGACTACACACACTCACACACACTCTGAGCGTAGTATATAATTATACGATTATATAATTATTAATATATAAAAAGTTTACATATAAAATATGCTCTATATGATTTCATGTCGAAAAAGTTTACAACATTTTTGTTTGCTGCGCTTATTTTTTGTTGCTTAACTTTTAAACACACCTACAAACACAGACACTCACACACACACACCTACACACAGACTCTTTCCTTTATGATTTACAACAAGTGCATTATTAAGATGAAAAGTGAAATTAAATAAAAAAAAAACATAAACAAAACATAAACACAACAAAAACAAGAAAGATAAAGAAATGTTATGAACTTTGTTTTAAGTACTTATTGTTTAATTCTAATTTAAATAATTAGCATCGACTTTTTTGCCTTGAATTGAAAAATACACAAAGTTTATCAATCTATATAATCTATATCGTTACTTATGTATGTATATTATTATTATGCCTATTATAAATGACTATCTAAGCTTAAAGTTGGCAATAAATTTTTGGTTAATAACAATTAAACACAAACGAGCACAACAATAACAACAACAACAGCATACACAAGACCCCCACAGAAGTCCTGTTACAGAGGGGAAAGTAAGAGCGGCAGTTGAATTGGTGCTCTCTTCTGTCGGTCCGTGTGATCAACTGGATGCAGGAGACTCTCTTAACGCAAGCACCTTAAGCACATAAATGCGCCTCCTGTTGTAAGCGATGCTCAGCTCGGCCAGCCGTTATTACTCTCAGCGCCATTCAGCGCGCTCTTCGCCTTTCTCTCAGTCAACACTCCGTTGCACTTAGCTTAAACACTCAATAAGCTCGTACACATACACACACAAACAAACACACGCACACAGAGACACTGAAGGCATTTGTTTTTCTTTGCGCATTTTATGATTTCTTTTTCAGTTATATTTTTAATTTGATAAACAATTTCAGTTCTTATCAGCTGTCATTTTGTAAATTTTCATAATTTCCACAACAACACACAAAAAACACGACTATGATTTGCCGTCTTTAATTTATACGATTAATTAATTATCACAAATTTAGTGCTATTTTTTTAAATTATAATTTTGTGCGTTTTGAGATTGATTTTAAAAAACAAATAAAACAAAAAACAAATGTAAATTAAAAAAAAGAACGAAAACATTTAAATATTTGCATTTTTAATGTCTCTTTTTTTCGCTCAGTGTGGAGTATGTAGCCTTGTTGTATGTATGTGTATGTGTAGTCTGTATGTATGTATTTGCTGCTTGTATTGTAGTTTCGCCTGATTATGATTTGATTATTTTTGGATTGTCGTAGTACCCATAGCTGTGGCCATTTTGAACCCTATAGAGATCGTTCTCCCGTACACACAAATACACCCCAAATCTACACACACATTTAAATAACAGTATTAACTTGGAGATAATAACGGAAGTTTATCCAAATTGGAAACTGGAATCGGAACCATCTCTATGTGTTGTCTTTGCGCTTCCTTTTCAGTTGCTTTTGTCGTCTCAAAAAAAAAAACAAAAAAAAAATAAAATACCAAAAAAAGTGAACGTGGATATTTTCGTAGTGCCAATAAATTTGCGTAGCTAATAATCATGAGAAGCTAATCAAATTGTATTTCATTCTTTTCTTGTTTTCTTTCCTCCCTCCATAAAATACTAAAATAAAAATACCAAAAATGCAAAACAAATTCGTAACTAACAAATTGTTGTAGTTGATAAAATTTCGCAATAAGTAAATAATTAATGCATAAGTAAATAGGTAAAAAAAAAAGAGAAACGTAAAACGAGAAAAAAAATACCGCCTGCAGCTTGATTGATTGATTGATTGACATATTGGTTTATCGATTGTTGTCGCTATCGCTCGCTATCGTTGACCACCCACCACCCACTGCTCTATGCAAAATAAATATATCGATTTATGTCCACCTCTAACGAAAAGTGTGCCCAGCGTGCAGCAAAAAATACCAACAACAACAACTACTGATACAACTACCAATTACTACTACTACAATAACAACAACAATCCTTACTAATACCATATATTAACAACAACAACAACAAGTAGTCTAATGTAATGAAAGTCGGACAACAACAAACCAAAAAAAAGTAAAAAATTCAATTTCATTTCTCATTTAAAAAATTTTAATTTTAATTTCGATTACTCTTGTCTATGTATTTTGTAATAGAGATTTAACTAATTTAATTAACTAAT
Organism: Drosophila acutilabella; assembly: GCA_035046005.1. Lineage (NCBI taxonomy): Eukaryota > Metazoa > Arthropoda > Insecta > Diptera > Drosophilidae > Drosophila > Drosophila acutilabella. The sequence continues at coordinate 1,046,716 of JAWNOK010000022.1, read as the reverse complement.
TGATTGATTGATTGATTGATTGACTGCTGCTCACCAACTCCAAACTCCACCATCCGTCTGCATTTAGTTTTTTGATTGATCATGATTTTGAAAACCGATAAAAATTCTTTAATCGAAACTTTGTTTGTTATCGAATCTCTTGACTCATCCGATTTTGCAATTTGTTGTTTCTATTGCAGGAAAAAGAAAAGGAGAAATTATGATTAAAAATTCCTAAAGACAGCCTAAAACCTAAAACCTTAAACCGAAATCTAATTGAGCATAAACATACATATATATATATATATACTAAAGATATATATATATATAAAATGAAAGCATTATATTATATACATAATAATAATATTTAAAACACAACAAAAACCAACTAGCAAAATGAGTGTTGTCACCGAAGACCCCTGACCCTTGACTCCTCCCCTGTCTCACTCTGAACCCATTTCTATCCCCTTCTCCCCCCCCAGAAAAATAACCGATAATTTGTTTAGTAAAAATTGTATTTTATTATAAAAGAAAAAGTCAAAAAACAAGATTAAAATAATATTAATAAAAAGAAAGTGATAGCAGTTAAAATAAAAAATACTAAACAAATAAAATCACAACACTAGAAAATAACTGAACGAGCAACGGCAGCCATGATGATAATGAAGATCACACCATGATGATGATGACGGTCCAGTACTACTCCAACAACAACAACATAAACAGCTCTAATGATGTAGCAGATACTTCCCCCTCTCCTCGACCTCCCTCCGCCCACACTCACACTCACACATACATGCATACGTAGGATGAAACGCCGCCATCTTGCAAATGAAAGTCGCAGAAATGTTGTACATAACCTAAAAGAATGAAATGAATACGCCGAGGGTTCCTCGTCTTCAATCTTTGATATATACTGCTATATAGTATATTTATAAATATGTGGGATTCTTAATTTGTAGCTAGTTTTCTTCGGGGTGTTTTAGTTCAAATTCTTCAAGAAAATTAACCCAAAAAACAACAAACATGAAGCGAGAAAAATGAACACAACAAAAAATACCGAATAAATACCAAAAACAAAACAAAAACTGTTGAATGAGAAAAATGTTAAACTTTGTTTATTAATATTAGTTAATAAAATAAAGAACTTTTTAAACAATTAAGTAGCGCGTTATGAGTATATTTTAATAACAAAACCAAATAAAAGAACAAAAAAAAAATACCAACAAATTACATAAATGCTGTACGATTTATGAAATGGATAAACAAAAGAAAAAAAAAAGAAAAACATTTTGAAAATTAAGAATGAAAATTAACAACTACATTGTAAATTTGCATAATTTTAAACTATTACAAGAATAAAAAAAAAATACTAAAAAATATGAGAAACAAATTGCGTACTGCCAAAAACTTGTAAAGTTCAGTACTATTTGCTTACTTATACTATGGAATACGATTATAATTATTATTATTATGTATGATTATGACGAATTTGCCTCATTTTCGGTAAACAAAGAAAACAAAAAAAAAAATACCAAACAAACAAATCAAAAACGATGATTAATACATATAAAAAAAAAAAAGGATAAGAAAACTAAAACACTGTTACAATTATTTAATTATTATTCATTTCTGTTAGTTGTTATACATTTTGGGTTGTATATGTATGTATGTGTATATAGAAAAAATACCAAGTGAAAATACTAAAAAAGCGGTCTTCAATTTTCAATTGACTAACTACATAAAAAATACTTCAAAATCTAAATTTTTTAATTTTTCATTTGAAATTTTATAATTTAGTATTTTTACAGTATTTTTTGAGTTGTCACTACTATTTTTGCCGCCACCAAAGCTTTAAATACATGTATATATATATGTATATGTATATATATGTGTATGTGTATATATACATATATAAATATCTATATATATATATATATATATATAATATAGTAAACTGTGTTCTCAGTAAAAATTATGAAGAGAGATTTAAAAACATGAGACATTTGTATAGTTAACTAAATAAATTAATAAACTAATAAATAATAATAATAAACCAAATAAAAGTTCTTGTTATATATGCGAAAAGAAGAAGAAGTAGAAGAAGAGGAAAAGAAAATGGATAACTAAAGCAGTTAATGCTTAAACTGAATCATCATGTGTGTATGCCCGATAACGATAACGAAATCGAAATCGATATGAATATAAATACGTATACATACATACATGTATATATGATACATATATATATAAATAAATTTATATTTATTTAGAAACAATTAAATAGACACTTTTGAAACCGTCGGTAATCGTAACGCTCTCGATTGAATGAAATAAATAAATTATATATGGAAATGTCTTGAATATTTCGACATTTTTTTAATGTACGTGTACATATGTATGTATATGTGCATATGTGTGTATATGTATGTATGTACAATCTACTAATACTACTACTGTTTTGTACAGTTTTTTGTGGCTTATTTGTGTAACGACTATTTGTGACTATTTATTATATAGATCTACAATATAACAGTTTATGTGACGAATTTTTGATTTATTTGTACCCCCTTCCACTTTCCCTTTAACACCTTTGTGGTGAACATAACCTCATGAACTGACAAAAGTGAACCCACGTTGCTTATACACACACACAAACACACATACACATATACTCACTCACACATACAGAACATAGAGATGACAGAGAAGATGAAGAACAGCTACGATACCTATTTACTGCTATTTATGTATGACGTAATGTGACCCACAACAACAACAAGTAGGAGAAGAGGAAGAACTTTGGAACACTCGTCAACTATTGCTATATACTAAAAGAAGATGAAGAAAAACAAAAGAAAACTATACATTATATATATACACTTATATACAACAAGTACATACGCAGTATTGTATGTTTTTTTTTGGAATGTACAGTGAAAACACAACAACAACAACAAGAACAAGAACAAAGCCTGACAAAAACAAATCGTGTATCCTATAAATCCTCAGTATACTTACATATAAATTTTGAAACTTGACGATTTATTTATGCCTTTTGTTTTCGATTATTTATGAGTGTTATCGATAACAAACAACAACAACTGGCACACAATTTTACTCTCCCGCGTTAAGCTCTTCATAAAACAAAATAAATTAAGTAAATATATATATATATATATACACAAACAGGTATATATGTATACATGTGTCTGTGTATATATGCATAATTATTATTAATGATAGCTGTTAATTTTAATTAGCTTTAAGCCGCATTGCAACAACAACAACAATTTGGGAGGACGTAGAAGAAGCAGCAGAACAACAACAACAACAACTACATATGTAAATTAAACATTTTGTAGTTAATTTCAGTTTCTAAAAAAACTAGAAACCAAACAAAATTAGTTACAACAATTGTAGACACGATAATAACGAATGATCGATAATGGATCAAAGATCGAATATCGATAGCAAGTCACACGTTTAGGAATTGGTAAAAAAAACCCACTTCAAATTCCCTTAGCTCCTCAAACTGTTTTCAATTCCATCTGTATCTTTTCTAAAAGTATCTTTTAAGTTTTCAACGCTCGCTCTTTTAGCTTTTCATAGCGTTAAGTTTAGCCTAAAAAACCAAGAACAACAACAAGAAAAAATGCCTTAGGGTTTCACTAGAAATACACAAAATAAACAACAATTTTCATTAAAAGTCCACTCATCAATGTAATGCCCTTAATTTCTATTTCAAAAACTGAGTGTTTCTAGTAACGTGTGACTTGCTCTCAGACATACTAGGCGTATAATCAATTTGTATGAAATACTCTATAATCCAGTTATAACTACGGGTAAATCATTAAAAATAAACAAAACCAAAGTAAACAATTAAATTATATACATATATCCACAGATATATCTATATAGAGTATTACAATGAAATCCCGTTAGATGGCCAAAAATAGATAAAAAAAAAAAAAGAAATGCGAAAATTAAAATGAATCTTTTTTCTCTCTGAAATTTCACACGAAAACTGGAAGAAGGAAGTAAGTAAAAAAAATTCAATCAAGTGCCCTCAAAACAACCACAACACATTCGATAGTTAGCCGATAGTTAAACATAAATCGAATGAAATGAAAATGTTTTTTTTTTTATCTATTTTTGGTTATCTAAGATACAGAAAAATATCTGGCAGAAGGAAATCCAGGCGTCTTCAAACTAGGCAAATACTGTATTTAAATGCTAATTACGAGTAAATCAATGAAATTATGATTTTTAGTAATTTATCTAGGACATAGAAATACTAACAACAAAAAAAAAAAAAACAAATACCAAAAGTTTAAACAAATCACAAGTCAACAGGGCACAGCGCTTCTTAACTATATATATATACTAACAAATATATATATAAATAAATATATTCATTTCGATGAGCAACTTTTTTAAAACCAACGCTAAACTTAACATTAACATACCAAAAAAAAAACTTAAACTAAAACTAACTATAAACTAAAACGAAACAAAACAAAAGAAGAAAAATACTAAATAAAAAACAAAATTATGGGAAATGCAAAAACTTTTTAAACTAATATTGAATTGAACCCAACAAAGTGTTCATTAAACTAAAAGATACAACAACAAAATGATTATAGTATATATACGTACATGAATACATGTATATATATACTACTATATACGAGTGCATACATATATACACTACAATATTAAAGTACGTATGTGTAATTAAAAAACACGACATTTTGTATGGCTAATGGCATTAAAACATAAATTTAAAAAACAAATACCAGAAAATACCAAAACAAATACCAACAACAAAAATACCGAAAATATTTAAGCAAACCAAAGAAGAACATCAAGTTAGCTATGTAATTTAATGTAAAGAGTTTAATAAATTGAACCCAAACCGAGAACAATTACACTAAACAACATAATTAATACATACATATATAATACATACGAAACATACATACATATAAATATATATATATATTTAAACAAAAAATAACCAAAATACGGAGAATTCATCAAATTTCTAAAGAACTAAAACTTAAAAAACAAATTTAACGAATTTCACTGCGCTCCTCACGCCTCTCCTCTAATCTACCGATATTTCCAACTATATAGTACTATATAATACATACATATACAAAATACATATAAACTTATATAAAGATTTAAAGAGATACATAAAAATTCACTTGTTTTTAGCACTTGAACGCGTTTCCTTTGATTTGAAAAAAGAATTTAATTATTAATCAAATACACTCACACACACACACATACACACACCAACACATATGTATGTACAGAGTGTCTTTTTTTAAGCGGATTAAATGAAAGCAAATAGAAATCCATAAATAAATTCTCGTCACTATCAAGCAGCTACTAAGCTAGTAACTAACTAAATTGTTAAAACAATAAACATACGTACACTTAATTAACCCCAAGTTGCCGGAAACAAGAAGAAGATGAAGCAGAAGCCAGTTAAGAACTAAGCACACATACATACATATGTACATACAGCGGTGTGCATGCAAATAGAAACTTTTCTACTTTCGTGCACACCGCTGTCCACACATATAGAGCATCATTAGTAATAGCAGAAATAAAGAAAACAGAAATTGTATTATATCTAAGACCCCTCAGCCACCCCCCTACTCCCCCCCACAGCTCTGTAATCCCCTACGCCACCAAAAACTCCGCTGCAGCAGATAAAAAAACCAAAAGATCTAAAATAATAAGAACACAAGGTTAATTAACATATATATATATTTATATATATATATAAATGCGGCTATTTAATAAGGTGATTGCGACTTTCAGCTAAAACTAAATTAGTAATTGTAACATTAATATAAAAAAAAACAAATAAAAAAAACCAAAAATATTTTAAAAGCAAGCGCTTAAATTGTACATTTTTACAAGGCAACTGTACATTTAGCGCCCACGGCATAAAACTAAAATTTAAAAATCTAAAAAAAAATCAACTACAAAAACAAAAAACAATTGAGTTAAACAAGCACAGCAAAATATATATAAAAAATAAAAACAAATGAGTAAAAATAAAAATAATGAAGAGTAGAAGATGATGATGATGAAGAAGAAGCAACATTGTGGATCGCTAAAGAGCCCAAAAATGTTGCTTAGCCAGAAAGGAAATGAGTTTATTAAATATATACATTAAAAAATTCATAAACAAAACCAAAAAAAAAAAAACAAGAAAAAACAAAAAGAAAACAAAACCCAATTCGTTGCATAATATTTAAAACGGAGGTAGTATTAACTCGATTGCCTAATTCTAATATTAAAAAACAAAACAAAAACAAAAACTATATAAAAACATTAAAATTAACTGGTAAAATAATAATGAAAAACAAAAACAAAACAAGAACAAGAAAAAATGTTATTATACTTATTATACCGATTAAAATGAAAACAAAACAAATTAAAATAAAAATTTTATTTAGATTAACATCTCTTTGCACTGTGAAATGTTTACGACACCAATTACAGCACGTCCGGACTTCGCAGGGTAAGTTTCTTCCAGAATTGCGGAGATTTACTTGGAATTTATTTACCTACCCACAAATAACTGCAATAAGCCCCTCAAAACTAAACGTCAGAAGTGAAGGCTTTCGCAGTATCTTATCAAAAGAGGCAGCTTACGTAATAATAATAATAATTTTTGCTTTATTTAAAAACGTCACTACAAAGTTGCTTGCATCATGGTTAAGTGTATTTTATAGTTGTATTTGTGTTTATATTTATGTTTGTGGTTTTATTTGCTTTAGATAACCCACACAGAAGTCTATTTCATTTTTAGTTAGGTAGATTGTTTAAAAAATGCGCTAAACGCATAGTATTGTTATCAAGGTAGTTGTTATCATCATATCATTTAACAGCGAACAAAAAAACATTATCAAAGTAATATATATATATATATATAATTGTTTTAGCCGATAAAAATGTTGCTGCATAGTAGGTTAAACGGTCTTCCTCGTATCTTATCAAGCCGTTAAGCTCTTGACAGCTTTTGTTGAATTGTTATAGCCCACATCAGACAGCTAATACATATACATACTTAGATCTTATAAGCTTTTCACTATTATAATCTCTAAAAATACTACATAAGAGTAGGGGGCGTAAAAGAGGGCGGGGTAAGGGGGCTTGCGGTATATATAACAATATTATATTATGCACAGTATAAATAAATATAATTTATATTCAAAAGGACATTCGCTTAAACAATTAAAAAACGATTCGCACTCTTTGGACACACATGCTCTCCAGGCACATAGACACACCCACTAGTGGACTCCTTCACTGCTGTCCATTCGCTTGTATTGTGTGGTCACTAGTGCTAGTGCGCGGTGCCTGCAGCAGGTCGGTGTACTGTAACAAAGCCTCACGCAGCGAACGGGACACCTCCGGTGATGTTGTTGTGGTGCAATCCACCAAATAGGGATACAGGCCAATTAGCAGATCCCAAGCGGGCTTATTAACTGCAGCAAAGAGAGAACATTAGTATTACTTTAGATGTAGATAGTTAAACCTTGCGCACCTTTGGAGGCGGGCGCCTTCTTCATGGACACCACGAGTGTTGCAATTGCCTTTAGCACAAACGAAATTTCCGACAGTCTGAATCTGCAAAACAGTTAAATTAAGTATCTTAATTAACTAATGCAAGTATTATAAACTCACCTGGGCAGCGGACACTTGCCACTCTGCCGCTCATCGTCGTTGAAACGTTTGAGCACCTCCTGGAAACGATGCAGCAACGCAGTAACTGCCAATCTGCCCGCGAAATCCTTGTTAACATTTCCTCCCGCTCCAGGAGTAGTTGTTAAATTGGCATTAAGGCGATTATTGTTGCTGGCTGAGACTGAAGCCGAAACGGTGGCGGACACCGTTGCTTGATCCTCGAGCAACGAGAACTGCAGCAATGTTTCAAAGCATGTTTTGGCAAAGATTTCACGCAGCTTCCAGTCGGACTCGTAGCAAATGTTGCTATCCGATGCCGAGTGTATGGAGCCCTTGTTAAGCAGCACCACAATCTGCATGATGAACTGATGTGGCATCTCATGGGCATGCGGCAAGACCTCGTCGCGCAGCAATTCAATTACTTGGCAATCGATGGTTTCATCCAGCACAATTTCCTCCAGCCCTCGATCCTCAATGGTACACACACTCACCGGGAACAGAAATTTGTCCAGTGTATCGGCCAAATCGTCCCAAAGGCTTACAAAATGTTGCGGCTTTGCGCGTGCCACTTTTAGGCCGGTGTGCAGCACACCAATGAGACTGGAGATGGCCAACTTCCAAGTGCTGGAGGACAGACACTTGTACTTCATGGCCAGCGGTGTGCGCAACGCCAGTACAATGTCATGTAGAATCTGCTCCTGCACCACCGACTCTTCGGTGGCGGTGCTTTGGTACAGCTTTACGCAAATACTTATGGACTTCTCGCCAAAGGGAATGTAATTCATGCCGACAACCTCAATGGATGCACTGTTGGCATAATGACCACTCGGTTTGCCATACTTATTATGCTCCACACTCTGCTGGAATGTCGGTGGTGCACAGGCGAACTTGCTGAAGATCAGCAACTGTCGAAAGATGGCAGGTATCAGTTGGCGTATGCTTGGATCCGAATCCGATCTGATTGCATCTTTCTGTATAAGTTCCATGCACTCCAGTATGCCGTCGTGCAGCGGTGTTAGCAAAGTGTCCGACACTGTGGACATTATATAAGGAACCGCATCCGTCTGCACCGGTATACAAACCGCATTCGTCAGCACCGTACAGAAGTGATCGAAATCCGCTGCACTGAATCTGCAAGCACAATGAGATGTCAGTTAGATGAAGGACAAGAAAAAGACACACCAGTTAAAGTTTACCTCGCTTGGATGTGCTGAAAAATGGCGGGAAAGATTTGTATGAGGGCTGTGAGAAAAGCCTGACTGGGAATGTAAAAATCCTCCTGGTTGTCATTGGAGCTGCCATTGCCAGGCACTTGTCGCATCGTTCCCGACATTTTGGTGCTCTCCATGCCAATACTAAGCCAAATGTTCCAGGCAATCTATGGGAATAACATACAATAGCTTGACAACTAGTAAAACCCGTTTTAAATGCAACTCACAGTCCAGATTTCGTTGTCCTGCTGCTGTGCAGTCTGTGCATCCTTTAGCGCCCGCTCCGTGCTATTGTGGTACATTATCTCCTGCAGCGACTTCAGTGCCGCCAAGGAGACTTCTCCATTCTTGCTCAGCGCCGCATTCTGTATAAACTCAAGAATCAGCGACCAGGCACGCTCAAAGTCACCCAGCATCTGCAGCAATTCCCGTTTGGTGTTGAAGACACGGCAAACACCGGACAGCGTTAGCACCTGGGTTTCGGCCCATTGCTTTTGGGCCGTATTGCGAGAGTGATGGATTAGAATGTTGCCACTAGCGTCCACTTTCTCGTTGCTGGCCGAGCTGCTCAGAGCCCGCACATTGTCCAGCAAAGGGAAGAGCACTTGCCAGACTAGTGCCTGCCAGGTGGGAGGATTCAGCAGGCTGCCATGTGCAGCAATTGTGGAGAAGAGTGTTTGACCAGCGGATTTGCGCACTGCTGGACGTAGATCCACACACAATTCACCCAATTTGGCATACAAACACATCCACAACTTGTCAAACTGCGGCATTTTGACTGTGCCCGGAAAATCGGGCAATATGGCCACATCCTCAACTTGTGTGGACATAAGTTTGTCTTGATTTTGATTGAAGAAGTCAGAAATATTCCACTGCAACGAAAGGAAAGTATTTAATTTCGTATATGCCTCTAGATTTCAGTTGTTTCTGCATTACCATGAGACCAATGGCGGTAAGGGAGATATTTAGCTCCTGCGTCTGCGAACCAAATTTGGCTGCAGTGCTGATGCACAAGGGCAGACAACGCCAGGGCATAACCGTCAGAAAGTCGGTGATGACCAACTGTAGGCACTGGAATGCTGTGCGTATGAGGGGCTCACCATGGTGATCATTGACAGCGCCAATTATTTCGATAATTGCAGGCCAGCCAAATGAGAGAATCTCACCAGCCGTATTGAGGATCTGGAGCACACAGTCCAATTGACGCTGACGCACATCCGCATGCATCACCGTCGACAGCTCAGAGAGTGGACTCAGCAGCATTGTTTGCAGTTCCTAAAAGGGTATAGATTATTAATAGGGAGTCTACTTATATGATTGCGTTAAGCTACTCACTAGATTCTCCTTAAGTGGCTGCTTGTGCTTAAACTGCAGCGCTGACTTGACCAAATATGTAATAGCCTCCACGCCCCATTCACGCATGCGAATATGTCGATGCTGGCACACCTCGAGCAGATGATTGGTCAGCGGACGCCATAGAACTTCGATGCGTGGCATGTTCACCAGGCCCGTTTCCATCAGCTTGGCCACAGCAAACAGTGAAGGCTCCCGATTGGCATAGGCCAATTCCATGGCCTCGTGAGACAGCTTACATAGCGCATCGATCAAATGATGCAGTGCCACATCATCCAAATACTGACTGGATTCGAAAAGTTGGCCAATCATTTGTGACAGCACCGGAAGATCGGCCATCACAGCCGTCTGTATGCCCACATTAGCTTCCACGGCGGGTTTGGGCATTGCCTGCAGACTGCCACCGGTAGAGGGTTTCAATCCCAGTATCCACACCAAATGCTGCAGTGTCTGAAGTACAATGTGCCACGAGGTGCCCAAGATGCTGCCATTGTTGTGAGCCAAGAGCAGAATTGCACGCATGCACTGCAGATTCTTATTGGTCAGCATCACCGGTGCCTGCATGACACTGTGCGGCAATGAGGCACTGGGCAAGGGTGTTCCAACTGCCACAATCTGTGGCCTAAAGTCACTGCCATCGGCATTGCAGCTGTTGATGAACTGACTACTCAGATCCTGACTGCCGCTGCGAGTGTGACCTAGAAAAACAATTGTATTTAAAGGGTAATCTTTAAAATGTAGACGTTTCACTCACATCTAAGATCTGCATCTGGTTGCATGACATTGGCAAATATGGACATGGCATAGTGTGGTGGAAAGGAGGCGCGGCACATGGCCATAATGAAGGCATCCCGTGGCTGTAACTGATCCAGCATGCCACAAAGTGCAGCATAATTTTGCATGGCCTTCAGTATGTTCTCGGTGGTGCCCTCATCAATGGATGTCTCCACTAGGGGAATGAATGCACTGAGCAGACCAGACCAGCTGGAGTTGACCAACTGTAGGCATAATGGTTTGTGTTCTTCCTCGCTGATAACAGCGGTATTCAGTGTGGGATGCATTTCCGGTGTACGCTGTATAACGCCACCAATCGAACGTGTCATGTCCAGCAGAATGGCATAGGCTATTGAGATGCCATAACTATCGGGTATATTGGGTGCATCCAGCTTATCCAGCATCTCCAAGCTACAATAGAAATAATTTAAGTAACTGGTTTTTAAATTAAAAAATCTTTTAGCTTACTAAACAGCCTTGGATACACCCGGAGCGAAGGTGGCCACCAGTGGCAGGTAAGCACCGCGGAACATGAAGCCACATTGATTGCTGCCCCCACTCGCCAGTGCTGTCAAAGTGCTTGGTGCTTGTCCAGCGCCGCCGGGCATGACCTGCTGTCCCCCATTGCTCAGCACCGCGGAGGCATTTATCAAGGAATAGCGCACGTAGCTGCCCATGGCAGCGATCATGTCGTGTACAATGTGTGTGGCATGATTTTTCAAATCGTACGATTTACAGAAGAAGGCAATTAGCGTGGAACGTGTGACTAGCTTGTGTATAACCTCTAGAGCCAATGCACGCTGCCAGTGTGGTTTATCCGGATCCAAAAACTTAATAATAAGCGACAAGAATATCTCGCACTCTGTGACCAGAATTGTGTGATACTTCTGTATAAGTATAGCCACCAATCGCAACAGACGCATACTAATGGGGAAATATGGTTTATCCACTGTCACCGCAGTGGTGCCATTACTCGGAGGTGGCAGCTGGCGATGCTTCACGTTTGGCGAGAACAGTTTAATGACCAAGGCGCACACTCGTTCCTTCAACAGTAAACGGAATTCCTGGTTCTGAAAAATAAAAGTAGTATACAAAATTAGTTGCTAACACTGAAAATATGTAAAAATTCATTCACAGGGCATTGGCGAGCTGCAAAGCTCACAAACTTTAGAAATTTCAGCTGATCTACCAGGTGAGCAGAAATTGGCATAGGTCGCTATGCATAAAATTAATTCGTGGACAAAGTGGTAAGTATTCTTACTTACGCACACTACTATAAGTGCGCTCAGAGTTTATTTAGTCGCTCTTTATTCTCTTTTTTCAATTGCTTCATTGTTTGTTTGTGTGTTCGCTGCCGCCTGCAGAGCACGCAGACCGCCGGCTCTCCAGCTGATCAAACTCTGTCAAGTACGCTCTGAGAACGCTTAGCCACTGTTAGTTCTCTATTTTCGGTAACATCGCCGTTTGTGTGGTTGTTCGCTGTCGCCTGCAGTACACATAAATAGAGAGGGAGAGAGCGCAACGGCTCACGTATGCTAACTCACACTACTGAACTCTAGTGAAGTATTCATTTTTGCATTATCGCTGCTGGCGACAGTCATCAAGCTCACGAGTTAAAAAAGGTATGCCAATCAAAGTCGGACGACTGAGACCCAAAATATTACAAAACTGATAGTAAGAGTGAACATGTAAAGAATAATGAATAGTAAAACTAAGATCTAATAGCATTTACCATTTGAAATTGCTGAAAAAGTAACATTATAAATCTGGTGCAGTAGATATGCCAATCGGAACTCCTCTGCTGACTTACCTCATGGAAAACGGCACTGAAATTGCTGAGCACGGCTTCGAGCAGCTCGAGGCCAAAGGTGCGCGTCATCTCTGTGATGCCCACCAGCCAAAAAGGCTGCTCCGCATTCACCAACTGGACAAGATCCTGAAACAAATGAAAGGCGTCCAAAGCAAATGTCTGATTATCCTGTGTGCTGGTAGTATCTCCATCACCCGTCATTTGCTGTTGTCGTAGAGTCGGCACAGTATCTTTCTCCAAGTAAACACGTTCAAACACAAGAGAGACCAATTGTCTTATTGTTGCGCCAGCTGTGTTAACAATTGTTGGATTTTTGGTATAGTGCAAGCGAAAGCAGAGAACCAACGCCTTGGCCAACGTGTCGCCGTGGACAACAAGATTTGTGGTCAGCAACAGTGTGACAGTTTGCAGCACTTTGACCTCCTCGATATTGTGCTCCATTAGTGTCCATAATGCATTGGTTATATAAAGTGCACCTTTCTGATCAACTACCTGCTGTGTGATAAGGCGTTGCATCATTCCCAGGCAGAACTATGAAAAAAATTCTTTAATACACCTGAACATAAAAAAATTGTTGTATGACTCACCTTGATTATTTTCAAGTCTTTTGTTTCGCAGCCCTGAACCAGCGGATAGAGTATCTGATTGACGGTGTAATACACCGAGTTCTGTTGGCTGCTGCCGGCGGCGCATAGCTTGGAAATTGCTTCCTCGCATGCCTGCAAATAAATAAATATATAAGTATGTACTTAAAAATGATCATGTCCAATTCGATTAACGTAATTGAAAATTGTCATAAAATCAATTTTATTTCTTTGCGCTGACCGGTTTGATATCAATTTCATAATTACGTCGCGCATACAGAAACCACCTCATGAGGCGTTGTCATCCCCATCCCCTTTAAACCACCCACCCACTCATCACACACAGTTGGCTGGCTACATGACAAATTGTGGCAATTAGAGAAGGCATCCCATTGCACACGTCAGCTTGTTGACCCTGGGACAAAAGCACTTACCTCTTTTATTTGCGGATACTTCTTTTTGGTTTCAAGTGAGAGCGTCTTGAAGTCTGCCTGCAGGGCCTCAACAAATTTATGCACATCAGTGCCACCACCAACCCCTCCACCTCCTCCCACAAATGACATAGTTATGCGTTTTGTTGATTTTTCGTTTTCAGCTGCTGTTGTGTTCCTGCCTCCTTGTAGAATGAACGACACTTAGCACATCACATGCATGCAACATTAAGGTACACGAATTTGTCTAAAACATATGCGTTGAATACCACTTTATTCTTATAATGACCGTACGAATTTCCGCAAACACGCACAATAACAATTCTTGGTTGTTGAAAATTTCTGTGAATCGCTTTTGACAGCCGCAGCTGACGTACACAATTTATCGATAATCGCAAAGCGCTCTCATTCTTGGTGGCCAACCGTTGTGTAACTGTTGAATACCTTGCATAAACAGCCAACAGTAAAATTAATTAAAACTATCAAATATAAATTGTAGGAGTATTCTTATTAATAAAGCATACGTCCTTTAATAATCCCTGGAAAAGTATCTGTACCAAAAGTAACCGCTAACATTATATTCTAGTGACCGATGCCGGTAAGCAGCATTTAAATTTAAATATTGCCGCCATGACTCTTCAGTCTAAAATTTAGTTTTCTGTATAAAATAAATTTAAATTTTTAAATAAAATAAGAGAAAATAAAATAAAAATCATTAAGGTTTTTTACAAAAAAACATTTTTAATTATAACAAAGTATTCAAATTTTATCACTATGATTTACCGGTAACAGTTGACTGTAAATAACATTTCAACAGAGTTAAATTTACATAATTCTGTTATCGTAACAGGGTGGTTCTCCTCTTGTGAAAATAAGCAGAAGAGTGAAACGACTTGCGGACGAAGACGGACGATTCTCGCACCCGTGCTCCGTTTCGCGGAGTAAACAAAAGTGTATTCGAGATTAATTATAATGAGATTAAAATCCCAAAATCTGAGGCCATTAAATGCATACGTGCCTGCAATAAAATGCATAAGTTTTTAGACATGTAATAAACAGTGAATACAAAGCCATTTATCGTCGCGCAACAACCAATGCAAAAACCAGAAGCAGTAACAGCAAAAAAAGAAATAAAATAAAATAAAAAACCCCGAAGCATGTACATATGTGGTAGTAGATTGGCCAGAAATAAACGCATATTCTGTTTTTATTATGATAATACCTGGTTTGCATGACTAATGTAACAACAAATGTCCGATGACGTTACAGCATTGTGTTAAAATAAAACCAACCAACAAATATACTCGATACGCAAGCCAGCAGCACAGGCTCCCAAGGCGACGACTGTAACTCTAGGCACTAGGCACTACTTGGCAAAAAGTGGGACGAAGTGTGTTTTGCGTTTGTCCGTGTGCAAGCAAATAACTTATCATTGCCAGCGTTTCGTTTCAATATTGTCAAGAAACGTAAATTAATTATGAGTAAACACTAAAAATAACTAATAAGACAACAACAGGGCAGATAGACCCAGGCCCAGTCATCTAGTAATTATGCTTGACCCTGGTCCAACAATAGCCGCACACACCAACATCGACGTAGCCCCATCACCAACGACTTTGTCGCTGCTGTCTTCAGGCTGACAGTGACGCTAAAGCTGCAGCCGCGCCGCTGCCGTCGTCGACGTCGCATACGCTGCTTCAATTAACAAATTTACTTGGCAAGTCCCACAACGCGTTGCGACTAAGCTGCGCAGGTAAGTTAGTTCAAGAGTTTGTGACCATTTTGTGTCCACATGCGAGATCGACAGATCGTAACACAGGGTGACAGTGCAATTGGGCAAGCGAATGACTTTGCTGCTTGCGCTTCAAGAGGGTATTATAAATTTGTGGCGAATTGTGCAACAAATTTGAGGAAGTGTGTGAAAACTATTATAGTTATTCGATAATTAAGAGTATCGAATGTTCGGCATGCCACAAGCTTAACCTTCTCTTTAATTTTTTGTTAGTTGTATTAACATAACCAAAGCGTTGTTTTGTGTAATGCTTTTTAAGAGGTTGAGTAATCAAATTTTCTGTTTGTAAGCGCTCACGATTATTGCCAAATTCCCATATGCGTATTATGAGTTTGATGGTTTCATTAGTTGGCCGGAAGCAAGAGTGCACAACGGCTCTTGATCAGCTGCTATCTCAGGGATATGATCTTCCTGGTCAACGCCCCCTTCGTTAATAATTTTATTTTTTATTTCTTTCTGTTTTTGATGCGACTTTGATTGATAGCAACGTGATTTTTTGCTGTAGTTTTTAGTTTTGGTTTTTGGTATTGGTATGAAACCCGTTTTTCACAGCCCAACCGATGATTATCTTTTTGCGGTTCATTGTACTTGTCCATGGTTCACAGTTACTCATTTTCCAAGTTCGTCTAAGCTTCAGAAAGCCGCCAGCTTCACTCGCTAGCTCAGATTTTATAATCCAAATTGTTTGTTGGCCGTCAAAACAAATTATTTGCCATTTTTCACAGATATATGGTAAGGTTTAGCACCTCATTAAAAAACTGACAGACTAAAACACGTGCAATAACATTTACAAAAAATTACTTAGCTCTAGCTAAAATGCTTTGACACATTTTTATTCACAGCTTTATACTTTGACTCAGCTTAGCAACAACTTCGTTCTAAGCTTTGCCAAAAACTAACAGAGTGCGCTTAGGGACCCATTTGAATTATTTCTCCTTTCAATATAATTTATGCGAATGCTTCAAATGCCTGTTTTATGCCTAAGCATACATACATTTTTTTTCTGTTCTTGATAACAATTTGGAAGTTGTATTTCCTTGTTTAGCTGATAAGCGCGATACCACTTACCAGTAAAACCCCATAGCATAAACCAAATGTGCCACACTTGTTGAACAGCAAACAGGCAGGAAAAAAGAAAACATAAACTATCATCGATTAGTTTTACTTGTTTGCGGTAATCAAAACACAGGTATACAAATGCGGCTTATCAGCTATGAATCATTGTGGGGGAAATGGGTTCTAAATCATAAAACAACAAAATTCAACTGATAACAGACTTTCGCTTTCTTTTGCTTTAATGTTATTCCAATCTGTACGCGTCACGCTGCGGTCCAGAGTTTCCAGACTTCACTCTTTGGTCTCCAATATAATGGTAGATTAGTTTTTTCTCTCACTTCCAGACATCATGTGTGCTTTAAGATTTACGCTCAAATATTCATATTGTTGACTCTTGTGCTGACATGTGCGATAAGTACGTAATTGCACAGTGCGTCAAAGGAGATTCTATGCACAGTGTACACTAAAGAAATGTTTAGATAATCAAAAGTTATTGCTAATATTTGAGTCAGTCTACAATGTCATTTACTCAATTTAATTGCTGTCGGGAGTGGAAGTTTTGAAGACCTTATCAAACATTATAGTAGCAAAAAAAAAAAATTTTTGTTATTATTATTACCATTTTATAGATTGTTCTATGATAAGATAACGTGGGTTTTCACCTTCAAATCTTTTATATAGTAAAAGATGAATTGCTTAAAAAATCATAGTTCAGCTAATGATATCTACCTGTGCTGCTATTAAATGATTTTTCTATTTACCTTACTAATAATCTATCTTACAATTTTTTTTAATTAACTGCAGATAAGATAAAGTGGGCAGCGAATAAAGCTCAAATTCATGTTCGATAGCACTTGGTAATTAAGTATGCAAAGTTTATTTTATCTAGTGATTGGAATGTTCAACAATTTTCCAATCAATCATTTAATGTATCTTTTGTTTGACTGATAACAAGTTTATAGTATTGGCTGTTAGCTGATTTACCTAGAAGTTCATTGAAAGTACCCAGTTGAGTACGATACGATTCTCGGAAGTCAAGTAGCCTTTTAATCGCTATTACTAAAGATAGCCACTGCCACTTTAAGTATCAATAACTTGACAAAGAGTCAATAATCAAAAGTATTGGCTTAAAAACAATGGTGCAAATTCATTGTTTTATAATCAAAACTTGTATTTGATCAGATAACGATTAAAGGTACAGCTTGAAGGAGGTACTTCTTTTCTAAGTATGTGGGTCGGGACAAGTCAAGTGGCCACAACACAAATACACACACTCACACACACACTTTGTTAGCCAAGTGGTTTTGTGAAGGCGGTTTCTTCATTTACAGAAGGCAAATCGGGTCAAGAATGTTTGCTTCTAATTTATGTCTACCTTATGACAGACATCGCATACAAAAGACCAATCCATGGACAACGCTGGATGCTGGATACTACTTAGATACTGTATACTGAATACTGGATGTGTGTTCACTTCAGTACTCGATTCCCGCTCTTCACGTTTGTCCAGTTCATTAGCATGCCCAGAACAACTCTTGTCTCGTCTTCGTCTTTTGTCCAAATTATTTTTGCACTTCTCTACGTGTTTTGTATGCTATTTAAAGCAATTGATCGATCGTTGTTTTGTCTACACATTATATAAGCCAAATAAGGTTATTGTGCATTTAACAATGTTTAAATGGAAATTTAAATTTGTTAATCTGAAAAGAATTAGAAAAGCATTTAATGACTTGAAAAGTAGTTAAATATTTGGTATCTACAATGGAGTTAATAAGCTATGTTAGAAAGTCAGGAAGCGTTATAATAAAAACATGTTTATCAATACTAGTTATTAACAAAATGTTTAAAGAAGTTTGCAAATATTAAAATATGTTTTCTGCCTTTCCTTGCTCTTTTTACATGTTCCTTTGCAATCTCTATAAATTTCTAGATAATAGTTAAATAAAAATCATTTTTATATACAAACTTTTCCTTCTTTTATTGCAGTTTGTTTGACGTTGGACTCAAAAAACATTGTGTCAAAAATAAAGTATACAAAATAATTAATATAAGCTAAATAAATACTCCAAAATCACATAATTGATTTTGAGATTGTAATTGAGATTGAAAAGGAATAAAAAAGAAGAACAAAATGGTAGCAGTTGGAAATTTGCGAAATACGCGCATTCTGCGCTTTCTGCTGGTTTTAATAGCCGTAATACTCACGATCGTTATCTATGCGTCGTATTCCACAATAACGACGACACTGACACCCACACATATGCATCCGCCTGTGGCGCCTCCAACGCCGCAACAGCTAACAGGTGCCGCTAACCCAAGGGCGGAGTCACAATTTGGAGCGAGCTTGAACAACACAGCAGGAGATGGCAGTATTGCTGCCGCGGAGGAGGTAAGCGTTGCGGGAAGGCCTAGGCCACAGCAGGAGCTGCACAGAAAGCCGGCAATGCAGCATCGCTTGCCAACCATCGATGAGGATGCGCTGCTGGATGGCGGTGCGGCCGGTGCCAGTCCCATGGCGGGCAGTGAACAGGCGCCTAATGGGGATGAGCTACTTGAGGATCAGCAATATGTACAGGGTTTGGATGCCATCACTGGTGAGTAGCTTATCATATTAATTGCTAATTGACAGTGTTTGTTAAAACAACTTGTCATTTTTGCAGGAAACATTAATAACAACAACAGCAACGTCGAGTCGTTGACTGTTAAACAATCAGTTGCATCACCTCAGCAACAGCAGCAGCAGCAGTTACAACAGCAGCAGCTACAACAGCAACAACAACAAGCACAACAATCACCATCAGATGCGGAGATTCTTATGATACCCACATCCAATTTGCAAAAGTTCATAGAAAATGCCGATAAGATACTGAAGAACATGACATCGAGTAGCAGCACTAACAACAATGGCAACAGCAACACAGCGCCAGCTGCTTCCTTGCCCAGTGAACAACGCACGGGTTGGTGTTTACCTCACACACACATACACTTACACACACCCTTTCCCCCTCTATGGGAGTGGCATATTGCGCGTTGTTCTAGTCAATTGTCAGCAGAGCGTCAGGCATCAGCTCGTTTCAGCTTTGTTTGCTTACTAATTGCCAGTCCAGACCCGACCAGACCAAAAAAGTGTCGTCTTTCGCAGCGCTTTGGGTGGCAGACATACACATATTGTTTGTACTACGCCTCGTTTAGCTACAGCTTGGCTATAGGGTTGCATACGCTATTACGCAATAGTCGCACATGACGCTCTCATAGATACTATATCAAATATCAAACCATATTTGCTTAATTTGCTAATATATTCTTCTCCCTCTTCTATGCAGATAAGACCAATCAGCCTGGTTTGCTTGAGGAGACAGACAATCATAATGCGGCTGCGCCGCCAGCCTCCTCAGGTGCTGTGATGCAGGTGAAAACGGATGGAATTGAGGCAGCAGATGAGCCCAAAGAGCCACCGAAGCCCCATGTGCCCCCGGTGCGTACTACGAAGAGCAAGAAGGGCTTACCACCCGTGCCCAGCAGTCCAATGGATCCATCCAAGGGCATTACAACCGACAAAATCTATGAGGGTGGACATCTCAATGATCAGATTGATTTAGAACGCATTTGTCCGCTTAATGGCACTGGGACAAGAATGCTGATACTGATCACCTCGGCGCTGGGACATGCTGAGGCACGCATGTCTATACGACAGACCTGGGGACACTATGGCACACGTCGGGACATTGGAATGGCCTTTGTGTTGGGTCGTGGCACCAACGATACGGTCAATCGGGCACTCACCGATGAGAACTACATGTATGGTGATTTGATACGCGGCAATTTTATTGACTCGTATAACAATCTAACGCTTAAGACGATCTCGTCCCTGGAGTGGGCAGATCAACATTGTAATCGTGCCAAGTACATACTGAAGACGGACGATGATATGTTCATTAATGTGCCCAAGTTATTGACTTTTATCAAACAGTTGGAGAAGCACAAGGACAAGCGTGTCATCTTTGGCCGATTGGCCAAGAAATGGAAGCCTATACGGAATAAGAAATCGAAATATTACGTATCAACGGATCAGTTTCCGGCGGCAGTATTTCCCTCGTTTACCACGGGTCCGGCGTACGTAATGAGTGGTGATATTGTACACGATCTTTACGTGCGGTCACTAAGGACCGTGTATCTGAAGCTAGAGGATGTCTTCACCACGGGCATTGTGGCTCAGAGTTTGGGCATCGAGCGACTGCATGTCAACGAGTTCGTGAATCGTCGAATCTCGTTTAATCCTTGCAACATACGGAACGCGATCAGCGTACACATGATCAAGTCCAACGAACAGTTTGATCTGTGGAAGAAGCTGCTGGATCAGACAACTAAATGTAAATAGTATTTTAGGTTTAAGCTGTGAATTTAATCTATGTTTAAAGTTAGAGCAATGGATTTAGCAACAAAAAAAAAACATAAAGGAAGAAACGAAACAAAAAAGAAAAGCAAAAGATAATGGCAGCTACTTGCAGCAGCAAACTAGAAATACTTTAGTTACTAAGCACTAGGAATGTATCTGATGTCTAAACTCGAGTCTCAACTCTCGAGATACACAATACAATGTACGACTTAACGTACATACACACACACACATATACAGACATATGTTTTTAAAATTTAAATTATGTTTTCGGTAGTTTAACTTTAGCATTATAAATGCCATTATTTAACTGATAATTTAGCTATAACTGTGGTCATAAGTATGCTATAACACTAAACACACCCAAACAAACACACTCAACACACTACTTTAGTAGCATAATGCTAGGTAAAATTTTCAACATTTTACAAAAAACAAATACAAACAAAAACGAAACAGTCTCAAAGAATACTATTGACTTATTGTGGTCAACAAATAATCTGTGTTTTCAAAATATATATAAAAGGCAAACTCTTATAAGAAACTTGGTTGTGTTAGTAATTTTTTATGTTTAATTACTTGGTAAGTAACGGCGATTTACAGAAATTTATTTGAATCCATTGAGTAAATTTATATTAAGCCATCTGTATTGACTTGAATTAAAATTAGGACAATGTATTTGTATTTGTTATTATGTAAAACCAACGGCATTTTAAAATGTTTATTTTTTGCTGTATGCAATCGATAAACATTAATGTGAGCAGCGTATTGTTCGTTGCCATTGAATATCGATTCATCGGATAGCTAATTTTCTACGTTGCCCATCTCTATTGTATTGCTTGCCGCCACAAGTGGAAAATATTCAAATACAATCTGCAATTTTTAATTTGGAGTTTTTAAAGGAAAAGTTTAAATTTATGTGTTATGAAGCTATTCATGAAATTGGTTCTCTAGCTATAACTATTTTTAATTACAACTGTAAAAAGATGTAAAATATTGTAGTTGGCTATGGAAAGGTGAACAAATGTATATTTTTATTCCTTATAAATCAGTTTGTCTGTTTACAAGTTGAGGCAATTTATTATTCGAAGAACTGAGCACAAGCGCATTTTGATTACTCAATTGCACGTGTTTATCTAACTTGCAATAATAAATACAGCAACGTATCAAATTTCAATTATTGCACACAAATAATGGGAATCAGCAGTTCAAGCAAATCGCGCTTGTTGCGCTCTCTGCTGATTTTCGTATGTTTAGCTGCCATCTTTTTAATTTATGGATTGTATTCTACTTCGATGATATCGTCACCGGAAGTGTCCATTCCACAAAGTATAAATGGTGAATCGTGGGGGCAAGAGGAGTGGCACTCGGAGCAGTTATCCCCCAGCGAGGAATTGATCAATCGTGGCGAATTCGGTCTCTCCTCTGAAGAGGCCATTAAAGCCTTTGATCAACACACAACTGGTAAAAATTGTTCCATTACCCCAACTGTTGAGGAATATCTGCTAGAGGAACAGCTGCATCCAAATTCAAGTAAGTTTTGTATGATTTTATCTCTTCGAAGACCTCAATTTACTAAATTTTTGTTTCTTTCAGCTAAAGCAGCTTATTTATTTTATAATCGCAGAATTGAAACGGGAAAACTTTATGTGAGCGGACACCTGAACGACGAGATTAATCTGGAACGCATCTGTCCCCAAAACGGATTGGGTAAAATACTGCTCATACTAATCACCTCAGCATTGGGACATGCAGAGGCAAGAATGTCCATACGGCAGACCTGGGGACACTATGGAGCACGTCGGGACATTGGAATAGCTTTTCTTTTGGGCCGTAGCACAAACAAGACAGTGAATAGGGCTCTGAGCATGGAAAACTATTTGTATGGTGATCTGATCAGAGGAAACTTTATTGACTCCTACGAGAATTTAACACTGAAAACTATCTCGGCTTTAGAGTGGACGGATCTGCTGTGTCCCCAAGCCAAGTACATACTGAAGACGGATGACGACATGTTTATCAATGTGCCCAAGCTTTTGAAATTTGTAGCCAAGTTGGAGGAACGCCAGGCAAAGTCATCCATCTTTGGCTGCTTAGCGGTGAATTGGAGGCCGGTTCGTAATGTAAAGTCCAAGTATTATATATCGAAACTCCAGTTCCTAGGAAACCGATATCCCAACTTTACTACTGGCCCTGCCTACCTAATGACGGGCGATATTGTTCACAGTCTGTATGTGCGATCATTGCAGACAGTTTACCTTAAGCTGGAGGATGTGTTTTTAACTGGTATTGTGGCTGAAAGTCTCGATATTGATAGATTTCATGTGCCAGAATTTGTCAATCGCAGAATCAAACTAAACTTGTGCAATGTACGAAAATCTATAAGTCTGCATATGATCAGTTATATCGAGAAATTTGATATATGGCAGAAGCAGCACAATCAAAGTGTTCAATGTTAGCTTATTTTGTTTGTATTAACTGAACATGAATAGTAACGTATTTTCTTATTTAAATATAAACGATACCATGTTCGACAGTGATATCGATGCCACACGGCTGACAAGTACATGTATCGAAGCGTGAATCGATAACGAGTATGAATAAACATCGATGCCTCGATGCTGGCATCGATAAAAGTTCCAGCTCTAGTGCAAATGCTTAAACGGAACGCTGTGCACAACGCTTGGATTATTATTTTTTGTATTTGTGCCAAACGGCAAATAAAAGCATTTAATTATCGTGTTTAATTGTTGACAAATTGACTGATAAGCTAACGCACGTAGACGAGCCTTAAAGTTGATGTGAGTTTACCCATCATTTAATGCGCCAACGAGACAGCAACAAGTGGTGCCACCACAAACAACAACAGCAGCAGCAGCACCAACAACAGCAGCCAAGCGATCACCGCAAGACCAGAAAGTAAAAAGTAAGCGAATTTCTTCCACCTCAGCTATAATTATTTTTTTTGAATTGTTCATTACTTAGCTAAGCTGTTTTTTTTTGTTTTGTTTTATAAATTTCGCCTTGTAATTACCACGCATAGTGTCGTGATGTGCGTGAGTGTGTGCGTGTACGCGAGTGGGTTAGTGTATGTGTTTTAAAGTGCGCTGCGCAGCTCTGTTTGGGCCAGCGTTGCGTCGCGTCGCGGCATATAAAACAAACAAAAATCGGCCAGCAGCGCACCCAACAAGAACAAAAACAACAACAATAAGAGAACAGCAGCTAACACAGTGACAGCGACAACAGCAACGGTGTGAGGGGTGTTTGACTGCTCTTTCTGATTGTGCCTGTGTGAGTGTGCGTGCCTGTGTTAGTGTGTTTGTGTTTCTGTTTGTGTGTTCGCCTTTGCCAACCAAGCCATTATTTTTTCAGTCTTATGACGTAAACCACCAAAAAAATCAAAAGTGAGCAAAGCGCGATACATATAGAAACGAAGGTGAGCGCATTTATGAATTCTTGTTTTTTTTTTCTGTTTTATTCGAGTCTTGTCTTGTCTCCTCCGTTACTCTTGTTGTTGATCTGCTTCTCTGGTTGGCTCTTCTTGGAATTCCAGCAGCAGACCACGTTTCTTGCATTTTGGTGCCGTTTCAAATTAAAGAAAAAAATTTAAAAACCCGCCACACGTCGATTGTTTACAATTGGCATTGCTGTTGTTTCTCTGCTTTTTATTGTTGTTGTTGTTTTCGCTGCTGCTGTTGCTGTTAATATTCATTAGACATTCACACGTTAGGCGGGCTGCAAAGTGCATTTGCCTCGATGTAAACAATAGGAGCAAGAAGCACAGCATGTTGTTGTTGTTGTTGTTGATGCATTGGCCTATTCAACCAGTGAAGCAACAAGAAAAAGTAGAAGATGGGCACCAGCAGCACCAGTAGCAGAAACAGTGGTAAATTCTCGAGCTAAAGAAATCTTGTTGAAAGCATTTCCTCGACATGAAAAGAAATTGTTGCCCTATTGCTTGGAGTACACACACACACACTCACGTACTTGCTGCTAAATACTTGGACTCTTCAGACTATTTTGCAATTCCAGCCAGATACATTTGCTTTAGATCATTCACACAGTATTTTGCCGCTGCCGATGACAACATCAAGCCAAAACCTGTCTACCAAATGAATCATTAGCTTGGCTGAGCTTTTTTTTTTAATTTCTAAGCAATCCCAACGCGTTAGAGACGCAAATTCAAAGTTAACAGACAGAAATTGCATTTGAATGCCGCTAAATGATTCACACATACGCACACACACGCACATGAACACTCACACACACACACACACACACACACACACACTGACGATGACCCCGCGCAACTTTTATCGTTTTGTATTTTTTCAGTTACGCGCTCTCATTCGTTCTTCGTGCCATCTCGCTCTCTCTATCATTAAATTTTGTTGTTTCCTATTTTGGAAATTATCGCGTCACTTTTCGCAATCGCTCAATAATAATGCTTATTATTTAGTATGTATTTAACTACTTTGTTAAGTTAATGTTTTTTTTATTTGTTTTTGTATAGTTAATTTTTTTGTCTGTTTATATTTGCGATATTAATCAAGCGTTTTCACGCACCACGTGCCCAGTTCTACAACCACTTCTCAGTTTACCCATCTTCACCGCCCCCGCAGCAGCCACTGCTTTATTATTTACATGTTAATTGGTTAGCTAGTGGTGGCCTTAAGCACTGTGGCGCGTTATTGAAAATAATCGATTAAAATTAACTATTTGAATAATGACAGCAACGGCTTTAATCAAGCGATCGCTATGCACAACGAACGTGATTTGAAATGCAAAGTGAGGTATGGTAAACACATTTTGTTCAAAGTTTAAGACCTACAATTCTATATTTATATAGGAGCTTATACAATATAAGAGCTTATAAAATAACTTGAAAATGGCAAAAGTTTTCGAGGAATCGTTTGTTTTTTAATAAATTGAAATGGTATATAAGGATATATTAATTTGATTTAAATATTGATTTCTTGATGCTTTCCTTTGTAAGCTCTCTTAAAAAAAAATCAGAAATTTAAATCAAAGAAATAGATTAACTTATTTTATCGCTTAAATGGTTCGCTTAATTTACGCGCTCATCTCTAATGGTCTCGTTACGCGCCCGTTTCCGCTCCCACTCGCGCTCCCGCTCCTTTGTTATGGTAAATAGGTAAATAAAGCAGAGCACTACCGTGTGTCTGCAGCATCACTGATAATGAGGCATCTGATTTGTTGTTGGTGTTTTAAATGCGCTGATTGCTCGTTAGTGCTGCGTTGCAGCTCAAGACGTGCGGTTCAAAGAGAGGCGGCGATGAACAGCTGTGCACTAAAAGAAAAGCTGCGCATGTCCAAAAAAACACACACACTGCACACACTCATCCATTGTACATTTTGGCAGTCAAACAAAATGCGTCTAAAAAAGTTTGTGTTTAATTTGTGCTTAAGTTGTAGTCCCTATTTGATTAAAATGAATTTCAAATCTTTTTGCAGAATGTCACGACATGAAAAGTCCAAATCTGTGGGCGGTGGCCTACTAGAAAGCTGGTTTGGTCGACCGTCCAAGTCCAAGGGAGGCGGCACCTACAACAGCAACAGTCTGCCCCATGCACTGGGACGACCCGTATCCACAGACAACGATGCCGGTTTCACTGTCGACGACTTGCAGCGCCAGATTCAGGAGCTCAGTGAGTCGCAGGTGAATGCCAAATTCCTTGAGATTCTGGAGGATATGAATATACCCAAGGATAAACGGGAACCGCTGCTCAGCAAATCGATGGCGGAGCGTCAAAAGATGATTTTTATGCACATGAAAGGTAAGCTAGACACTAGTCTTAATTTAATTAATTGATAACACTGATAACTGCAAGTTACCATTGTTATCGACACGTATAATCAATACTGCGCTTCTTGGTATTGACGTTGATTCATCGTCGCATTTTAGTGGAATGCGCCCTCTTGTTATCATAGCAGCTTGTAAAAGATACAGATAGCCTTATCTAGCAAAAAAAAAAAAAAATGAAAAAGGGGAAAAATTGTTTGCAAAAAAAACATAGCAAATTATTAATCTAGAGCGCAGGTTCCAGCTAAATTTGTTTTGCATCCGGCCAGAGTCTTCTCTTTATAGAAAAAGTGTAGAATTTTAGGTCTGTAAATACACTTGAAAAAATTAGTAAAAGCTTTGAGCTTAACTCTCTTTTCTTTGGCTGTTTGAGAATCCATAGCATTCCCCATTTCTCAAGCTGATAAGCTTCGCTTGTTACACATTTCAATTAACTAAGCCTTAACCACATGCAGATCGCAGCTGAAACTGTAACCGTAACCGCTATAACTGTATAAAAAACAATTACTTTCCCACCTGCCACCGACCGCTTGTAAGCGCCCACCTGCCGAGCGCAGCGTCGCCAAATCCAAATACAAAAAAAGTGGTTTTATTCATCAACTCCAGCGGTGCACGTTCCCTCCAACGATTTAAGTGTCTTAATAAACACCTTACACATTTTTCCATTGTTTATTATTGTGCGCTTTTAATGAACTGAATGCAAAGTACTTGGCATAGACTGTACTGTAAATACCCTGTAGAAATAATATAAATTTGAGTTAAATAAATGTAAATACTTTAAAAATTGGTTAATATAGCTATAAATATGTTATATGAGGCTTAACTCTTTTAAAATTAGCTTTGCTTTTGTGTCACGAAATAATTATTGAAACACTGTTGTTATCCAGATCTCATTTTAAATAATTGTGAATGAACACTCATTAAATTTAATCAGCTTAAAGATTGACAATTTAAAGCGCGCTTTCATGTCATTAAAACTTTATAATTATGAGCACAATTAGTAGAGAAATGAAGTGCCAAGAGATATAAAAGAAACACCTGAGATAAAGCCAATTTAGATTAAAGCATATCTGCTTAACATAAGTTCTTGGGACTTATCAAATATATCAAAAAGTATTAAAAAAGTAAAGAAGACATAAAACTTGTCTAGATTTCGTCTAGCTTATCAAACTGATAAGCAAATTACTTAATAGTTTTACGCTGTTCAAACATGTCTTTGGCCTTATGTTAACTAAAGGCCAAAATACAATTCGAGCTACGCAATGAACACTTCTCAAGCTAATTACTAATACAGCGCACACATCAAGAAATATTATAAACATGATTGATTCATGATTTTCACACTGATTTTTCATTTGTTTTTTTATTGTTTTTTTTTTTTATTATAATTTTTGTTTGGCTCTTACTCAGTTGCCTTCTCCGCAGTTCATTGCTTGTATTTTTGCACAGCGTTTATTTAAAGCTGATTCTGTCACTGTGCCATAAAGACGCTTTCGTATCGTTTTATATTTAATATACATAGAAATGTGCACGTATTTGCATTTTGTGTACGATAATTGCTTTTGTCACTAGAGTGAGCGGTTCACAACGATCAGTTGACAGATCTTGTCTCGATCGTTGATAAACTATGAAGTTGTTGCACTTGTTGTGATTCGCTCCTTCTCTATAAATAGAGCTATAAAATACCCAGTCGGACTTCTTTGTATGAACTAAAAGCTGCTCTGTAAAGCTGCATAGTTTTCTGCAGCAAAAGTCCCACTGGGTATTTATTATATTATTTTTACATTTTGTTGTTGCCTTGTGGCATTAAGAATACACTTGAATTTTGCACTTTCGAGCTTTATATATTCATAATAACAATCAATCAACAGCGAAGCGTCTGCATTGAAACAACTTGACGTCACTTTACTATTTGTTATTATACGTATAAATACATATAAATTTCAATGATTAATAAATAATTATGTAGGGAAGTGCTTTACAGGCACTTTAGCCCGTTTTTTTTTTGATTTTTGATAAAATGTCAAGGTTACGCTGCCAAACAAACCCAAAGAAGTATTTCCTTCAGCTGATAATCCGTTACTGGAGCGGAACCAACTGTGGGTGCTGTGGTACAGTGGGTCAGAGCTATGACTAACGTACAGCACTTATAGAAAGCTTATTGATTTATAAACAAATTGCATTCATTGATAACAAATACATAAATAAAATTATTTGTTTATGGGGTGTATTGTATTGTATTTCAGAAAGCCACAAATATTTTCATTCAAAAACTTGTAGTTTTATACGTATAATTGTACTGAATGAATTCAGAATTTCAGTAATTTAATTGAATTTCAGTAATCTAAAGAAAAGTAAATGAGTAACCATTTAAAGAAGGGAGTTTTGTCTATATTTAAATATTCTTCACGACCTTTAATAGTTTTTAAATACGTAGAGTTGTATAGAATGCTTGCCTAAATGACTTTTACAGGTATTTTCTTTAGCTAGTATTCCTTCACAACTTCATATACAATTTATTAATGATTAATTGATTATATGATAAAGACCAATCATAAAAAATATTGTCAAAAGCCGTAAAATATCTTAAGCAAAAAAGTTCTTGATACTAAAATGATTTGTTATCTGACATCGAATTAGCTATTTCTATTGTACTTTTGTCTGTAGCATAATCAGTTACTCACTTAGGACAAAGCGTTATTAACACACAGATAATATTTATATATTTATGCAATGCCATGTAATGTAATGTATTAATACATACATTTCTTTGCTTGATTGCAGGCAGTAATCCAGCGGAGCGTAGCGCGAATTCCCGTTTTGAGAAGCCCATTGACTACATTGAATACCTGCAGAATGGAGAGCATAGCGAGGCGAAGGTGTATCAGTGCGTGGAATCTTTGCGTGTGGCATTGACCAGCAACACAATCTCTTGGATCAAGGAGTTTGGCGTGGCGGGCATTGAACAGATTGAGAAGCTGCTGACGCGAGCCAAAAAGGATCGATCCTATGGACGGATTGAGTTTGAGGCCATACGATGCCTCAAGGCGATCATGAACAATACGTGGGGATTGAATGTTGTGCTGACACCGGATCAGCACAGTGTGTTGCTGTTGTTAGCCCAATCTTTGGATCCCCGCAAGCCACAGACAATGTGTGAGGCGATGAAGTTGCTGGCCTCCTTTTGTCTCGTCTACGAGCGAAATGGATACGAGAAGGTGCTGAGAGCGATAACCACCATAGCAGCGACTTCGTATAAGGCGAGTGAGCGGTTTAGGCCCATTGTGGATGCACTGTTCGTGACGGACAAGGAGGATCCAAAGCGAGAACTGGTCTGTCACAGTCTGATCTTCATCAATACGCTAACGAACACGCCAACAGATCTGAATTTCCGTTTGCATCTGCGCTGTGAGATTATGCGCATGGGATTGTATGAGCGTATGAATGAGTTCACGGACATTGTGAATAGCAGCAATAATGAGGCACTGCAGCAGCATTTTAAGATCTTCAAGGACATACGCGACGATGACTTTGAGGAATTTGTGCAGAACTTTGATAACGTCACCTTCAACATGGACGATCCGCAGGATTGTTTCGACGTCCTCAAGAATCTGGTCATGGACACGGTCTCGGAGCCCTACTTCCTATCCATTTTACAGCATCTGCTGTACATTCGTGATGATTTCTACTTTCGTCCCGCCTACTATCAGTTGATTGAGGAGTGCATAGCTCAGATTGTCTTCCACAAGGGCTACTGTGATCCGAACTTTGAGAATCGCAATTTTAATATCGACACATCGGTGCTGCTCGACGATATTGTGGAGAAAGCCAAGGCCAAAGAGATGCAGCGTTCGGAGGAATACGAGAAGAAGATCGAGGCTCTTGAGAGTGCCAAACAGGAGGCGGAGGCTAAGGCCGCCCATCTCGAGGAGAAGGTCAAGCTAATGGAGGCCAATGGTGTGGCAGCGCCGTCACCCAATAAACTACCCAAAATCAATATACCCATGCCACCGCCACCGCCAGGTGGAGGAGGAGCCATACCACCACCGCCGCCACCTATGCCCGGCATGGCAGGTGGTCCACGTCCGCCGCCACCACCACCAATGCCTGGCATGGGTGGACCACGACCACCACCACCGCCTCCAATGCCTGGCATGGGTGGACCACCGCCACCACCAATGCCGGGCATGATGCGACCCGGCGGACCACCACCGCCTCCTATGATGGCCATGATGCCCATGGTGCCAGTGCTGCCACACGGCCTGAAGCCCAAGAAAAAGTGGGAGACCAGTAATCCAATGAAGCGTGCCAACTGGAAGGCCATTGTGCCAGCCAAAATGTCCAAGGATGCGTTCTGGGTGCAGTGTCAAGAGGATAAGCTTGCTTCCGATGATTTCCTACAAGAACTGGCTGTCAAATTCTCCTCGAAACCGGTGAAGAAAGACCAAAAGGATTCGGTGGATAAGCCAACGACGCTGGCCAAGAAAACCATCGATTTGCGTGTACTCGATGGCAAATCGGCACAGAATCTAGCAATTCTGCTTGGTGGCTCACTGAAGCATCTCTCGTATGAGCAAATTAAAATCTGCCTGCTGCGCTGTGATACCGCCATTCTGTCCTCCAACATACTTCAGAATCTGATTCAATATCTGCCGCCACCAGATCAGCTCAAGCGTCTACAAGAGATCAAGGCCAAGGGTGAACCACTGCCACCAATCGAACAATTTGCAGCTACCATAGGTAAGTGAATTCTTCCGTAAACTTTGCTCAAACAAAGCTAACTGATCGCATCTTTTTCAGGTGAAATTAAACGCTTGTCGCCACGCCTACACAATCTCAACTTTAAGCTGACATATGCGGACATGGTCCAGGACATCAAGCCAGACATTGTAGCCGGCACTGCAGCGTGTGAGGAGATACGGAACAGCGCCAAGTTCTCCAAGATATTGGAGCTCATTTTACTGCTCGGCAACTACATGAACAGTGGCTCCAAGAACGAAGCCGCCTTTGGCTTTGAGATTTCCTACCTGACCAAACTGACCAACACCAAGGATGCTGACAACAAGCAGACACTGCTGCACTATCTAGTGGATTTGGTGGAGAAACGTTTTCCCGATGCCCTCAATTTCTACGACGACTTGTCGCATGTTAACAAAGCCTCCAGGGTTAATATGGATGCCATACAAAAGGCCATGCGGCAAATGAACACGGCGGTCAAGAACTTGGAAACTGATTTACAAAACAATAAAGTGCCTCAGTGTGATGATGATAAGTTTGCGGATGTGATGGGCAAATTCGCAGTCGATTGTAGACAACAAGTGGATGTGTTAGGTGAGTAAAAGGAACAGTTAAACCCTGTACTTAAAATAAAATTTACTGGTAAGTCTAAAATTGAATGAGCCAACTGTTTAAGAGTGATTTTTATTGAGTTAGCTCAATAAACACAACAGTTTTCCATAATAAAGTCAAGTCAAACTGGACTTGTTTGTCTGTCTACCAGCATAAATAACTTGATCTGGTCAACTATGGAAGGCAGTGAAACCAAATTTGGCCAGAAGGTCATTAGCTGCTAGACACAGAACAAGTGTTGCAATGAAATTGATATTTTGTAATAAGAACAGCCGACTACTACGACCACATCTTTGCTCTTTTAAGTATTAAATGCAATTCTAACAATTTATTATATTCACAGGTAAAATGCAAGTGCAAATGGAGAAACTGTTCAAGGATCTGAGTGACTACTACGCCTTCGATCCCGCTAAGTACACCATGGAGGAGTTCTTTGGTGACATAAAGACCTTCAAAGATGCCTTCCAGGCGGCCCACAACGATAACGTGCGTGCACGCGAAGAGCTGGAGAAGAAGCGACGCTTGCAGGAGGCACGCGAGCAATCGCAGCGTGAACAAATGGAGCGACAGCAGCGCAAGATGGCTGTGGTAGACATGGATGCGGCACAGGCGCAGGAGGGTGTAATGGACAGTCTGCTGGAGGCACTGCATACGGGCTCCGTTTTCGGACAACGCACACGACAGCCGCGAAAGCAACGACCTGCGGGAGCTGAAAGAAGAGCGCAATTGAGTAGAAGTCGTTCGAGGACGAGGGTCAATAATGGACAGCTAATGACGAGGGAAATGATACTAAACGAGGTGCTGGGTTCGGCGTAGTGTGTGGTCCATGTCTGGCCAAGAGCAATAGCCACCTGTGTACATATATAAATAGATATATAGACATCTAAGTGATTATTAGACAGCATCTTACAAAAGCTACTATTTAAAGTCAAGACTAGACAATCGGGATGTTTAAAATGCCCTCAAACTGAAGAAAAACAAACTATAAATACACATATATAAATATAAATATATTTTTGATATACATCTATTGAAATTTGTAAACTGTATAAAAGTGTAAACTATACGAACTGTAGTTAAAAATACTATTTTGTAATGCATTCGCTACTATAACTTTATGATTGCTTTTTTATTATTGTTGCATGTCACTTCGTTTTCGGAGCACCAAAAGAAACGATCTTAAAGATAGAATTCCTCTTTTGTATTTAATTTGATTTTAAGTCATAAATTACAATTACTTATTATTATTTTAACCAATTTTTCTTTTAACTTGTTTCTCCCACTGTAACAATTTGTTAATTTATATCTAAACTTATTTTGTTTTCGATCAGTTTTATTAATTTAATATTACTACTAAGCATCGATACGAAGTGAGCTATTAAACTCAACAAAATGTCACGAAATTTGTAATTTTAATTTTGGAATGAAATTCCCAATGCTAAAAATTTGTGAAAATAAATTCATAGAGTAACTGAAAGGAGAACTGAAAAATTATCTGAAAATGTGTATTTAATTGTTGTTGATGAGCGAATCAAATGAAAGACAAATAAAGTGATGAAATAGGAGATTTAGATCGGACTTATAAAGAAATTAGATAATTAAAAGACAAATAGCGATAACACATTCAACATTAATCGAGCGTCGCTAAAAAGATTGCGTGTTAATCTCTATAATCTCTTTTGTTTACTTGCCTGTCTGAGTCACTTTAGTTTTCCTGTAGGGCCAAGCAAGTATAGCTAAATATATAAATATTAGTTTATTCTAATTTTCATTAATAGTTTAGTTATACTGAAGCAGCAAGCAAGAAAAATATGTAAAATGCGGTAATGTGCAGGGTTAATACCAGTTAGTTGATAGAAACCCGCTTAGAGTGAATTATTCTAAATAAATAAATAAATTAGAATAAAATATTCAGAATAACTCTACATAATTAAACTAAAATTTAATCTTAATTTTTACGTTTTTTTTAAAGAATATTTTCTTAGGTTTTTCCTTATACTTCATTAATTTTTGGGTTAATTTTTAGTAAAAAGGTCATTTAAGAACAATTTTTATATATGTTTATAAATGAAATTTTATGATTGGCTTAAAAAATAATATATTTAATGGGGGGATAAACTTTTTAGCTTTATTTTAAGAATTGATTTATCATGATGACTTATTTATTATTGTATATTCTGTTAACTTGTTGATATACTAATTTAAATGCAAAACAATTGCACTTGAAAAGGGGACAGTGAAGTAGAGTTGGAGATCCCATTGGGACCCGATTATATGTGCCCAATGCTGTGCAGTTTTAATGGGTTAACTTAAAGTTAGCTAGTTTGGCTAGTGTCTAAAGCGATCAATGCAGCACAGTACATCAAATAAGTTGGCAGTTCACTGCCTAAAAGCCGCCTTGGTTCCTCAGACTCATGGCTATAAAACTAATCTACCTTAAATTAACCCGCAAGCGATGCAAAGCGACGTCGCACGACAAAAAATATAAAAAACTCAACAATCCAATCAAATTTTGTGTTTTTGTTGTTGTCTGGCGACGTCAAATGCTTTTGTCCATAATGCATGTAGTATATAGCCGGGAATGGGTAGGGGAATGGGGCTCGTATATGATCGGCGTCCATTGCTATCTAAGAGCTAGTTGAATTTTAAGTTTTAAGTTTTGAATTTTCAGTTTTTAGGTTGGTTTATGGCCTGTGGCGCTGTGCTTTCTTTATGGATTTATTAACATAATTGCATTTTAAGATTTCAAGTCTTTTTTTGTGTTTTTTTGTTGTTAACAGTTCGTTCATATTCTAATTTATGAGCTGAGTGACTCATAATAATGCATTAGAAGGGATTCGATTTTTATTGTTAACGGTTTGGCTTACTTTATTTTATTTTTAAGAATTTTTTCAGTTTCAGTTTTCTGCGTTTTTCGGTGCGAGGCACGAGCAGATTGCGCCCCTAATGACTTCCAGGTAAACATTATGCCCTATTGCATGACTTGTCTGGTCCTAAAAGGACCTTAAAAAAAGATGGAAAAATAGAAAATGAAGAAAGAAAAATGGTGCTACCCTTGCCCAGCTCAGCGAATTTCCTTGAATTGTTGATGCTTTGCAAAAGGAAAAAATATACAGAAAAAACCAAGGAAAATGGGCTGCGACCGCTTAATTGTTGTGAGAACTTTATGGCCATCTTCTGTAAGCCTTGTTTGTTGTCCCTACAACTGTCTGCCGATCCGCGAGCGGCTGTTCTAGGTCGAGAACGGTATCGGTATCCGGATCGCGTTTAAGTTCGCGCGATCATAAAATTTTAGTGCTGCCTTTCAATTGTTTTACAATGTTTTGTTTTTGGGCATTAAGGGGTTTTTTGTTTGGAGAGCACGTCATCGCGTCTTCCAAGCCATTCCAAATAGTTTGAACATGTTTATAGATTCCTCAGCGTTAATAAGTGAATTTTAAGTGTCGTTGGCCAACTGACGATCATTAAATTTTCCCTGGTTTCGGCTGTGTGAAATTTTCCATTGTGTCACCTGAATGCATTTCCAATTATTCGCACTCACTGTCTAAATACTCTAAAAAAATTTATGATACTAACTACATAAATTTCTGGCTGAAATAGTCAATGAAAAGGTTTTTTAACTAAGCAAAGTAGCATTTTAAGAAAACTCAAAAATTCTGTAATACTTTTCTTTCACTCACAAAAAATGTAATAACAATTCGGGTACTAAATATCAATTTATTTAATGATAAAATCTCAGATTTGGTAGTTAAATTTTTACTTAAATTACCAATTTAATTATTTTTCAAGAGGTATTCAAATGTAATTTATTACTCTTGCCTAAATAATTCTAAAATTAACTTAAATTCTAGTATAACTATTTTTGTACTGCCTTCAAGATATTTAAAATTGTTTTATTAAGCAATTGTTCTTAGATTTTTTGTAGCGGCTTTGATATGATATGGTGCTATACCACTTAGACTGTAATTAGGTTTATGCTTAAATAAAACAAGTCTCGATTTTGCTGTTAAACAATGAATTACACCCAAAGAGGCTTTTAAAATAAATCAGAAATGTGAATTGTTAACGTTGATTGCCGCTTGATGCCAAAGGCTCAATGAATGTTTGTATGTCTGTATGTTTACGTATAGTACATAGTTATATACAATGGTAACTATAATAAATGAAATCCGTAGTTATGGCATTACGAACATGATTTTACAGCCACTAATTGCATAACACACACTCGCATGGAATTACTTAATTAGGGACAGCCAACGGCAATAGTAGTTTATAATACAAATCGAAGCAGTCATAAAGGAAATGTGGAAAAGTGGTGAAAAGGGGAAAAGCGGGAAAAGCAGTCTCTTTCGGCTCTAACGCCTCCTTCTTCATCTTTGGCATTGCGTTTAATCGCATTGTACCTGCCCAGGTTCAAGTCGTGCTAGCCGAAGAGGCGGAGCTACCTGCCAGCCATGACGTACGCAAGCGAGACAGCCGCTGAATAAAGAGAGAGCAAGCACAAAAACATAAGCCATCTTGAATTTCAAAACTCAACGGAAACAGGCCTGCGTTGCCTGAGGGTTAAAACGTATGCGAGCGTATGGTCGTTTGCATACGTGTGAGTGAGACAAGCGGTAGAGCTGCCGCTGTTCGACTCTGTCGCAAGCAGAGGTTGTGGTGGTGGTGGTGGGAGAGTCTCGCCTCGGCTTCTTTTTGTTTTGTTTTATCAGTGTTCGTCGCTGGTTGCTTTCAGTACGTAGTCGACAGCGGTTAACGTCGCAACAGACCAAACGCAACGACGGTTGGATTTAAAAATAAATTAATATCGCGTTTGTGGATTCGATACAATTGCAATTAAACAAATACCCAAAAAACACTTAATGCCATCAGTTTGTTATCGATAGTTCGCATCAATTAATACACTAATACAAGCTCAAGTGAGTGATGAGCAAAAGAGCGCACAAAAAGGAGCGCAAAAATTGAACAAATTGCTAATTTGACTGTAAATTTTAAGTGAAGTTTGCAAAATGTGCTCATAAATCAAAGAACAGTGTTTAAACAAAGGAAAATAATATAAATTTCGAAGCTTAAGGAAAGCTAGTTAAAAACACTCAAAACACAGTTTACCCAGTTTTGTTTGCGCGCCACATAACCTCAAAGCACAGGCCCCAAAATGGTATCACACTACTACAATACACTGCCCTACGCCCAGAAACACTCTGCCGCCAATTTGGCTTATGCCTCGGCCGCTGCCGCCGGTCAAGCCTGGAACTGGACATCGAACTATCACACACCACCGAATCATCAGTTCCTGGGCGATGTGGATTCCCCGCATGCCGCCCACCATCATGCAGCAGCCGCCCATCAGATGTACTACAATTCGCATCACATGTTCCATCCCGCTGCTGCGCCCAGCGCCAGTGAATGGCACTCACCCGCCTCCAGCACAGCTGCTGGGGATAACTTTGCGCAGAATGTACCCACATCGGCGCATCAGCTAATGCATCAGCATCACGCACACATCAACAGTGGCCTCCCAAGCAATGGTTCCAGTAGCTCTGCCAGCTCCGGCAGCAGCAGCTCAGCGCCCGTAGTTGGTCCCTCGCCAGGTGGCAACACACAGTTAAACGATACGAATGTCAGCATTGTGGGCGATTCTGTGTCCCAGGCTCAGCAGCAGCAGCAACAACAACACCAACACATTGCCGAAGGTCTGCCATCGCCACCAATAACCGTTTCGGGCAGTGAAATATCCAGTCCTGGTGCACCAACGTCCGCCTCGTCGCCGCATCATTTGACTCATCATCTAAGCGCAGCGGCAGCCAGCAACAATAACAACAACAGTCCTTCTACACACAACAATAACAACAACCACAACAACAACAACAGCATCACAGCCAACAACAATCACCGCACATCGCCAGCGAAGGCGCAGTATTATGATTGGATGAAGAAGCCCTCGTATCCAGCACAGCCGCAACCTGGTAAGTTTATTTTTTTATATTCCATAAATTATTTTTAGCCTTACAGTATGTCGAAAAAGTTATTTTATTCGTCAACATTTTATTTCGTTGGATGAGCCAATTTCTGTTTTATTTTGTTGTCGAAACAATTAGTTGACTGACTGTAGTGTTGAGCTTTAAAGCTCTAATTGCCCGCAAGACTAACGGATCACTTTGTTTTTCTGCTCTTCTGGGTTTCTCCCGCATCCGTAAGTCGCTGCGCACAGTCTCTCTGCATTGTATTCTTTTGATCCCAACTCGTGCTGTTCGCGCTTTAAAACGAAACGTCGCGAAGGGAGAGAGAGATAGAGAAGAAATATAAACATAATTTTATAACTAACAATAAGCAATTTGCTTGCATTCAGCATTTAGTCCAAGGGCCATTAGCTCATAAAAATCAAATGTTTGTCTTCATTTTACGGCCCTGGAGCTGGACTGGCTGCCCTGGCTCGCTGGCACACTTGATTTGCCTTGATTTATGCCCCAGGCTCACAGCAGTCACAATCCGTAACTTGTCGACTATG
Organism: Drosophila acutilabella; assembly: GCA_035046005.1. Taxonomy (NCBI): domain Eukaryota; kingdom Metazoa; phylum Arthropoda; class Insecta; order Diptera; family Drosophilidae; genus Drosophila; species Drosophila acutilabella. The sequence continues at coordinate 1,007,933 of JAWNOK010000022.1, read as the reverse complement.
TGACTAATTTTCTGTCGTAAATCAATTTTACTATAAAAATCCAATAGGGTTGATCATTTTTTTTCGGCTTCTAATGAAAAATGCAAATACATTCGTACGCAGGTGGGGGAAAAGAAGACCGCAACTGCGCTCTCTCACAACAATTAGCGCTGTGAGAAGTGCTGCCAATAAGTTCAGTCAAATGCAGCGCTGTGAATCAACAGAATTGGAAGAGTAAATAAAGAGCTTTTAAATTATGTACAAATCATACTAATTACAAATTGTACTCAATTGAGTCATTGTGTTCTGCTATCTTCTTTCGTGACACGTTCGTGTTTTCGTTTTGCTTGCTTTCATTACAATGCAATTCCATTCTCTTAACTTCACTCCCCTCCACTCTTTAAATTTAAGAGCTCAAGGCTGCTGCTGTTTCGGCTGTACAGCCATATATGTGATTTGCTCTCTCTTCGACGCACTTTTGTTTTGCTTTACTTTTTTGGCAGAAAAACAACAACAATAGTTGAGCATTAGCATGTATGTTAAATGTCAATGCATTTCAAACACTCACACATAAACATACGCTTACAGTTAAATAAATGCCAACAAGCAAATACACTCACACTAAAACACGTGCGCAAGCGCTCACACAATTTATGACCCCCAGGCAGAGAGACAGAGGCAGCGACAGAGGACAGCAGACAGCGCTTCAAGTTGACGACGTTCCGATATCGATATCGACGATATCCATTAAGCCCATAAAATCTGTTGGTATGCAATTAACGTTTATGGCCCTGCCCGTTGTTAATTTTAATCCTTCAACGGGTCAAGACGACAAATTAAGATTATGCATTTTATTTATTATTCTTATAAATAACAAACAATTTCAATTGTGTTGTTTGCAAACGTTTAGCGCCAAGTGAAACTCACGATTTCAATGCAAGATTTTCAGCTCCATTTTTGTTTTGGGGTGTACGTGCTTTTTTTTGTTGAGAATCCATTTAGCTGGAACTATAACATATCCACACAGGTATCGAGATATTAGCTTGGGTGTGGCAATAAAAGTTCTTCAACAATTGTTATTGTTGTACTTGTATTTCTATAACTTTTTTTTTTGTTTCAACGCCTCTGTCGGGGTTTTTGCGATTAGATTAGCGATCAAGCAAATAGAGGAAGGGAATAGAGGGGCGCGGTTAGTAGGTCTGTAAGTGGGAGGCGGAGAATAACCCACCTTTGTCAATGGCCCGTTCCGTCCCAGGTTTCTATGTAGCTCCAATCATTTAATTTTTTCCATTTCTATTTCTATTTTTTTTTGTTTTCCTCTTTTTGGGGTGATAGGAGTATCAAAACGTGTGTGTTATCTCATAGCCCCATATAGCAGCGAGCGGTTATGGCTGATAACAAGAACAACGCCGCCCTGCGTATTGATTAAAACAATATAGCCAATAAACCAATAAAAATTAGTATTACTTCCAATAAAAACTAAATAGCGACATTTATGGCCAAATCTTTGCAATCATTATTAAAAAAATAATAAACGAACCACAAAAAAAAAAACTGAAACTCAAATAACCAAAATTGTTACGAGAGCAATTTAGGCAGAAATAACTAAAACTGTTAATGATAAATCAAAATTGGGATTTTGTTGGGTTAGAAACCGAAAGAGCAGCGAACAATTATTCCAGGTGAGCTGGAATGAAGGTGGGCTCAAAACATAATGCCACATGACACATTGAGATTTAATGTGTCAATAAGCAACCAAAATTTATATATATGAGGGAAACTATCTCTATAGAGTCAGCATAGATTTGGGTTGCCTCAATGTCTGTGCAGCTAGTAAAAATATATGAGCTGGGCCGGGCTAGAGCTGCTCGACAGCAGAGTGCCCATTTTAGGGTAAGTCTCAAAAATAAATATTTTTGTATTGAATCAGTACCAGTTTCTATAAAAACTTGATCTGCGTGCAGCACAAAAGCATGTAGTTTATAATTTTACTACTTTTAGTTTACATTAGCCCCTTGTTGCCTTTGTTAACTGGGCTATAAAAGCAACTTCGCTTTGAAATTATGATACTACTCCTAGTTTGACAGACATGCCCAGCTATACGTGTGTATGGCTGTGCGTGTATGCGTGTGTGCTGCTTGATAAGCCATTAAAAATGGCCACTAAGGTTTTGTGGTGCAGTCAGCGCTACGTTCTCGTCGATGTCGCAGTCAGTCGATCGTTATCAGTGCTATCAATATTTGGTTTTTGTGCGACATTTGTGCCGTCAAGAGTTAACACTGCTGTGTCCCTGTGCCAGTACCCCTACCTGCTACCTCCTCCCTCCCCACCTCTCTCTCTCTTCCGCTTGCCACCCCTTGGGCATGTGTCAAAATGAAGTCAGTTTCTTGATTAGCCCAGTTCAACATCATCTACTATATCTATCCGAGGGCATAGCGACATTTCGTCTGACAAATGATACCATGATTGACATGCCAGGATTAGCACTAGCTCCCTCTCTCTTTCTCTCTCTGTCCCCCTTTAACATAGTATTCTATCGTTTCATTTGCTTTGGACTCAGTTGTTTAAACAAAATGTGTGTGCGTTGTTCTTATTTGTATTGGCATTGATATTGGTAATAACTGAAATTTGTAGCTGAAAATCCCTTTCTAATGCCATCTACACATGTATATACATTTATACGCTATAAGGTGTCTTTTTGGCTGTTTTACTTGTGGCCTAGGCGCCAATAAATAACAACAGGAAACGAAATCGCATTCAGTTCATTTGAAAGCAATCAAACTATTTAATCTAACCGCTAAGAATTGTTTATATTTGGCCAAATTATAGCTAAAAGTGTCGCGAGCTGATTCATTTCCTTTATAGAAAATGCGAAAATAGGCCTGGCACCTGTAGACTCACCTGTAAATCCCATCAACGACATCAAAAGCTGATTGTCAATCAAAATTGCGTATACGTCACGTTGAGCGGGACAAATATTTTGCGTGTACGAACGAGTATAAACAAAATATCAGTTTATTCTGTATCTCTGGCATAATAACACAGTTTGATTGATTGACTGACTGACGGACTGAGTGAGTGGGTGGGTGGCTGGTTGTCAGGAAACGTGTCAAGCTTATGGTGGACACGTTTCTTTTGAAAAACGTTTAGCAACGCTACTTTTATGGCCAAGATTTGCAGGCCAATTGTGCTCCTAGAGCATTTACTACCTATATATATACCCCTATATATCTGTATATAGTACCATATTGTGCCGTTAATCGCTTAACAATACAATAAAGTAGCAATAATTATAAAAAACTAAATTAAATGTTTCATTTTCATTCAGCTTGCAGCTACCGTAGTAAATATTGTATATATCTGTGTATATATATTTATTGTATATAGCCCAATCATAACAATGAATATTGTATATGGTAGCCATATTCTGATTTTTATGCCACTTTAATTATGATGATTATTAGCTGGGATTTGTTTTGTGATTTGAGGCTCGTTTAGTTTGACATTAATTACTGACCACTCGTCGCTGCCCGCACTCCGCTCTCCTCCCGCTACTCTTTACTCTTCTAAACTGTTTCTTTGCTGGTGACAAACAATTTGCATGCACTGTGAGATTATGCAAATATTTTTGCACGTTGACCCAACGCGTTTAACCCACTGAGATAAGAAGCAAGCGAACAAAAAAGTCGCAAATTTACAATAGTTCACACCAAGTGCAGTAAGAGGGCTTATGATACCCTACAGTACACAATATAGCGCTAAATTTATTGTTTAATTTTTTTATAAATGCGCTGATTGTCAATAAGTTAAGGCTGTTGGCCTCGCTTTATAAATCGATTTTGTTTAAAACTTTCTTTAAAGACTAATATTTAAAAGCAAATAATTTTCATTACTCACAGAACTGTGCGGCTCACCCAATTTAGAGGACTTTAGTGATATACTGGAAGCAGGTGGTACGCATCCTATTTATAAATCTCTAGAAAAAGAATTTTCCTTACTTAATTTTCTTAGTCTTTTGCTATTTTTGGTTGCTTTTTGGCCTTTTTTTTCTGCATGCGCTGCTCATAAATGAGCTGGAGTCGTATATCGTATCATATATCCTATATATCGTTTCTATATATCTATATGTGTGTGTGTTTATATAGCGCATGGATTGTAAATGTTTATTGCATGCCAGCATTCGCATTCGAAATAATTAACGTAAATTTGAAAATAATTTTTATACGCCTGACTATTTATGACTTTAATGGCGACTTTGACTCTCGACTTGGCTTGAACGGGCAGTGGCTGTGGTAATGGCACTGGGACCTGGTCTTGCTCTTGGCTACACTGTTCGCCATTTTCCAAACACGCTCCCTACCCTTAACCCCTCCTTCTCCTACTCTGTCAAGCCATTTGCTGCCAATGGCGTGTTGGCCATGTTTACAACCACGTTTCCACATCCTCCGCTTTTCGGCTGCACAACTCCGCCTTTTCTGCTTTTTTTTCTCTCGGTTTGCGTGCCACATTTTGGCTGTGGCACGTACGCGCGGCATTCGTTTGTGCCGCTGCACGCGATCTGATAATAATTTTTCTTTTCCTTTCTGCGGCATTTATAATGTTGCGTGCCAGGGCGCGGCTTGGCTCCATGCGGACAAAGGGGAGTGGGGAGAGCCGGAAGAGAGAGTAGGGAGGGGAGAGGGCAGTGGCTGCTTGAAGGCGTTGTATTTTTGCATACACTCTTCGTATTCATGACGTACGCTCATAAAGCGTTGCCATGTCGCATGTTTCCACTTTGATGTACGCCATTTTGAATAACTCCACACCCGCTCTGACGCTCTCTTTCTACGCTCGCATTCAAGCATATGTGTAAGCGTGTGTGTGTGAGTAAAAGAGTTATTTATTGATGCTCCCATAGCATTAGTGGAACCTTAATTAAGTTTTATGGAAATTATTCAGCTGATCTCATTTTGTAGCTTAAAGAAAGATATGAGGGGTTATGGGGAGAGAAAAAAGGGAAGGGAGTAAGATAGAGAGCAGAATTTAAACTAGAATTTAACTAAAAAGTTAGTGGAAATAGCTCTATCTAGATCTGGCTAAAATTAATTTAATACACCTAAAAATGAGTTAAGAATGTATTGCATTTTAAATAAAAAGACTGAGAGGATTTGAAGCCTAGACAGATTAAAGTGCAGCTTCATTTCATTGAACAGGATTACCTAATTTAACCAATTGGAAGTTCTTTTCACGATATACATACTTAGAAGTGACCAAGTAACTTATTTCTTTTAGCTAAATCAAAGTAGTTATCAGCTACAGTATTTGCCGTCGGCATTGTAAACTTGCTTAAAATTCGTTTGGCGAATCGTTTGAGCTTTTTTCCCCAGAAAGATAAGGTTGCTATTTCACAAAAGTATTTAAAATGTAAAAATTCAGTATTGTAAAAAGCACTAAACTACAGTAAGATAGTAACAAAAGCAGAACTTATGTGTGCCTGTCTCCAAATAATTTTCTAAATTCCCCAAAAAACCCTTTCTTTAAAGAAACATTCATTTCTCCTGCTCCACATTTACAACACTGTGACTTCTTAGTGACTTATAGAGTACCCAATAGGTGCACTACTCCTTTACAATCCAGCTACATTGATTTACGCTTGGCTAAAAACCAAAATACAGCCGCAAAGGTGGTAAATTTCCACTTTTGCATTACAAGGAACCCAAAACCAAAAGCGAAAGTAAAAGGAAAAGCCAAAAAAAGAAAAAGGAGAAATAAAGGAAAATAAAATAAACGTCAAATCGAATCAAATGATTTTATGATGTAATTTGAGCTAATATTTACGATATAACAGCATCTAAAACAGCAGCAAAATGCCAAATAAATGTTATTGTTATATTGTCGCTTGGGTGGTGCGAGAGCTGTCAGTAGTCACTGTAGTTGTTGTTGTTGTTTGCTACATTTATGTTGCTGCCTCCCTTTCACTCCCTTACCTCCCACCAACCGTAAGTTGGCGAAAAAAAAAACAGAAATAAGCAAAAATATTTCGCTCAACTTTAAGCTCAGCTCAGAGAACAAATTGTTGAGTGTTGAAAAGTGAAGTTGGCAGCCAGTGTTGGTCTGCGTCCCAAGGGTGCCATAAATGAAATTGCTGCTGTGCTGCTGAGCTGCTGAATGAAGCGAGAGCGGAAGAGAGACGGTAGAGGGAGAGAACAAATTTTGACCCAGACGAAAGCTTTAATTTCCGAATTTAAATAGCAGCAACGAAATGTAAGAGTCCGCGCGTAAGAGAGAGAGGTGTCAGACAAAAAGAGAGAGCAAAGGTTGCAGGTAACAAATGTCTCCCAATAGATTTGCTCATCTGCTGTGTTATGGGCAATGCACACAAACACTCACACACAAACAGTGGCGTGTAGATAAAGATGTTCACATCTTATGTGACAAATTAACCCACAGCAGGCGGGCGGGTGAAAAAAAGGCACACAGTCTTAATACACGCTGTCGGTGGGCAAACCATGCGGTAACCACCACCAAAACATGTTGACAATTGGCCGTAACTAACCGCAACAGTTAACATTTAACAGTTACCAGTTAACTGTAGCAGTAAGAGTCCTTGGGTCGTGATTTGTCCGCTGGGAACTGTGACCATAATTGCCGCAATCTTCTGATTCCATGGTCCATTTTCTTCACTCTCCTTCAGTAACTCAGCAACTGCAACAGCTGCTTGAATAATTATATTCTTCCCTATTTATATGTAGATACTTTTGTTGTTCTTCTTTTTATGATTTATAACCCAAATTGTCAATTGTCTGCCTACAATTATTTATGATTTAAGTTTGTTCCATTTTTTGTGTGCTTTGGTCGAATTAAAAAAACAATCAACTTTATATAAATAATCGCTATAAAATCTTAAAGCCTTCGCACAGCAATTGGCATTTGCTGTTTACACTATTTTGCCTTTGTCGGCGAATGGCCACAGTGCGAGATACAAGCAGCAAATAGATACAGTTACAGATACATAGTTACAGATACAGATACATTTACACGCAGTCATAAACCATTCAATTCGCGTACCAATTGTGAATTATTACACTGAAATATTTATTTAATATATTGTTGATAAGGTCAAGACTAACGGTAATGGGTTTGGGTTCAAAGTCCTGCATTACAAATCGTTTAAAGTAAAAAATTACTTAGATTTAGGTACAAAATCTAAAGTTTTATATAAGTCGGGGTATAAATTAAAGGTTTAGTTGATAGAACTTAAATTGATAGCGGATAATAAGAGTTATTTCATAGCAATCAGAGCAGTGCAGGTGACGAAGGTGTTGATTTTTATAAGTTGACAGGTGACGAAAGTAGTTGTAGGTCTTTTAAGGTTTAGCAGACCGTCGCATACTTTTTTCAACGAGTTCCCCCACATTTTTCTCAGTGTTTCAATATCGATTTGAATGAAAGTGTCACTTCTATTATTATCCAAAGCTCAATCAACTTGGCCAACATGTTGTACATTCAATGCGGCACAAACAGCTATTAAAGCTTATCGTAGAAGCCTCTGTAAAGCCCACACTGCAATTTTAGACTGAAGTACAACTCCCGGACACTGATTCCCCATGGAATCGGAATCGGAGTTGGAATTGCTCAATTGTTGATACAGACCTCAACTGGGATTAGGGAGTGCGTGCATTTGATCAATGCCGACTTCTTGGGGCGAGTGTAAACTGTAAACTCTGATAGGTAATGTCAACTAATCCATCCATCATTATATGGTGCGTTGTAGTAGAACTCGATTTCAGTTCCCAGTTCAATTACAAATCATATGGAAGAGGAAGAGTGGCTATAGCAACAGTTTTTCAGCTCCATTGTGGGGTTATTTATATAAATTTACTGTTACGCACTTAACTTAACATAGCCCCTCCCCAGGCCCCTCGAAAAGCCGTTGACAAAGCCATAAAAAATTGTCACACCTTTTTTTTCAAGCAGAGCACAAAAAATAAAGGCACAACTCGAGCATTTTATTTAATTACGAATAAAATGTATTTGTACATTTAAGACCCTCCGCTATAACACTATATTTGAATATATATAGAATTTAGATATAAAACCAGTAAGAACAAAACTTTGTAGTCCTCCAAGTTTACACAAATCTTAACTCTTTTTTGGTTGTTTGCGAAAATGACTTTAATTTTTATATTTTCCTCATTTTTGTTTGGGTGTTTGGGTTGAGTTATGATTGGGGGATATCTTATCGCTTAGATCTTGTGAAGATCACTCCAAAGCAGTTTCAGTTGTCTCCTCCAATCTCTGTTTGCCCAGAAATCTAAGCCAACTTTACTTGGTCCACATAAAGTGTGCGTATTTATTTTGTGTGTGCAGATAATAAAACACTCAGTGTGGTTTAGTAAGTTTATAGTTTTATATATGGTATACACAATTTATTGGATTATATGGTTATGACCGTGAAGGTCAGATAGAACCTACACAATCACAACCAACACCAACACTAGAGTTATAGCCACAACTTTAGCCACAATCTGTGCCAGTTTTGCCCTCTGTTTACCCAACGTGTGCTCAGGTGTGAGAAATTGGTACCAAAAGTGGCAACAACAGATAAAACTTATTCATAGTTTAAACAGCAGAAGATCGTGTAATTTTTAGCTGATTTATATAGGAAGTTTTTATGGAAATCAAGTAGTTAAATTTGGGTATTTTGAAGAAGAAATCTTTGGCTCAATTGAGCTAATAATTTTACTTAAATTAATATTATTGGGGCTTCTTAAAGTTAATGAAAGATTTCTTAAAACAATTTTAAATTAAATTAAATTTATTAAAGTCTGTTTCTTATTATGAACGCTATACAAAAATTACATTTTTCCATGTATGAAAATTCATTACTCTGTTAGAAAATAGTTGTAGGGTTTATATTTAAGATTCCTAAGCAGATCCCGAAGGAACTCTAAGTAGTAAAAGCCAGTTTACTTAAGAATGACTCTATGTCATTAACGAATTTTATAGATTTATTCAAGATTTAAATATTTACTAAACCCCTCTTTATGAACTCCCTGCCTCTTTGAACTCCTTGTTGACTCAAAGAAACTTCTCTTGCCGTTATACAATCAGCTAGACAGTTATCATCAGATTGCGAAATTGTCTTGCATAAAAACAGAAAAAAATATTTTTGTTTTGTTCAATTTACACAAGGAAATCCCACTAGATGATTGTGTAGTTTTCTACAACTAAATTCTGTTATTTTTTTCTGCTTCTTTTTGGTTTTTAATGGTCACAAATATTTGTGCACTTCCTCAAATCCAACGCAGCCAGCTAAAGTCTGTCTAAACAGTTTCGGGTTATCAGCATTAGTTGTATTATGGCTTCTACAACACCCACTTATCAGCGCTGTGGGCCAAGAACACGCGCGGGCCAAAAACGAGACAAGACGAGACGAGTCACGACGCGTCGTGTCAAGTCTAGAGCACAGAAAATAAAGCTCAACACAAGCTAAAATTGCAAGAAGACTAAACATTTGAGAAAAAACCTTAAAAACTCGACAATTCTAAAATTCTAGATTTAAAATAAAAGGGGAGAAAAAATGAGGCTTTAACTGAGTAAACAGCTAACGATGACGACAACGCAGCGAACGCAATAAATTCACGTCTAAACAAAAGTGTAAAAAATAAATACGACTTTCGAGAGATAAGAACAAGAACAGAAAAATATAAAAAGGGGAAAAATTATTTTAGTTTTAGGCCTGTTGGACAGTCTAAGGGCTTCAAATAGTAGCAAACTTTAGAGTTGTAAACGCTTAAAAAATATAAAATAGATGCTTAAATATTAAATGAAATTTTTTTTAAATTAGCCCAAAACATTTGGCGTTGGCGAGTGAAAGCAGCCATCATATATCTTGTGAGGTGTAGAGGATCTTAAGGTCTTTAACACCTACACTTTTTACTCCCCTCTCTCTCGCTCTCACTCTCTCTTGCTGGCTCTTTCCTTGGTATCGCTTATGAACTTATCATCTGTGAAAATATTTGTCTATTTGCTTCGCTTGTTTGCTCGTTTGCTCGATTTTAATTGTGCTTCGGAGTGCTACATAGAAAAATTAGAGCAAAATCCCCGTATCATCAAAAAAAAAAAAAGAAAAAAGTGAACTATGTTTGCATTTCATTTTGTTGTGTTGTGTCGAGTAAGCTGTGGTGTGTGTGTGTGTATGTTTATCACGTACTTGCTACCCCACCATGACATGATCCCGTGGCCTTTTTCATGCCTTGTCTTTAGCTCGTTTTCGTGTCATTTATTTGAATTTTGATTGACTAATTGCGCACCATTATTTAAGCGCCATTTAAGGTCCCGAGTAATTCTTACAGTTTCTACTGGGTCCCGCTGTAGCTCCCCAAAGAAATCTTCTTCCGTAACGACTGCATTTTGATGTTTACCGCAATGTGTGCGGGTTTTTTCTTCTGTCTTTTTATATTTTCCTCATTTTTTTATGGCCTATCTTAATTCAAATATTGTCGGCTGCTCTGACGAGCAACTTGTATGATCATGATCATCTTGAGGTTGATGGGAATGAAGATGGAAATGGCAATGATGATGGTGATGTGCCCATCAGTTGAATGGGTTGAGTTGTTTGTCCAACTGACGCCAGTCACTCCGTCCACTTGATATGACGACAAAGTTGCACACTTTAAATAACTACACTAAGAGAAATAGGGATTTTAATTTAAACAGCTGTACACTAAGTAAAAATATCAATTTAAAAGAGCACAAAAAGTTAAGCTGTCTTTGGCAAAGATTCAGTTTTTGGTCTCGACTTTAAGCTAGAAAAAAATTGTTTTAACTAAAGGACTATAAATCTAAAAAACAGTTCCAAGTGTGGCAGATGTTTTAATGATTTACAATTAAGTTGTTTAATTGTTGTGCTTTTAAAAAAACACTTCTGTTTTTGTTTTTGTATTATTTTAAATTTTTATAAAGTATTTCATTGCTTAGATTTTTTAATTTCACACTTTTCGCCCAATAAACCTTATTTAATCCAGATAACAGTTTCCAAATATGATAATAATATTTTAAGAAAATGTGGCAAAAGTAATGAAATTAAATCATTGTTTGTTTTAAACACTTGGTAATTTAAAAAGTATCAAAATTGGAATTGGGCAGAATTTTAAGTATGCACTAAAGTATATTGATTATTTTCAAAAAGCTCAAAATAAAGTATTGATATTATAGAATTTGTTTAACAGGCTTTAAAAATTATACTCTTTTGCGAACAGTGTAAAATAATTGTTCTTGCTGTGTTACATAATTAATAAATGTTTTTGAGTTACTAAAAACGTGTTTTAAAATTTGTATGCCAATTTGTGCTTAAATTAAATATATTTACTAGTAGAATGTTCTCAATTTCTAAGCTCCAAATAACTTCTTACCACCTTACCACTCAAACTAATCCAAACTCTTAAATTCTTTCTTTGTTTTTCCAGGTAAGACTCGCACCAAGGACAAGTACCGCGTGGTCTACACCGACTTTCAGCGCCTGGAGCTGGAGAAAGAGTACTGCACTTCCCGGTACATCACCATACGCCGAAAGAGCGAACTCGCGTCTTCGTTATCGCTGTCGGAACGTCAGGTGAAGATCTGGTTTCAGAATCGACGCGCCAAGGAGCGCAAGCAGAACAAGAAGGGCAGCGATCCCAATGTGATGGGCGGTGTGCATGCCCAGCACACGGACTACAGTCAGTTGCTGGAGGCGAAGACCAAGCTGGAGCCAGGATTGCATTTGCAGCATACGTTGCACTCCATGAATCCCATGGCCATGAATTTACCTGGCATGCGACTACATCCACACCTGGCGGCTCACAGTCATTCGCTGGCAGCGGCAGCAGTGCATTCACATCAGCTGCAGCATAGCGCCCAAATGTCCGCAGCGGCTGTGGGTGTAGGCGTTGGTACGCTATCGATGTGACCTGACTGCGATGGAGGAGGCGACACCAACAACAACAGCAGCAGCGGTGGCAGCTACATGCAGCAGGTGGAATGTGGCAACAGCTTTGCAAACATGTCCTAGTGATCTGGCGATGGAGAATTACTACTGGGCGGTTGGGGCAGTGGGACAGTTAGACTGTCATGGGTTTGGCAGATGAAAGGTGAACGGGTGAGAGGTCAACAGATGGACGGTGGTCAGCGAAGCGTCTTTGAATATTGCACGTTGTTAATTTTTGTGATTGTATATTCAAGGCGTTTTACAGCTGACACTGTGCCACTCCTACTCACCGCCCCTTCACTCCCACTCACCCCTTCCCAACATTAACCCCCCAACGCCCACATCGCCAGCGGAGATTCCAGCTATTAAAATATATATGTAAAATCTATGTTTTATTTTTTAATGCTTAATATTTAATTTGTAATTTTGTGTATTTTTAATTTTTATCTTTATTTTGTCCAATTTGTATGTATTCTGTTTGTTTATTGTTCTAGTTTAGTTAATTAAATTTAAAAACGATTTAATCTTAAGCAAACAAAAGCAAACAAATCAAAATATCAATAAATTAAACTAAATTACAGCTAATCAAATTATAAGTAACAAAATTTAATTAATAACTAAGAAATCTTTTTACTTTGGTGCAATTTAATTCACACACACACACAAACACTTGTAAATACACTACAAACAATTGAACGTTTATTACTTGAAAGCTGTAATAACAATTTAGTTAGTTAATAGCGTAATTTGATTTTAATGTTAACAACAGCAACAAACAAATACTTATGTAATACATACATATATTGAGCACAATAAATATAAATAAAAAACCTAAATTAATTTTCCTACATATCAACAAAAAAAAAAAAACAAATGAAGCACACGCAAGTAATTTAATGTTTAGTTAAATTATGGCTACGATTAATTTATGTAAAATCCATGTGCTATTTCAATTAAAATAAAACACACGACAAAAATACAAACAAATGCGTCTATATTTATTATCTTTGTATGTATGGGTGGGCTCATTTGCTCTGGGAATGAGTTAACCGTTAACTCTCTCTTTTCGATCTCCTTTCTCTTTGTGTGTTTGTCTGCACTCTCACACTCCCGCTCTCTATGCTAATTACGCTCAGAGATCTCTGCTGCTGTTTGTGTAAATGTTCGCTGTCATCTGCTGCGCTCACTCACACACAGCAGACTCTTGCAGAGCGCTTATGCGTATGCTCACGCACACCAGTCTAGGTAATTGCATTTCATTAAAATTCTGTCGCTTGCTGCTGATTCTGTTCGCCTGGTGTTTCACACAGGAAAATCTTCGCTTTTAGCCGTTCGCTGATGAATTTCGATGCGGTCTGCAGTGCCTAAAATCATTAAAATTTCTTGCTGAAATACCAGGCTAACAGAATCAGCAGCAAGCGACAGAATTTAATTAAAATTCAATTACAGAAGGTCGCAATGCTAAAATTATTTAGCAATAACATATGCTGTTACAGCTGCAGTAGCAACTCCTGCTCCCCAACTGTTGTTGTTTACTCTCTGTTGGCAGCTCTGTTGGCGGCTGCTAACAATCACACAAACAGCAAAGAAACGAAAATAGAGAGTTTTAAGCGGGAGAGCGCGCTCAGAGCGGCCAATTACAGAGTCTGCTGTTGTACTACAATATGTAAATGCACTGGAATACAAATTCTGTCAACGAATATGTTGTATCTTACTGTGGATTTCTTTTCGTCTGAGAATTCAACTGGGAATTTGCATATTCCAGCTGTAATACCAGGCGAACAGAACTTTCAGTAGATCTCTAAGCTAAAATTAAAACTTAACAGTCTTTAAACAGAAACAAAAAATAAACTTTACTTACATACATGTATATATTTAATGGGGTCGGCCACGCCTCCGTCTCCATGTAATATACATTGCAACGATTTCAGCATACCCATTCGCTCTACGAGTAACGGGTATAAATAGAATTAAAAACAACAACAACAAGGAGAGTTAGAACTGTCAATTGCTATTCAGTTTTTGCTTTGTCAACGCCTTCGTCACTCAACCGCCATTGAGGCTCGCGACACTATTGCTGGCTCTGTTGCACCAATGCAAAGCGCCATCAGGTTTGTTTGTTTACCAGCACACATGTATTAGTATGCATGCATGTGTTTAGTTTGCCTGCTGCATTGCAATTGAATTTGATTGAAACGGGCAATTTGCTTCTCTCTAATTGCACACATTTATACAAGCATATTCATATGCACACAAGTGCAATTGTAACTTTTTGTATATATTTAAGTGACAGCGAATATAAATTGATGAGCTATGTTGTGAGAGCTTGGCGCAGCTGGCTCCATCACACTCTTAGAATAAAAATTAGAGCAATGGATTTTCTGAAATTATAGTATAACATTTAAATTAATGTTTAATTCTAATCATAAGTTATACATACAAACTTTGATTAACATTTTTTATATTTGTGTATGCTTTTGTGTCATTCCCTCATTCAGTCAAGCAATAGGTTACAAGAAAATTTCTATATTAGAAAAAGAATTGATTCAACCTTTTGACACAATAAATTCCACATGAAACTTACAAGATCCACATTTATTTCTCCCATTTTTTTTGTCTTTCTCGCTTCGATTGATTTACGATGTTCACTTTCCGATTTATTGATGCGGCCAATTAATACATAGTATCTGAATCGAAGCTACAGTCTGGAATCGACAGACTTTGTATGACTAGGGGGCAAAAAGAGACAAAAATGTAAAAGTCAAAGATAAAGATACATAAAAGTATAACGAAAGAATTAACATTTTTTCACAGCAATAAATGCATAAAAGACAAAAGTGGATGGTTGGATGTATCAAAGATCGTATCATATAGTATGGCATGTATATATATGCAGACATATGCCGATATGACACAAAATTTATAATCTTTGGCATTGTCGTCACTAATAGAGACATACCGAAAAACAGCTTGACTGCTGTTGTTGCTGCCAAAGGAGGATAAGTGTCCAATTCCAATTCGGCAGAAAAGATGAAGAAATAAGAGAAACACAAAAAAAGTTTGAATTTCGAACGTTCGTTACTTTTCGGACTGCCATAAACTTTTATGGATCATACGCGCCTAAGGAAACAACGACGACGACGACTTCGGCAGAGACGCAGACGCAGACGCAGACGACAATGGCGCAGCTGTAACGACGCTGAATAGCAAAGAGAGAGCGGGTGAGCGAGCGCGCAAGAGAGTGAGAGAGTGCCGCCTGCATCCTCTGGGTGCCAATTAAGACACAGCAAAACAGCAGCCGCCATCGTGTGTCATAAAACTTTTCTTTCCGTTTCGTGAGCGATCTTAAAATGATCATTCCTACATTTTATGGCTACCTTCGTACGATCGATCGTTGGATGGATCAACTGCATTTCATGTCCTATTCACAAGAAGAGCGATCATAAATCTCTTGGCTAAGAGAGCTAAGCGATGCATCGACATTTGTTTGTAGCCCCTGTGTTTTATCCA
The DNA here is from genome assembly GCA_035046005.1 of Drosophila acutilabella. Classification (NCBI taxonomy): domain Eukaryota; kingdom Metazoa; phylum Arthropoda; class Insecta; order Diptera; family Drosophilidae; genus Drosophila; species Drosophila acutilabella. The sequence continues at coordinate 992,494 of JAWNOK010000022.1, read as the reverse complement.
TTTTTGAGAATGTCAAAGTTCTCACAAAATGGCGAATGCTGCAACATAAGCTGTGAATTCCCACTAAATGCACAATGTGCATGTGAAATACACACACAAACACCAACTACTGTATGTGTGTATTTGTTTGTGAGTTGTGTATGTGTAATGCAGTAGCTGCCCAATTTCGGCGGCTAAAGTCAAACAAATTTTCGTATTCCGAATTCGTTACACTCGACTTGCCAAAGGCCAGCGTACCCGCCAAAGAGTTAAAATTCCCAAAAATAAGTAGCAGTGCAATGAGCACAGCTGCTTGACTGATGTACGCCCGGTAATTGGTTTCAAAACCAATTGGCACACAGTCAGTAAGTTATCATTTTAAAAATTTCTTATATCCCAAGAACTTTCTTAACCCACTGTGTATTTTGTTTCTGCTAAAATTATTTTTGCCTTTACTATTGTCATTTCGCTAGCGACGGAGCTGCTTACTTGCCTCCCACTCCCCATAAGAAACAAAAATTTAAAATTTCATGCAAACACGTCAAGCAGAGCGCCTGCGCAGCGCAGCAGTCCCCCACCCACTGTACTCCCCCTCCCACTGACCCTCTTTCGTTACTCTCTTTACATGTCCGTTTGCCTGTGTACCGTTTACTACGCTCTGCGCTGCTCTGCTCTCTTCGCCTCTCTTTTTTTAGCACGTAGGTGTGAAAATATAGCGCACACTTCCTTTATCGCTATCGGCTTGTTTGGTCAGTTGTTGTTCTCCCTCATGTTGTTGTTGTTGCTTTGGGTTTTTTCTTGGTTTTTTTTGCATTGCATTGCTTACATAAAAGTCAAAATATTTTGGGTTCATCGGGGATGCGAGTCGTAACCCGCTGACCAGCGGCAATACGTCAATATACGATCGGTCACTGCTCACAGTGACTAAGTAACCTTTTTTCTCTCTTATTTTCTACATTTTGGATTCGGTTCGTTTCCAATTCAATTCGTTGCGATTTCGTTGTATCAAATCTAGACAGGTTGTATATTTTAACGTTTGTTGTTGTTCTTCTTTGGCCTGGACATTTCCGATTTTGTTAATCTGCCGCATTATAAATCACACGTTCGAGAGCCTCTTCAGCACGGTTTTTCGCAGTACCAAAAGCCACTCGACAATTTAGAATTCCAATTTCCAGTTGCCATTCAGCTGAGCATACTATCTGCAGTAACTGTACTATCAGTGTATATAGAGTCGATCTGATTAACAAGTAATAGTTTAAGTACAAGAAGAAGAAAGAAGTAATAACAATTTTTTAGGAACATATTTATCAAAGCGAATATTATTTATGAAACATTTTGGTTGTATACAAATAGGAAATACCTTATTTATATAAAATAATATAAAAGATTTAAAATGAAACGTTCTTATTCGAATTTTAAATCAAAATTTCTTAAAATAAAATATACTACTCCTAAATATACTCCAGAAATATTTAACTTTAACTTAATTATCTTAAATACTTCAGAATTTAACGAGACTTTTTAAGAAAATTTATTTTCAAAAGTCTCAAGCTGCTTTTCTCTGAGTGTACGCTTTTGTTTTCATTTTTTATGTGAAATTAACAAGTTAAGGTGCTGACTCAGCACTTTATGCACAAAATATTGACGGAAAACAGTGACTCAAGCTCAAAATTCTAAGTTTTAAAAGTAAAATTCATAAAATTATTTTAAAATAGCTTTAAAAAAAATTCTATATTGCTAAGATTATTTTTACTTCTTTATTTTTCTTAGTGTATAATATATATTTAAGTCCTAATTAAAAATTCAAACACCCCCACACACACCGCCATCACATGATACTCACAAATACGAATACTAATCAGTTTTTCAAGCGTGAAATAAATTTGAATTTAATTCCAAATACGAATTAGATGCAAATAATTTACAACTCAGACCAATCTCTAGGGTCTTGAGATAATTAGTTTATATCTAGCTACAAATATATTATATATGGTATATCCCCCTATATATATTTCATTACTTGCCTTGGTTTATCCACCGGTTTAACCGATTTCTGTTTGCTTGTTTCAAGTTCAGCTCAGAGCCACAAATTGTTTATGCGGGAGTTTGATTAACACCATTTTCTTAGTGTGTGTGTGATTTTTTTGTTTATGGAAATTAAGCAACGAGTTTTATTAGTAACCATGCACTAATTAAATTCCGTCTGTTTCCAACATTTGTCACTCGATGCGACTACAAAAAAAACAAACTAATATTGAATTTGCTGCTCTGTGGAGCAGTGGATCATAAAACCCGCTAAAAGGTGTGGGCGATTTCACAAAACAAAAGAAAAAATCAAAAAATAACAACAAATTTGTTTATGGAATTGATTAGAGTGCGCCACAATCGAGCCCGAGATTCCACAATTTGTTTAGACTTACAAATTAATCACAGCACTGCGCTATGCATCAAATATTTTTTTCTACGCTTTTGCTTTTACTAAATTCGAATCGTCAAAAATTTATTTACTGTCGCGCCAAAAATTCATATTTAAAATCCCGATAAGCAAATTGCGGTCACTGACAGAAGCTGTTTGCTAACACACGCACGGTGCTCGATAACACGCTTATCGCTTAGCGTTGCCAACCAACTATTGGAAACGCGTTATTGTTTCCAATAAAGCGCTAAATAATCAGACGCAGCCAACTTCATGTCAAACTGATTTCTGTTTTGTCATTGTAAATTGTTTAATTTTTCTGCTCCTACAATTTATTAAAATTAACATTTAAAATGGTAAATAACTTGTTGAATAAGTAATTTTAGAGCTTTAATTTGATATATGTGTTGTTTGTTGCAGAACCAACAGTCGCTCAAAGTCCGCCCAACAGACGTGCCAGTGCTGAATGCGTCCGGCAAAGCCGTGTTGCCCACTGAGCCAAATTGTCTGAGCCAATTGGCTCACATTCACCGCTTGCGCGACTCGGAGCTGAATTACCGCGATCACAGATACAACATTGACATGCAGATGCTGCGTAACCGCGAGGGACTGTGTGCTCCACTAAGAATGGGCATGGATCGCTTTGCCGCACGTCAAGTGGGTCGTCTGCCGTTTCTGACATCGAGGTGAGTTGGGGCACGCTTACACCAAGTTGACAATGAGTTGACTAACTGGGTCAATTCAAGAGTTGACCACTGTACAAGACGGGGCTAAAACATTAATTGTCTCCATTGCAGCAATGTTATGGAGGATGTGCTCACGGGACGCTGTGATGAAATCGCCTTTGAGGACTTTTTAAACCTTCCCGAGCACAACGAGCAGATGCGTCAGCCACACGCCGTCGTGGAGAAGTCAATGGGCATTTACCTTTAGTTTTCCTTATAACATTCACGTTTCTCAAACAAAAATTATGCGAAAATAAAAATAATAAATTGTAACTCCTTTAAGGTGAAATCTGCGTCTATTCCTTTGATCCAGAGGGAGGGGGGAACCGAGAATATCGGAAATTTAAATAAAAAAGCTACAAAAAGAAATGTTTTCCAACTTTTATATATTTAGTTCAGGTCACGATTCCAAAAGAATCCCAAAGTATTCTAAATCAAAAGTCTTTCTGGAACATGTCTGAGTAGATAAATCTCATTACATTTCCATTCCCAAAAACTAGCTAGATCCAACTTAAAAACTGCTAAAACAACAACACAGCTTTGAGCTAAAGGCATGATTTTATTTCTGCTAATTAGCGCACAAACTTATCGTACAGTTGATTGAAACAAAACTAAACAGTTTTCGAACTAAAAACTAACTGAAATATTGGCAGAGCTTTATTTATTATAATTAGAATTGTACTCGAGAGATTCATTAAATTAAATAGTATTTATATAGATGATATGCATACACAAAAAGAAGAATCGAAACAAATGTTTCAGAATATGCAGATAAATCGTTTAAAAGTATAAATAAACTAAAAAAAACAGCTTGCAAACGGACGAATTCGTTTCATAAATGTGGTAACATTTAAGGCTTAAATATAGAAAATCAAGTTGTAAAAAAAGTGGAGGGCATTTTAAAAAATAATACAAATTATTTTGTTTTGTGATTCGAACTAAGAATAGAAGAAGAATTTGCGTTGTTTCGATTTCAAATCCGATTTCGATATCGAATCCTATTCCTATTCTTATTCCTAGTATATCCAATTCACGGGCACCCATTGCTCCTCGTGACTCATCTGGTCCAGGGTCTCCACGACCTGACGGAACGTCTCATCGAAGTCCTCGTTGACAATGACCATGTCGAAATACTTCTCGTACTTGCGCTGGACAAAGCTGCTCTCCTCCACAGTGGAAATCAGATCGTCGTCCTGTTGATAAGAATAATGAAGGTTAAGCAATAATTGTGAGTTCAAGCAAAGATCAAGTAAAGCTACTAAGGTGGCCTAATGCAGCAGCAGGGCATGACATGACCCATAATTTATTAGTGGGTTTCCTGAACTAAAAATACTCCAAAATTACCTCATAGAGCGATGCTAAGGATTCGAGCGTACGTGCGCGTCTGGAGCTGAAGCGTATGGAACTCTGACGATCAAACTGCAAAGGGTACAGATAAAGGGGTTTATTAGGGGGTTACTAAACTCTAATCGCTAGCTTTAACTACACCACATACGGATAGATTTCGATTGGAGCCGGTGGCACGGCGATCGGCGTAGATGGTCTTGAGTTGATCCATGCCCGGCGCCGCAATGAATATAACAAATGGCATCAGTTCCTGGCTGTTGTGTAGAATCTTTAGAGCATTTGGTGCACAGTCCAGAATGCACATGCGTCCACTGTTGATTACATCCTTGATGGACTGCAAGTGGGTGCCATAGAGATTACCATTATGTTCGCCGTACTCCAGAAATTCATTCTGCTTGATGGCCTCATCCATTTCCTCGCGATCCATAAACCAATAGCTTACACCATTCTCCTCCAAGGCGCGTTTGGGACGACTGGTATCTGTTAACCAAGGGACAGGTAAATAAAGGGGAATTCCAATTTATTTTACGTCTTTACTTACGTGGAATGACCGCACCGAATTTGTCCACATCGCTGTTGATCAGACGATTCTTGAGCGTGCGTCTGCCCACACCAGAGACGCCAATGAGTACCAAAGTTTTCCTACGAAACGGTGGCATGCGTGTCACCTCCTCGTACAGTAGTAACTCTGCCTTATCGAACTCACAGTTTGCCACCGAACGGTACATGGTCTTCCGCTTACGCTTCGATATCTAGTGAAAAGAAGAAACTTGTTGAAAAGAATAAAAACTCTTGAGGATTAGGTACTTACCCTTGTGCCACAGATGCCAATCTTGTGCACATAATCCGCCTCAGGCGCCACAAATGCCTTGCGACGCTCCTCCAGCTCCTGCGATGGCACCAAACCAATTTTATCCGACTCCGCCGTAATGTTCTTAGCCTGCCACCAATTGGGATCCTTGACATTGATGATCTGTAGACGAAAAGTCTATAAGGGCTGCTTTTTGGAGTTTTTTACGAGACAAACTTACCTGCAGTATATCTCCCGATTTGAAGGGCAAACCCAAGTCCCTGCAGGGCAGCAGCGAATCCTCAGAGGGATTGTAGGAGAACAGTGCGCGCATATAGCACTAAGCATGGAATCAAAAGGTTTTATAATTAGTACAGGAAGAACAAATTTAGTTAGTAGTACTTCTTAGTCATTTCTTTGCCTAAACTTAAGATTTACTTACTTAGTTGCAGGTGTTTTAGAATTTTGTCTTTGTACTAAATGGAAACTACGTAATCATTGATTAATACAAGGCACAAATTTAAGCAGCTAGACAAAAATAACGTTTATATTTCTACTGGTCGAAAATCCATGCAAAAAAGTAGCAAATTCTTGAATCTTTTTGAATTCTAAGTAAAATGAACACATCAAAAGCACACAGAACTTGGTACTTACCGTTAGTTTCTTGCCCGTTTCAAGATTTGTGATGCCATTCTGTTTTACCTGACCCCCACTGACCGTATAATGAGCGCTCTTCATCTCCTCATCCACACTGGGTCCAATCTTGAGTGTTAGATTCTCCTTGGCCCGTGATACTTCCACCTGCAGCTCATCGGCTGACCGCACCGGTGTGCCATTCACCTCCAGTATGACGTCACCCACATGCAGCATACCCTGTTTATCGATAACACCACCAGCGAGTATACGCGCTACAACCAGTTGCTTGAACTCATCCACTTCGACGGTGAGACCAAGCGGCTGCTTTGGATCACGTCGTAAACCGACCATTTTAATTGTTTCCACTGGCATCTTGCTGTTTAGTATGTCCTCTGTGTAGAGATAACCGCCCAGTTGGCGTTGACTTGTCGCCTCGAGCTTTGTTACTGATCCACCGACAACTTTCAAACGTTGTTCGTACAAATATCCTATCTCATCGTGAGCACGAAGCAGAGCCTACGAAAGAGAGAACAATAGTAAGAGCACTGAAAGTTAGTAAGCTCAGCTGGACTCTCTTACGCGAAAGTGTGGCTGGGCCAAGAGCTTTGCAAGCTCGCGAGATTCTAAACGTCGAGAGGGCGAGAATTTGCGTATGATATCGTCACAGATCGGCTTGTTGTTCAAATGGGCGGGCAGAAAGAGCGGCACGGGCTGCGGTTCCGTTGGATTTAGCTGTAAGACAGACAAAGAGAGAAATATATGTAGAAAAAGAATTGTTGGAAGTCATGTACGCATAATTAAATTAAAACGCTCGCTCTAAGCTGTCGTTTTTGGGGCGTTGGACAACTCAACCACTCATCGTCTCGCACTGCCCTAGGTCAAGTCATCTTTGCTGCTACTTAATTGACATTTACGTTCATTAATTAACCGCTGCTTTTGCTCTCTTTTCTTTTTGGCAGTCTCTGCGCATTTAACCCTTGCGAACTTTGAGCTACTTCACTTGTAGCATAGGTCAAAAATTGGGTCGTTTGTGTGTCTACGAATTTGGGTCGATTGTCTTCCCCTAATTTCCCATACAAATAAAAAGTGAAGTTTAATTTTTCGCTGCAATTGCAGTTAATTCTTGTCTTCCGGCGCACTTTTCTTTCAGCTGAATTTATTTACTTTCGTCGCCGTGCCTTTTGTCAGCGTTTGTCTGCTGGTATTTATTATTCTGCCTCTTGCCACAATTTCCGCCCACGACTCGACTCACTCGCATGCAACGTTGGAAAAAGTTTCTTTTACTTTAGAAATGTTTCTCTTACAGTAGATGACAAATTTGTGTGGGTCGGAAAGAGAAAGAATGAGTGTGAGTAGTTAAGCCATACTTATCGAGCGCTTTCAGAGCGTGAATAAGCTAGATCCTAATTAAGAGCTTCTGTTTGAAGGAGAGAAAAGTCCATTCAGCGATTATGTTGTTTATTTGTTTACACACTGTTGTTCCCTCATATCGAATTTCACTTCTTCCGTGTGAAATGAAGCCCCACATAGAATTTCCTACTCACACACACATACGTATGACAACTGTTATTGACACTGAGCTTTTGTACCTCTTTTATTCTATTTGTTGTTGTTGCTGGTTGCTAACGCAAAGGGCTTTCACCTTACAGCCTGGCTAGCTGCTTTGTCAGTTTGTTGTCATAATAAAATTTAAAAACACTCACATACATGCATGCATCAAACAAAATTAAAAATTTCAACAGGTTAACACTAATTAGGCAAATTATAATTGCACACACAATAAATAACAATGAAATTGTTTCTTAACGTTTAACAAACTACCACTTAGTTTTGTCTGAAGGTAAACGTGTTAGCCAAACTGACGAATCTTTAAGTTATTTAACCTAAAAATTCATCTTTACGAATATTTGTTGCTCTTTTGTTGTTATTACGACTTGTTTACGCCAATTTAAGGCTAAACAAGTTCAATTTGTTTAACTTTTAAAGAAAGCACTTTTCGTTTTTTTATTTTCAATTATTTTTTCACTTTTTTTGGAGCCACTCCCAAAACGCGCGAGTGAGCGCAGCGTTCAAGCCAAGAAGAGAGAGAGAGGGAAGAGTTCGAAAGGTGTAAGCATAAGTATGTGTGTGTGTGTATTTGTGAGCAGGCTGGAGAGTAAGCTTCTGACTCGACTCAGCTAAAGTGTACGTGCATGTGTGTGTGTGAGCATGCAACACACTCAGTTTTGGAAATGCCAAAACACAGTTAAGACAAGACGTTACACAATTTAAGTGGAGACGACTACGTCATCAAACCGAGTGGAAGGCAGTTAGCCAGGCTAAAATTGGGTTTGTTGTACACCAAGCAACAGAGTAACCAAGGCAGCAGGCACCAAAGCAAAACACTTGTGCTAAATTTGTTCTATTTATCACTGGCACACATACTAAACTGGTATTTAAAAATACACTTGTATAGTTGTCAAGTTTACTTTATATTGAAAACAATCTTTCAGATACAATTGATAACTGAGCGCGACGATCGAGAGAGCGTGAATCAGCGGGCGAGCATTCGAATCTAACTGTTGAACTGTTGCCGAGCCGCTGCCCCGTTTAAGCCATGCTCAAATGAGCAAAGCGCGCAGACACTTACACACACGTACAGGCTAACACATTAACGCACACACACAAACAGACGGGCAACGTATAAGCAGCCAAAGCGCACGAAACAATAACAGAACCTCACCTTAGCACAGCTCGTAAGTAACTGAGTGTCGTAAAACCCAGTTTACCATACTGTTGGGTGTGAGTGCTCTAGCACAGAGAGAGAGAGAGAGAGGGCAGTGCGTTAGTGAGTATGAGTGGGAGAGCGTGCTAGGGCTAGCGCCGTAGTGTGAGAGCAAGCTTGCAGGTTAGTCGTCGCTCTTAGTAGTGGCATGTGTGTGGTAGTGTTAGTGCGTAGCTTATAACGTTACAACTGTACGCCGCTGTTGCGCCACTGTTAGTTAACAGCAGACTCAGCGGAATGTTGAAGCCACTCTCAGAGCTTTTAACTGTTGGGCCGAATGATACAGCTGCATTAGTAGGCCAACAACTTTGCGTCTCTTGTGCATTTGTTGGCTTTTTGCTTTTGGCCAGAGGCAACATAAAGTTTTCATAATTAACACATGCATGCGCATTTAGTCAGAAAAACATTTTTTAAACCGGTTTCAATGTGGAGCTTTGTTTCCACTCTTTTTTTTTGTGTTTGTTTTTTCATAGGGCGTTGATGTCGTCGTTTGTTGCTGCTTTTTATGTGAGTCGTTTAAACGAAAGGAATGAAATGTGGAATTTGACGTGAGTTTTCCATTTATTTGTTTTGAATTTAGCTTATGTGGAAAATCTCGTGACTCGTGGCTTTAATTACTTTCACTGCCTTTCCCAATAGCGGGTCACTGTAATAACACTCATACTAGTCAAATCATTCTACAATAATTATCCAAGACACGCGATGTCGCTTTTGATTAAATCTGGTTTGTTTTGACTCCTTTTGCGTGTTGCTGTTTGCCAAAAAATAAAAACCACAACAAACTAACGAATATTGTTTCTTTTTATGGAATTTTTATTAGCATTATTTAACAGTCAATCAAGTTAAAATCAATAGAAGCAGTCGTCACAGCTTAGTCAAAGTTATGCAAAGTATTAATAGACCTCGTACTTAATAAATGTACAGGGTATATAGGGTTTGACAGAAATAACAGAACCTTTGAAAGATTAGTTTAAATTAAATATTTATATCGCACAATTAAATAAATTTTTGGTTCCCAAAGGAGAAATGGGTCAAAACTCTGCGACGGGGTCTTTTACAGTCGACTGCCTATCTGTAACTTCTCCTACCACTTATTATCTAAAGTTCGGCTCAACATAAGAGGTCAAGTTGAATAAGCAAATACGCGATTGAGAGAAGCGTGTTAATTGTTCTTCCATAATTGCCATAACGAGAACCATAAAACGACTCGCACTTAATAAGATAAAACAAAAGTCTAAGTACTCTCGCTACACTCACGAGCTTTAAGAAGACACAGAGACGACACATTTATTACACTAGCATCGTAGCATGCTCTGTACTTAAGTGAAAGCTCAATAAATGGGCAGCCATGACCCTTTTTGCCACAGTGGTAGTATTGGTAGTGGTAGTAAATGATCCGAAAAGTAATCACAGACAGGCGTGAGAGCCAAAGAAATGATGTAATAAAGAAAAGTGTAAGTGCCGCACACAAAATTGTGGTTTGTACAAACATGTGTAGATTATCGCAGTGCAATGCCATCGATAGAGTAAACAACAGATTCGCTTGTGTGTATGTGTGTGTGTGTGTGTGTGTACTCGATGATGGGGAAAGAAAATCGACATGATTTTCTTATTGGCAGATGGTTGGACTTGATTTGGGTCACGCTTCCAAGACAACAAGAACAGCAGCAACGATTTAATCTACATACCATAAGCTCCTTGTGCGGCGTTGAGGGATTACTAAGCAAGAGACCCTTCAGAAAGATTTCATCCGTATCCGATAGATCAGCTGAATTGCGATAAGCAGCTGTAATTATAATTAAAATGGGAGCAAGTTATTAAAATTACTCCACATACGCATGAACATAATTAACCGTTACATTCAAATGCTTACCGTTATCGGCGTCATCTTCGGCTACTTTGTTATTGCTGGCCAGCAGCTCCACTTGGTCCTGCCGCGCCCGTCGCGAACGTGCACTCCAACGCACCATGTTGGCGCCACTGAGATTTATGTCAAAGTGAGAGGGGCGAAGAGAGGCAGAGAGCGCCCAACCAAGTCGGAAAGGATTGTGTGAAAGGGAAGACTGACGTCACGAAAGGAAGAACACACACACACACACATGCACTGCTAACCCTGCTAATTTTGGCAATGTTTCAACCACATATGTTTTAAAGTAATTTGAATAATCACTTGCTTTGTTATTATTATATAGACACTGGAACAATCATTCCGCCACGACAACAACAACAAAAACAACAATAACAAACGCGCACAACCAGAAAAACAGCAAACCAACGCGAGCAGTGCCAGAGAGCGTTTAACTGAAAAGTCTTCTGTTGCATGCTGTCAAAAAGCTCTCAAGCTCCAAACTTTTTTTTGCTCGCAACAACATAACTACAAAAAAAACGAGTTTTTCACCCGCTCGATAACGATAGCATAATCGAAAAGAAGAAAACAAAAACTGCCTGTCATTTGTCGCCATGTTATCGCGGCGCAGCAACCCTAGAAGTTACATTTATAGAGATGATTTTATAGATTTATCGGTCGCATGCTCACAAATTTTTCTCACAGAGTATATGTGTGTTTGTGTGTTTAGCCCCCAATGAGCCACATAAGTGAATTTTTACAAATATTTAAACACCGCAAGTAAAAAAAGAAAGAATATACATAAAAACCAAAACACAAGATGCCGGACGCAGTGCAGCAGAGCTTTGTCCGCTCCTTCATTGACTACTTGAAGAAGCAGGTGGATGTTATGTCGCCGGATCAAAGTGAAAGCATTGAAGTGGCCATACAATGCTTGCAGGCCGCATTCGATGTGGGCGACGATGTGGAGTCCGCACAAGTTGCAGCAACAACACAAGCCACAACGACAGCAGCTCCAGGCGGCGATGCCGCAGCACCCAGTGGCAGCGCCGGTGGCGGAAGTGGCACCATTGTCAACACAAAGAATATCGATATGTTTGAGCTGTTTCAATCGCTGTACATCGAACGCAACCCGGAATCTTTGGCACTCGCCGAGTCGATCAAAAATGAGGGTAACCGCCTGATGAAGGACTGCAAATACAATGAGGCGCTGCTCCAATACAATCGCGCCATCACATTTGATCCCATGAATCCGATTTTCTACTGCAATCGTGCCGCTGCTCACATTCGTCTGGGCGACAATGATCGCGCCATCACCGATTGCAAGTCGGCGCTTCTATATAATGCCAACTATAGCAAAGCGTATTGCCGCCTGGGAGTGGCCTACTCCAATCTGGGCAAGTTCAATGAGGCGGAACAGGCCTATGCCAAGGCCATTGAGTTGGAACCGGACAATGCCGACTACCGCAACAATTTGGAGGTCGTGCGCAATGCCCGTAATCAGCCACCGCAGTTGTCCCATCTCACAGATGGCCTCAACGCCATGTTAACCAATCCAACGGTTCGCAATCTATTCAGCAGCGCTGAGATTGATCTCGAGCAATTGCAATCGATGACACAGAATCCCATGGTCATGAACACCATTGGGCAATTGTTTGCGAATATGGGCGGTAATCCAGGTGGTGCGCCACCCGGCACTGGAGGAGGCGGCGGTGCTGCTCCCGGTCAAGTGCCACCCATGCCCAATGATATGCTGCAATTGTTCCAGAGCTTCGCCACACAACTAGTGGGCGCCCAACAGCAAGGTGGCGCCAATCCCGGCAGTGGAGCAGGAGGTCCACCTGGTGGACAGCAGCCAGGAAATCAGCCGCCACCAAGCATCTAGATGGATGTGTGTGGGTGCTGCGAGAGTCCACTTAGTGTTAGCCAAATACACGTCTATGCTTCAAAAAGCTAAAAATCGATTGTCTAAATGTTTAAAAAAGATAAAGGCTTATAATACACAATACATATATATTTTTATTAATGGTAAATAAACAAACAAAACATAAAAATGGATTTTTAAACTCTGTAGTAGATGTGGTGTTCCAGTTTTTAGATTTGTAGCTAGAACTATTGTTCGCAAACTTTGGTTATTTAACAATTCAGAAATCTCCTTCCCGAAATTAGAATATTTTTAACCCAAAGAAATCTTTAAAAAGAATTTGTTTATTAGTATTTTATTTATTGAACTTCAAAATTTGCATATTGTTTTGTTTCTTGTTGGTTTTGTTGCTGTTTGCTAAGTGGTACAATTATTAAGTATATTATGTAAACCAAAGAACTAATTAATGTTTGTGATTAAAAAAGTTTTCACAAACTTTTCGTACATGTTTGTAAATCTTGTGCTTCTTTTGGAAACTTTTCAGTTATTTAATTCATTTCAATTATGTTGATATTAATATGCGTTAATTGGAGGATATTGCAAAATTGATTACAAACTATTTTTGTATATATATATATATATATATATATATATATTTATATATATAATATTATATAAATATTTAGTTATGTAGAGAACTTGAGACCGGATATATTGAAACAATGCGCACGTGTATGAGGATGACAATATGAGATATGGGTGTAGTGGGCGTGGCGTTGCTTGAAGATATCGGCTGGTAAATTTGCAAACATGTTTCTTCATTTTCATTTTTCTTTTTTGAACATAATACGAACTGTCTGTGTTTTTGAAAACAAAACATAACAAAGCAAAAGATTGGAAAATTTTTTATAAGTTTTTGTTTTTTTTTTTGGTTGCTGAGATGCTCTGAAATATATCAAAGGGAGACAATTACAAGGAAAGCTCAGTGGATACTCACCCGTCTCTGGTTTTTAAAAACAGTTCGTTGCTTCGCCTGTGAATTGACCAAGTTCTTCCTTAGGCCAAGTCAAGTTGTTTATTTTTTTTTTAGGTATGTAGAAACGTTGATAGTGAAGATTTTTCATAAAGTTCTCATTTTTTTGTGGATTTTTTTTTTGTTTCTTGTTGATTAACGACTAGGAAAGCAAACATGCAAAAATTGTTGCTTTAAGGGCATCTAATATCTGTATCGTCGATTCCTATAGCCACCGCCTCCTCCACGTTGACGTCCGCGGTTATTGTTGTTGTTGCCATAGCTGGGATTCACTTTGCCGGAGTATTTACCCGAGGGCGGTGAATAAAATTTCTGTTCATTGGATGGACGCGATTTCTTATCCTGAGTCTCCGCTTCCTGATTGCCATTGGCAGCCCCCTTGTCGCCAAATGTAATGGGCACATGGCGTTTGCCAAGTTTGCTCTGTAAAACAAGACAATTTTAATTATAAAGACCCATAACTTGGTTAAGATTGAACCTACATTCTTGGGCACAATCCAGGACAGCAGAATTTCGTGCTTGAAAATGGGCGGTGAGTGAAACAGATCGCGTATCAAGATATTGATATTTGATGTGGTCTTTAAAGCAGTTTGCTTCAATTGATTCTCCTCGGTCTTAAGCTCATCGCCTGTCTTGCCCTTGAGTGCCTCCTCCAACTTCTTAATATAACTGTAAAGTAAGATTAACTAAATTAGTTTATTTGTTATCAAGGTTTAGTTAGTATCAACTTACCCCTGTGTACCGCGTGCTAGATACTGTAGTCTAGCTCTAAAGTCTTTTAGTTTCTCCGCATCCTCAATAAAGGATAAATTTCCTGGATGCTTCTTGCCCAATGTGTGCAGTGCATAGAGTAAACATTCAGCATGCGAGAACTGGAAAGATGGTGGCGTATCAGCCACATCCTCATCACTCAATTTTGGCAACGGCATGTACTCCTGCAATTCAATAAAAAATCAATTTATATCTGTCCCAATTTTGATTTATTTTCAAGACTTACCAGCAGCACATTATAGACTGCATTGATGCGCTCATTGGCGTTGTCCAGCTTATCAGTGTTGGTTATCATCTCGGCGAATACTTTAAGCAAACGCAGTTGAATTTGATCTTGTGAGACTGCAGTGGCAATTAAATTCCATGTGTCGATTGGCAACAATTTATCGCACACATAGCTCACAAACTGAGTCGATTTGATTGTTTTCTACAATTGAAATTTAGATTAGTTTTATGACATCGCTCATCAGTTTGAATGCTTACCGAAAAATATGGTGCAGCTGCTGTGGCACATTGTATGAAACGCTCCACAACCTCATCGTCTACGGCAATGGTGTCCGTATTTAACTCCGCCTGCTCCGTGGCCAGTTTAACGAGCTCAGCATGGCCGGTAATTGTGCTGCCCAGCTTAGTGGCACCCAAAATGGTCATGCATAGATGAAACTCATCGGCTGTAACATCCTGCAGTGCCTTCTTAACCTCCTCTACAATATAATCCTCAATTTCCTTGGTAATAACATTCGGTCCCATTGTCAGCAGTTTGGTGGCAATGAATTTGAAGCAACGCTCGCGTGTTGGCTCATCACCTGTGGTTATTTGCTGAAACAAACCAGCTATCGAGTTCTTCGTGTCCAATTTTATGATGCTTAGCAACGAGTTATTGACTTGCTGCAACTCTGTGGCATCGTCCAATATCAGCAGCTGAGCGAGTGTGTCGCCCACGCGAATTGTGGCCTCGGCATTGCCCTGGCATAGCTTGGGCAAGTCTTTGATTGCCTGACGCCGTATCTAAAGTAGCATAAATTATTAGTATTTGTTGTTAAGAAATAGTTGTGGGTTTCATCCACGCACCTGTGTGTCGTCGTCTTCGCAGAGATCGAACTGTGCATCAATTGCGGTATCGGACAGTTCGGGAAAGTGTTTGAAGAAGTTGCCAATAAATTGGGATGCCAAGCGCTTCTCTTTCGATGTGCCTTTCACGGCATTCAATATTTCTTTGTATTCTGCCACATGCTGCAAACATTTAACATTTACATATTATATTCAATTTTTTTTTATTTGCTGGCACTTTTTATTTAACTAGCGCCGGCGCGCGTGTACATGCAATGTGTGGGTGTTACTGTATGTGTGTGTGCGGTATGTACATGACAAGTACCGTACATTTTGACGCGTTTCTATTCTCATGTCGCTTACCTCAGAAATTTTATCACCCGCGTCGGATAATATTTCATAGCATTTATAAAGTCGTTCAATGTTGTCCATTATGATTGTCTATTTGTAAACTCTTATTAATGAATACTTTAAAAGTTAATTTCCACAAACACAGCACAAGGAAACGTTTTCCCACGATTTTTTTCTCAAACAAAATGGTGTGTCTAGTCAGTGATGACAATACTCGTGAGTACGCCGACAATTGTTTTCTGGCAACATATCGATAAGTACTATCGATACTAAGTAACGAGTCACATTACGAGTAAATCTATCGCACAATAATTTATTTGGAATAAAAGGCGCTACATTTTAAAAATAATTCAATTATGTGATTGCCTTTAGAGCCTGCTCAAAGTAATCCACCATCATGGGATACACTTCATCGTATTGCTGAATATTCTTGCGTCTGGCATTATCGCGATATCGTTGCAAGGCACCCGATATCAGCTCCAATTTCTCCCGCTCTGCGGTGTGTCCATCGAGCCACTCAATCAAACGCTCGTTGGACCAATTCGCTGTGGTGTGCGGTGACTGTAACTCAGCACCGGCATGACCGAAGAGCAGTAACAACACAATATAACTGGGCACCAGCGAGTCAGCGCCAACTGTTTGCTTAACCAGCTCCTGGGCGCTCTGCACCAACAACAGGGACATGGCGCGTAGCAAACGGGACGGTTTTCCGAGCTCTGCGAGATTGGGGCACAATGGTTTCAGTGCCTGCTCCATGTGCTGGCAATCCTGCTTGAGTCGTTGCCTGCCCGCGCCACTCAGTGGACGCAATATGCAAAGATTGTGTATGAAGAGCTCAATACAACGCTTGGCCAGCTCCTGACCACATTTGCTGGTCATCTCCGTGTCATCGAAGAGTTCGATGTGATGCGACCAGGAGCGGCTTATAAATTCCTAAAGGAAAATCAAGAAAGAGTAATTAATTGAGGACTAAGGAAACAGTTTAAGCATCCCACCTGCAGCTCCTTCATGTACATTGATGGTCCCGTCGTGGACAGTCTGTCCGTGTTGAGTCCAGGCTCACGATGCATGCTTAGTATAATAATACTAATGGTCGTTATAATCGATTCCATGATCTGTTGCAGTATAGTGCCAATCAACAGATCCGCCTGCTCCAACGCGCAGGCTATGGATGCACTTGCTCCACCATTGGTCTTCTCAAACTGCAGCTGTAGATCACGTAGCATGCGACGCACTGAATCCTTGTAGTAGTACAATACATTCGCCAATTGTGTGTTCTGCTGCTGTTGCAGATTGGGCATGTCCACAACCTGCTTGGAATCAGCGCCCAGTTTGATTTGTGCCTCCAGTTTGGTGCACAATTCCTTGCCGCAGGCAATAAACACATTGGCAATCGCTGTGCTGAGGCGACTATCGATCAGAGCAGCACTTAACTCAGTGGATGCCACGCGTATGAAGTTGTCCACCGTCTCATTGCCAGGCAGTTCCACTCCTGCCAAACAGGCCTTCATATTCGCCGCGCATTTGCTGACGTAACCCACCTCCAAGGGCGCAAACAATTCGTTGTCAAACTGGAATTCATTGTTCAGACGCTGCTCCAGTCCCCGTGCCGAGGTAAGTAGCTTGGACAGACCCTCCTGCAGCGTCTGATTCACATGCTGTGCACATTCATCAAAGGATTTACGTAGCAACTGCTGAACCCGCTGCCAGAAGCGTTGGGGAATGCATTGATCCGATGACTCGGATGTGTAACCAAATTGATTGATCTGCTCCAGAGCTGTTTTGAGCAGCTTGATCTGTGTGCAACTCTCGTAGAGCTCATCATAGAGCAGCCAGTGCAGCGATTTCCAGAACTTGGCACGGAAGTTCTGTGTCATTGTTAACTGCGGCGCCTTTCCAGGACCCCGTGAGCTCGACTTGGACGGGCCACTTGCTCCATGTGTGGGCGAGCGCATTGCATCCGCTTTGTTAAGCACAGAGATGTCTGTGCCCGCAAAGCATTCCTTAAGCGACTGCTCCATGTCGGCAATGAAGGTGGCCAACAGATTGTCCAGTGACTTCTCCAGCGTATTGAAGTTCATGAAGATCTACAGAAAGAACGGGTTAGTAAGGAACTCTTTACCTTAATCTAGACCCTTCTCACCTTCAGTGCGTTGACCACTTGGGTTTGATTGCGCTCCTGCAGGCCAGTGACCAACTGCATCTGTGTCAGATTGCGTATTTTCTGCCCGGAGCTAATCACATAGGCACGCTCCTCCTGTATGAACTCAATGTCCTTCAGCTCCTGGTCTTCTATCAGTTGTCCAAGCTCAAAGTGGAGCTCCGCCTGCCTTAATACATCTTTGGTCTGCTTTAGCTTAGCCGTCAACGTCAGCAGCGTTCCTGCCGAGCGCAGTAGATGCGATACCTCATGCAGACGGCCAAGCACCTGTGTCTGATTCTCCACCAGTTGATACTGGGTGTCCACTTGACTCTTGAGGCGATGACCCGTGGCACGGACACGTTGCACATCTTCGGTTAGCGTGTTAAGAGCTGCATCGAAGCGACCGGCATGTGTGGCCTGCTGCAACAGTGCTCCATGCTTGTCGCGTACCTGTTGATGCAGCTCATCCGTTGTGTTCTGCAGACGCTTCGACAGCTCCTGGATTTGCACACCGATCGTCAGGTGCGACATTGCCGACGTGTAGTCGTCATCATCTGCAGTTTTATCTTTGCCTGCACTGGTAGCCATTGGTTTGGTAACCCTATGTATTATTTGATTTAAGATATTTTATTTATATTATTTAACACTTTAAATTAAATATAAACAAAACCAAACAAACCACGTACATTTTGCTAAATGGGAACTGCTGCGGAACTGTTGAAGCTGTTGGTATTTTTTTTCGAACTTTAGGCAAATTTAGGTTATTTTTGCGTGTTTGTTTTGTTTTTTGCTGCCAGAGCAAGAAAACTAAATAATATTAGAATATTATATATTTTGCAATGTCCGACGATATAAAAAAATATTTCAACGGTCTGCTGCACAAGTTGGTGACATTTCCAGCAATTGCTGTGTTTTTAAAGTATACGCTAATTGATTTTTCTTATTTTATTAGGGTCAGCGGACTCTACGTCATACAGATAACGGATCGCGATGGAGTCCCGTTGCTTCGCGTTAGTCACAACCAGGAGAAAAATGTGGACTTCGCTTTGATGCCATCGTTTATACCCACATTTACCACAGCTTGCGACCAGGCCAGCAAATTGGGCTTGGGCAGAAACAAAACGATTATTTCAATGTACTCCAACTATCAGGTGGGTGTGTCCAGCTGTTGGGTGTTCACACAGCACTGTGACCAGTAAATTACTGTTCCTGTGATGCTGTGACTGAAGTGTGAACCCAGTATTCTATATTGTTTCCCCACTCCTTCCTGCAGGTGGTGCAAATGAACAAATTACCGTTGATTTTAACATTTGTGGGCTCAGAGGACTGCAACACGGGTCACATCTTGGCGCTGGAGCACCAGGTAGACGGCTACCTGGAGGACATCAAACTGGCCGTGACGGAACCCTAAGCGTAGCTAGCTTTCATACAACTTCTATAGCCCCAAAACTTCCCCAAATTTAATCGCTTTTGTATGAATACTAAGTAGTATGTATATTTAAAAAATGAAACTTTTTACTTGGCTTAAATGCATACATTGAATATTTGTCTACGACCGATACGAAATGAGCGCCATTTGATTAGGGAATGATCAGCAAAAATCACAATTACGATAGATAATTCATTTAAAATAATTCAGAAAAAACAGAAAACTCTAAATTGCTGCTTTAATGTTCCTTACGATCTCATTCCTCCTGTCTGTGCTTAGCTACCCAAAACTACACTCTCAAAGCTCATCGTGTGGATTCTGACCAGCTGCTTGGAAGGCTTCGCTATCGCAGGCCGCTGGGGTCTCAAAATCGTAGTTGTATTCACAGCGATTGGGTTCACTCACTGACGTGATGCGGGGTTCCAAACCGCACTTGATGTCGATCACCGCCGAACGTTGTGGTCCATTCCAGCAGGCAGCTCCATTGCTATACTTTTGTTTGTTGTACTTGTGGTCTTCGCCGCCAACCCAATTATCCCAACGTCCCAGTGTGGTTTCAGATCCACCATTGCGCGGCTTCTGGGACACACGATCGAAGGGGCACAGAGTGTAAACATATTCACGATCCTCAAAGGTGTAACATTCTCCGTCGAGCACAGCCCACTCCTCGTTGCGCCCGTAATCCTTGCTTTCCTGCTCGTCAATCTCCTTAATCTCATGTTCAATCTCGCGTATGTGTCGCTCCACCTCATCGAAGGCGTTGCGTGCTTCATTCGCCTGCTCGATCAGACGCTGCGTCTCGGGATCGTAGTTTGGCGCCGATGTTGTGGATTCCACATCTGGTGAGGCTTCTCCCACACCCACATCGGGCTCTTCATCCTCCTCGTATTGATCTTCCTCATCTTCGGTGTCCTCCTCTTCGCCATGCTCGCCAGTACCCATTTCCATATCCGCTTGTTCTGCAAAAGATTTGAATAGAGTCAGATTTTAGGTAAGAGTTGAGATTTTTATGCTTACCATCGGTGGTATGAGCTTGAGGAGTATGGTCAGTGTTTTGAGTGACTGGTGGAGACTCACTGTCTACTGGAGGCTGTGGTGGTTGGAACAATCCCTCCGCGAGCATTTTCTGTGGCTTAATGCGTGGCCAGGCCAAGGTAACAAACGCATCCAAATCCACGCGATCACGTTCATCCAAAAAGTACTTGGCCTCTTCGACGGTAACGACGCCATTGCGATCACTGTCTAAATTCATGTCCACCATCAGTTCTGTGACCTCAACGAAGCCATCCTTGTTGGCATCGTAGCGCACGAAACTCAAGGTGGCCTCCTGACGCATCTGTTGTGGTTCCTGTTCTGCCTGTGCGGTCTCCGCGTCCAGCTCCCGTTGTTGCTCCTTGTAAGCTTCTAATGCTTCGGATTCCAATGCTTCGGCATTGCGTTTGAGCTGTTCCTTCTCTGCTTTAACGGCCTCCTGCTCCTTGGCCCGCGCTGTCAGTTCTGAGCGACGTGCTGCCCGATCCGCCAGCAGTTGCCTACCGCGCGTAATCATTTCCTGTCGCTTCTCAGCGCCACGTTTATACAACTCGGCAGCGTTGCGTAGCTCAATGGCCGCGGCAGCACCCATTTCCAAGCATTTGTTGCTACATCCCACTGCTGGCAATTCATCGCTGCCATCGCAACAGTCACAGATGCCGTCCTGCACCTGTGAACTGGGTATATTGACCGACTGGTGACCTTTGTTAATGCAGTGGAAGTGCATATTTGGGCAGGCAGAGGTGCCGGGTTCATCGCTGCCATCGGCGCAATCACAGTAATCATCGTTCACCTGTTGGAACGGTAACACTTTGCTGCCATCCAAGCAACTCCATTTTCCATCCGCACGGGGCTGATACAGTGCCGTCTTTGATAACGGAATACCGCGGGGACGCGGACCGTCGCGGCTTTGGACTGCCACTGAGGTGTATGATGATAATACTATTAATACCAACTGTATGCTCGTCGGCCACATATTGTATGCCCAATCTGTGCTGCTTCAATCAATTACGTGGATCTTTTACAATTGTAAATGCCGGTTCATCAACTACTGTGTGGCACATTGCACATAGGCACAAAATACCAAACTGTAGTACGCAAATACTGCAAGTTGGGCACACTTTAAACAACCTAGATTTGCAGCTTGCTGAAATGAGGAAAATACAATTGTGTCGTGCGTGGCCTACACAGCACGGTATTTAGCATGAGTTGGCAGCACCAGCCAATCAGCTGCCGGTTTGTTATTTAACTACTTGCCTTGTCTTACAAGGCAGATAAACTAAATAAAGAAATAGAATGGGTTTCCTGACACAAGTTTGGGCCAAGGCAGCAGCATCACAAGCAGCAGAGCCGCCAGCTGTGGTCCAACCCGATGTTAAGCCAGTTCAGGACGCCAATGCGACGGAAATAGTCTCAGACGAAGCCAAGACGGGGAAGGAACCCAAGGAATGGGGTTATGATCTCTATCCAGAGCGTCGTGGTGAGACCTACAAACCGAAACTGTCACGCATTTTATTTGGTGCCGAGGGCAAGGAAAACATTGATCGCTACAAGTGTGAACAGAACGTCTATTGGTGTGTGAAAAACGGACCACTCGTTAAGCTAATGATGGGAGCACTGCGTAGCTCCGGTTGCCCCATCGACCTGCGACGCCATATCTCCTGCGAGGTATGCGATCCCTCGGTAACCGGCGGTTATGATCCCGTGCTCAATCAGATTGTCGTCTGCCAGAATATGGCCAAGAACAAGAGCATGGTGCATGGTGTGCTCACCCACGAAATTATTCATATGTTTGACTATTGCAACAACGACTTGGATTTCCGTAATGTGGATCACTTGGCATGCACAGAGATACGTGCCGCCAATCTGGCCCATTGCTCCTTCCTCAGCGCCATGTTTCAGGGCGATGCCTCGCCGTTTAATATCAAGGAGGCGCATCAGGTGAATTTCGTTGGATCCTTGATAGAGTTTACAAATCTAAGTTTAAAATCTTCCAGAACTGTGTTAAGACCAAAGCGCTGGCCTCAGTGCTCGCTGTGCGCAACATTAGCCATCAGGCCGCTGTGGATGCAGTGGAGCGCGTGTTTCCCAAGTGCTATGCGGACCTGGAGCCCATTGGACGACGAATACGTCGCAATTCAACGGATCAGCAGAAGGCATTCATGGAGGCACCCATGTATGGCTACGATGTATACTAGAAAAGTCATAATGATTTGATGGCTTTAAAATCAATTATGTTTTAAGAATTAATCGCAACAAATTAAATTAATTTTGTGCATTAATTTTCAAGGTTGATACGACATGAAAATAAAAACCAAAATAATCATTTATACTAGCTTTAAATGAAGCCTTCATTTACTAAATCAATTTAGTTGGAGCTTGTGTGGCGACAAAACCATGGAGGATTGTGAATTCATTGGCATCATATTCGAGATTATTAAAGAAGTTGTATTTGGTTGTAAGTGGGATGCGGAAATTTCAAATACTTTAAAAAATAATCATTTAATTCCGTTTATCCAGCTAATGATTTCGACGATTATAGCTCTGAATCAATTGAAGAAGATTAAAGTTTCAGAAAAATGGATTGTTGCGCTTTGGTGGAGGCTCTGCTGGGTTTTCTAAACGATATATTCTTCTCAGATATCAGTGAGTTTATTTTTAAGTCCATAACAATTTATTTAGAAAATTTTTTTATAATTTTGCTGCAGCTGATGCGGAGTACTTTGGTGATTACTATGACGATGACTATTATTAGCATCATGGCAACAAATAATTAAAAAAAAATAAAATTGGTTTATGAACATTTCTATAAAACGCATTTCAATTGACCCAAATCTCATTGATCACAAAAATAAATTGAGTATTCCACCAGATTTTGATTAGAACACAATTACGAGCCTTTTGAAACGGCTCATTAAATGCGCAACAGACGATAAAAAACGAAATTTAAAAACTAATGTATGTCATTTAGTTACAAAAGGTTAAACACAGCAGACAACAAATATGTTTTGGGATCTATTGGGTGGCATTTTTGACTTTATAATGGGACTGATATTTCCAAGTAAATTTTAAATAAATCATTTCTAATTTCGGCTTAAGTTAAAGTTATTTTTAAACAGGTTCAGGAGACGATGAGCCTGATTCCTCGGAGGTGGAAACAACGCCTTAATATTAGCTGTTTCTACATACGTGTATTTCGCATAATTTATTTTGTTTTAATTCAAAAAACAGTGCTTAAATATAATCTATGGGAATATATGTTTATATATAACATAAGTGTTGCTTTATTACATATCCAAATAAGTAAAAAAGCTTGATTAAAATTATACTATTTACAGTTTGTGAGTAGTAGTAGTAATTGTTTGCTAGCTTCCTAGAATAACTTGTTGAGCTTTTTAAGTTCCTGCTTTTTCCACTTGGGCAGCTCATCAAATTCATAGAAGGACATTTTGAAGACCGACACAAAGTCGTCATGCGTTAAATGGACCTGCAAGAAGGCGAAGAGATTAAGTATGATACAGATAAACTAACAGAAAATTCAATAACTCACCTCACGCCTTAGCGGATTAATTTCCGGTGGCAACATGTCCATTTCCTGTACCAGCACAGATAAAGGATACTTTTTGTGTCCATCGAAATCCTTCTGATTGTTATTCAGATGCAGAGCAGACCCTTCACTTAAGCCATTGCTGGGTGCGCTGCTGCCCAGTTGCTGTCTCATTTGCTCATAGCTAATAAAGTTCTGTAAATAAAGTACTTGGTTAAGATAGCTCCCGTATAGAAAAAAAGAGCCTCCTTACCTTGCCCAATTCGTCCTGCCACGTCTCGAAGAAGCCTTTGAAGACATTCGGCTCCGAGTGCTGATGCACCACCGCCAATGCTGTTGCGGAACGACGTCCAAAAGGCGCGTTCTGCACATAGCACTGGGCAATGGATGTGTAACGTTCACGTTCTTGCTTGAGTGCTTTCGAGCCCAGCCAGACGTAGGCCAAGGTGCCCGTATCGAGCACGTATGTGGAGTCGGCACAGAGATCCTTTTGCTCAAATCCAAGAATTTCCACGCAGCGCAGATGCGACTGCTCCCACCAGACCAGAAACAGTTGCACAGGTGGACGTGGCTTGGAAGGAATCGTTGTATTCAAATAGCAATTATTGCTCAATGTGGGTGAGATGTTGCCATTGCCCATGCCATTAGTGCCTCCATTACTGCTGCCGTTGCACATGCTGCCAGCACCACTGCTGCTGCTGCTGGTGGTGCTGCTGGCAGAGGATTGGCCATTGATGACCAGCGTTTGATTGAAGTACATGGCCACCGATTGCCAGAAATCTTTGCTCTCCTTGCCCTCCAGCACTAGCGAACTCTCTCCAAGCAAGGCACCCACCGATTTGGCCATCTCACGAGCATCGCCAGTGCTGCTCTGACCACACCAGACCCACACATGATTCGTTTTGATGACATAGCAATCCTTGGAGCTAATTGATGACAAAGGATGTTCCTCCACAGCCTTGGCATTGTAGCTAGCATCGCCATAGATCTTTAAGAGAAACGTTTCCAGCATAATGTTTGTTTTGAAATCCCAATTAAGTTCATTATTTGAGTGAAGCAACTCGCTACGCTGACCACGCATTATAATCAATTTGCCCTCGAAGAGCTGCAAGAAATGCGGCGTCTCATCGAACTCATAGAGCTGCACAAACATTCCAGTTCCATTCAATGACTCAAAACTGGTCATGGCGAAGCTATCGGCTTTGGCTATTGTCTCCGCCGATGCCTCCGATCCGTTCCATTGATAGATAATGCTCTTCACGCCCACACACGCCAAATCGGCAGGCACAACGGTAGCGCACTATGAAGATGAAAAACATATAATAATCATAAAGTAGATTATACCATAAACGAATCAATGTTGCACAGCTTTTCAAATTACTTAATATTTTTACACATCATTTAAAGCCTGTAAATCTCATAAAAACTTTTTACCTAATCCTCTGCTAACTGCGCACTTTACTCTCCTCCTAACCACATTACTCATATGCTTGCCACCCACGAGATTTTCACATTTTCATGCTGTTCAAACACCAGAAAAGCTACAACTGACCAAGTGTAGGTGATCACTCACCTGAACGGTGTATATAACCACATAGGAGGCGTTGGTGGTGAACACCGTCGCTTTGGTGGTCGGCAGCTGCTCCAGTTGATTGCCGCAGATGCGATACAAAATGCGTTCGCCGCGTCCATCGTCCACGAGTTGTGTGTCCGCTGCCATTTTGGGACGTTCACAGAGCAAGACCGCATCCAGTTTGCCAAACTTGGTGGAAACGGGCTTATGACCACGATTATTATCCTGCCAAACAGTTAGCCAGTTGCCGAACAAACGCTTAAACTCCACTGGCTCCTGTCCTTCCAGAACACGCACTACCAAAGTGCTATTTGGATACTTCTTTTTCTTCACGAAAGCACGACCATTTCCCATAGCAGTCAGAGCATCGGATTGCGTGGCCTGAGCTCCAACCCACAGCCAAATGCTTTGACCATAATTGTCGAGCAGATAGACGCCGTGTGCATCGCTTAGATCATCTTTGCTGGGCACACCCACATCCAACTGATCGAGATGCAGTCGCCCACGCTGATTGCACTTGTAAATGCGAAATTTGTTGCTGTTTCCATTTAGATCACCATTGGTTTTGGCATCGCAATCCGTGGTTAACTTATTGGTCTGATAGACCATACGCTGCTGCAGTGGCAGCACTTGATTCCACAGCTGTTTCTGCTCCGGACTCATGGATTGCTCGTAGCCATCGTCCACGATGCAAATGCCGCCGTCCTTGCGCTGTCGCTGTACCCAGGAGATGGCACTGCGGCGTTCAATTGAAGCACTCGAGCGTCCTATCCACACAAACGTAATCGTCTCCATCTGCAGCACCATTATGTAATCCGAATTGAAGTGCTTCCAATCGATGTCTGCCAGCTCAATGGATCTCAGCCACTTGCGGCCAAACAGCTGAAAGAGACGTGTTCCTTGTGGGGAATTGACGAGAGCTCCCGATAAAATACTGGAAGAGGGAATGTATAGTATTAGTTTAGTTGTGGAACTACTTTTGGTTTAGGTAGCTACTTACTCGTAGCCCTTCTTGAAGTAGGACAAGAAGCGTGCACTCTCGTGGTTCTGTGTCTCACGGTAAATGGAGGCCACGTTGCCCAAATACGTGTCCAGCTCCTGAATCTTGTGCACTACATTGGAGCGGTTTTGTTCGCTGACATTGCCACCAAGCCAGTAGTGTATGTAACGCTCCAGGGGCACATTTGGCTTCTGCTCGCGTGTCTGTACGTAATAAAGTTATGTAAAGGGTTCTATTAAGTCGATTGAACTTTACTTGACTTGTTTCATGTACTTACAATGGTCTCATGATTGGCATAGTGTCCCACTAGACTGGAGGCATAAATGATGTACGCGCAGTTGTCGTAGAATGTGCCGTACTGTGAGCGAGCCACTGCCTCCAAACGATCCTCGTCGATCTTCCACAACTCAAAGGTGAGTGCATGTTTCGGCACCTTGCGGAACGTGGCATCCACTTTCAGATCGGGAATTGTGTTGGGACGTACCTCCTGGAAAAATTAAGAAGGTTTATTAATTTAAGAACTGCATTTAAGAGAAAAGTTTGCAGACGAAAGCGTTTTGATAGTAGTTGATTTAAACTAAACCTAATGAAATTTTCTGGAAAGATGTACTTAATATTATGCATTCTTATAGTTAGTTCTGGCTTATAAAAGGTAGTTAAATTAGCTATATGAAGATTTTAAAATAAGGTCAAAGTAAAACAAATTACTTGGAAATTTTCAAATGAAGAACCTTGTATATTAGACTAGATATTATAATAATCGCCTTTCTGAAAAGGTTTCTCGACTGATTGTTATAAAATCTCTAGAATATACTTTTCTTATACCATTCTAAACTATACTGTATTTTTCTTTATAGCTAATAGTTTACAAATTTCAATAAAATTGCGATACTATCGCATATCGTAAGCTTCTTCTCTGAACTATCTCTCGCAGCACTTATTTTCAATGTTTGCATTATGTGTTTAATAGCAGCTGTCAAGACCCCATTTAAAAGCATGTTCAAACACCTTTCAAATTGTCTGTAATTGTCTCTCTTTCTATATTGTATTTGGTTGCGACAGTTATCAAATGCCGCTGGCAGAAGCTCTGAAGGATGTGGATGTCTGATCGATGGCAAACAACGGCAACAACAAGAGCGGCCAAGCTAACAACACTAACAAGTTGTCATCCAGAAAACCAGATGGCCAAGTTTTTTAGATTTGGGTGGGCATAAGACGCGCTCTGCTTTTCTGGCTTTTCCCAATTTTGCCGGCCAACGTCAAGTGATAGTGAAAACTGTACCAGAGAGCCAACGGACTTGGTCTTAGCCAGTTTGGTTATTTTATTTACCGATTTATTTATGGATGAAAGTGGTTGGTTACTTTGTGGTAATCAAGCAGCTGGTTTCTTGTTGGCATCTTCTGATCTTTATCCACAGTCTCAACTCATTAGATTGAATTTTAAATTTAATTAAGAGTTTATCGTAATCAACCTTTTTCTTTCAATTTTCCGAATATTATGAAAAACTTTTATTTACATTTTTGTGTCTGTTGTGTGTGTGTGTGTGTGTGTGTGTTGTGCATTGACCAAAAACGAGTTCATGCTTCGCTTGCTTGACTGATGCCATCATCATTATCATCATGGTCATTATCATGCGGCAACCCAAGCGACATTTTATAGAAATCAGAGACAACAATTATAATTGAAATTGTTTAATTTTGTTTTTCTTTATTTCGTTATTGTTTTCAACCATAAATAAAATTGTCAAATAGCGCAAAAAAACATTTTAATTATTGTCTGGCAATGGCAAGTGGATTGAATTGGTCCACATTGCATTCGTTTGTCGCTCTGATAAAGAGACATTGAGAAACTGTCAGAGCATCGTCTGATATGATTGATTGTGACTAAGTTTGTTGACAGCCAAACTACTATTAGTCATGGCTGTAAAAATACGTCTAAGAAACTGGCACAAACCGCAAGCTACAACTCTATTTGATAGCGTATACTTTTCCTTAGTCTATGTTTAACTTTCACACACTGCGAGATCAATTAGAGTCATCATCACCAACATAAAATGTTCTAAAAAGTTAAAAAAAAAGAATGCACAAATGTTGGCTTCTTTTTTACAATCACAACAATTAACAAATTAAAGCGTTTTCCTTTGAAATTTCATTACGCACACACGTTGTGATCCCCTAAATAGAAATGATATAATAGTAAAGGCCTCACACCCCTATAAAGACCACACAAGACGACACGAGCTCACGCGATTTTTTGTTCTAATTGCAATTAGTTAAAACAACGGAACAATTATGAGACTAAAGAGGCAGAAAACAAGTAAAGAGAATTATTAAAACATGCAAACATT
This sequence comes from Drosophila acutilabella, assembly GCA_035046005.1. NCBI lineage: Eukaryota > Metazoa > Arthropoda > Insecta > Diptera > Drosophilidae > Drosophila > Drosophila acutilabella. The sequence continues at coordinate 963,850 of JAWNOK010000022.1, read as the reverse complement.
ACAGGAATTATATAAATGTGATTAAAAGAAAATGAAAATTACTTTCTTATCTCGGAGTAATTATGAAACTGTCGAGAATTATCAGTTAAACACGTTTGTGATGAATTACATTATGTTGGCTTAGATTAAAGAAAATTAATTAGTGTGCACTTAAGGAAAAGTAATGTCATTAAGAGGAACTGTAGCGAATCAGTGTGTGAATTTCTTGTAGAAGTAGTTTAGGTAGACAAAGGAACCCCACTTTGTCCTTTGAATGATCATAACTCAGTTAAATAATGGAATATCCTTAAAAGTTACGTATAACTATCTGTACTTTATAGAAGCAACCAATTTTTGCAACTTTTTCGGGGGGGACTCCCATCTTATTTACGTTAACTATATTGATGTAAGTTCTGACCCTTCCAAGTTTCAAAGGATATTAGAGTCCTAACATTTTAACAAATTTTTGTCTGAAAATTCAACTGATCACTTCTCTTAGTTTTTAGTAGATCGCATACAATCTGATGCACTAAAAAAATACATCATAGAAACTGTAACTAATTTAATTTAATTGCAAAACTTTTTTAACAACTACAGACAGAAAGTTTTTTTTAAAGCTAAAACACCCAACATCTATTTAAACAGCAAATATCATGTACATTTATGCATTTTTTAAATTGTTAGCTTGCTTATGAAAATGATTTGAAATAAAGATATTTATAGGCTGCTAATCAATAAGTTTATATTGACTGGCTGAATGATGTTCAAAGAGCCGAGAGTAATGACTTTAATGCAAATTCGCAGGTGAAACAAACATAAATTAAAGCGAATAAATACGAGTTACAATTGACAGTTAGTGATTAGCCAGAGAAGACACTTAAAATTAATCTGTCGTCTTAGTTAGATTTGAGTAAAGAAACGTCGAATGAAGGAGGGAGGAGATATAGGTATATAGATACATGTGTATATAATGAAAAGCCTGTAAATACCGTTTCTTTTGGTGACAGCGTTAGCTCCATCATGTTGTTGTTGTTGTTGTTACTGTTGTTGCTTGTCTATTGCAATATTTGAGAGCAACAGGTAGACAGGTAGACAGCCTTGAACTAGTTTTTCTTTCAATTTGCCGGCGAACAATTGCAAAGTGAAATCCTTTTGCAAACTCGATTTTCTCACGCGCACCACAAATTTTTATAAAATTATTTATTTACTTTTTACTTCTGTTTTTACGCTTTTTTTTTTGTATTTTTCAATTTTTTTGTAATTTTTTTTGTGTTTTGTTTTTTCTGTTTGAAAATTTTTGTAAAACTGTTGACTTAGTTAAACAAAGTAAAAGTGATTGGGAAAATGTCAAAAAACAGAACTCGTACGGGAAATTAAATTGCGGCACTCTAAGAATCTCGCGTGAGATTCGCGCGTAGATCGTAAACCGTTAGTAGCGCACAGATTCGTGACTGGCCAGGAACTTGGCTTAGAGACTTTGGCCAACTGGTAAATGAAATGGTAACTCTCTGGTGCTAGAGCTACTCGACGACCGAGTGCGTCTTGTTTGCCAGAAAGCCAAATGAAGACTGGTCGTCACAAATGCGGCAACACCAAGTTTATGGCCAAGAGACACGAGCTTAGCCAACTGGGAAGCGCTCTGTGACTCACAGACCGACTGAAGGCGACGACGACGATGAATACGACTCCAACTACGACTGCGAATACGACTACGACTGCGACTCCAACTAAGACTTGGGAGTGTAAGATGAATGAAATTATCAGTTGTGTGTCTTTCTGGCTGAGAAAAGTGAGAAAAGCGCAGAAAGCGCAGCGCATTTTACTTTGTGGTTTCATGCAGCGAGAGGGCAAAGTAGAAAAGCCAACGGAACATCAGCCATGTTCATAATACCACTTGATATAAGTAACAGATAGTGGGATAAAAATTGTGTAAAGGAAAGGGATAGTTGTCATTCTGGCATTACTCTATAAGTACTGTTAACTAGCAGGGGAATTACAGCATACAGCGAATTTGTTGACAATTTTGATGTATTCAAATATTTTTTGGCTGCAGACTTAAAGATCTGTTAAGATGTGAGATAAGATTAATAAAATATCCTACTTACAAACTGACTTGAATATTAAAATAGTTATTCTCATTTAAATTTTATTTCAGTATAATTCATTTGTGAAACTTTTATTTCTAGCTACTCAAGTTCTTATAACATTCTTTGCCTTCATTGACTGACTAGTCATAGCTAACACGAAACTATAAGACCTACAAGCTAGTAGTTATCATATAATCATACAGCACTCATTGTGCTCTCAATCTTATCCTTTTTTTAACAAAACTATGGGACATTAGTGCTTGTCGTTTGCGCTAGAATAAACCAAACTCTTTGTTTGTCTTAACTGATCCTCGCACAGATGAATCAAAAAGATATTTGAGCTTGAAATTTACATACTACATCAAACTTTCTAACAATTCTAATAGCTACAAGCCTTTTTCAAATTTATTAATAAAGTTCAGACGCTTAATATACTTATCTAATATTTTTCCTTTGTTTTAAATATTAGCTTCTTCCATTTGGAAAAATCTTAAATGTCAACAATTTTAAGAGTTAAATTTTTCCTTTTCCTTAAAGAAATCTTTAGCGTAAACTTCCTCATAAACTGGCAAATATTATAATGTAGCCAAAGAGTATATCAAATAGTCGGCCTTGGTTCATTAGCCTTATTAGCCAGCCACTTGCTGTATTGACATTTTTCATATGCAATCATGCATTGTAAGTAAGTAAATATAGAGAGAGGTACGATTGGATGGCATCTATCGGGTTTCCCTCATGCGTTTTGTCAGCTGGGCATTTACTTTTATGATTTATGCACAAAAGAGACAGACCAACATTTGTCTATAATCATTAACAGCCCAAGGGAAACAATGGGAATTCCACTCCCTCTCTCTCTCCCCTCTCCCTTTGAGTGTGTGTTTTTGTCAATTTCCCCGTGGAAAGCAAAGTTTGCTTATGATTTGTTTAACAATTTGATATTGTTGTTTTGTACGCAATTAAGCCAAAATGTTGGTAATCGCTTTTCGGTCTTTGTGGCTCCTTAATGAGTCAAAAGTGTTTGTGTGAAGCGTGAAAGACGCTAATGGGCCTAAACAATAAGCTCTGAGCTTCAACTGTATCTGTAAATGTATCTGTATCTGTAACTTCGACACTGTTGGGCTTTGCGCTACTTGAGGGTTTTGCCTTTCAAAACAGCAACAAATGGAGTCAACTTACACATTTTCCATGTGCAACATTTTCAAATACTAGATCTCATAAAAGCCACGATTTCAACTCAAACTTCGACTTCGACTTCGACTTGGACTCTGACAAGTTCAATCAACCGTTGAGGTTGAGGCGTGAACCAAACTGGCAAAACGTACTATATAAAAAAAATGAAAGCAAAATGGAAATGTGCGACTTTTAGCATATTGAAAAGCAGAAAATTCAAAACACAAAAATTATGAAGAAACAAAAAAAAATTGTGATTTACAATTTATGGTAATTACACACACGTCTTGAGACACAACAAATGGCCAAACAATTGACTTTTCCTTTTTTGCAACAATTTGATTGTTTGCTTTGGGTTTTCTTAGTTTTTTTCTCTCAGTTTTGTGGCCTCACCTCAAGACAAACACCCATTAACGACATTTACGTAAAGTTTAAACAATGCCAGAGTATAAAATGCATTTTACTTACAAACTAAATACAACAATAACCTGACTTCATGGATTGCATGTGCTGAGTAGAAGCAGAGGGACAGGAGGGAGCAGGGAGGAGAGTGGTTAGGGGGCTACGGGAAAAACCGGAGCACGTAGAGCACAAATGTACCGCTTTGATTTTCTTTAGTCGCTCCATCTGCTGTGGCCCGCTAGCGGTGATTGTGCCGATTTGTTTTGTGTATTTCTTTTACTTCGAGTGCTGCCTTTTCATTAGCCAACAGCAAATGTTGCGCATCTCTCTCAAGATGGCTTAAACTATGGCAAATACGTTGGCATTCGAGTCCCGATTCCAATACCAATTCCAATGCCAATTCCCCGTGCTGTGCTCACTGTGCCGTCTAACGTTAATTGCCCGATCAGACCAGACCAGAATCGATTGAACCTGGCTTGGAGAGACCAGACCAGACGAGACAACCAGCTTGATAGCCAGCTGTTTTTTATCAGAAATGGTCATGTGTTTATTCTGCTTAGCTTTTCAGCTGCAGATACATTGCATTTGTCATAAGTTGGGTGATGAGAGCCATTTAATGAGTCTTTACAAAGGTGTTTTATTAAAAAAGTCAGTAAATATAGCTTAAAGAGTTTTTAGAGGGTTTGAAATCATGTAGTAACTCTGTGAAGTTGTCCTTCTACAGCTACTGACATCCAGCTAGTGACTAAACTATATTTTTAGTTTCTTAAACAATTTTTTTTAATTAACGCTGAGAGATGTCTCTTTTAGTGACAAATATTGTATTTTCTAGGCGGCTAAGTGTTGCTAGTGTCTGCTTTCGTCACTAGAGAGGACTGTTACAACCATAACCCCACTACTATGATTTAACTAAGTTTCAATTAAAAAGTGATTTTAATTTATTATAGTCTATCTATTAATAATTTACACAGTTGAAAAAGTGTGTCAGAAAGAGCAACAATAATTCGTAGTGTAGCAATGCCTAAAGCCTTTGTTTGCTAACAGTAAAAATAATAAAATATATTAGCTACATTGTGCTGAAAATGCATTTTTTGTGTTACCGTTTCAAATTGTTAAATTTGTATTGGAAATGCATAAGACAAGCGATGCGATTAATCAATAAGCTTTCGAAAGACAGTGACCAAAACATTGAGCTTTCAAAAGAGAAAGAAGGAGAGGGAGATAGAGAAGAAAGAGCTAGAGATACAGAGGGGGAGTGTGAATAATTTAATAAATTTTGGTTGCATTTTCTCTGGATTTGCTACCGTTAGTGAAGTGATTGAAGCGATTGGTAATTGTGCAGCATATCGAAAACATAAAACTTCAAGACAAACTGACAAAATCTGGCAACAATAACTAAAAGTTGGCAAAGGCGAAGGTGTCTGCTGTTTGTTGTCTGACTTCCCACGCCGAAAGTTTTTTTTGGTTGTGGGTGCGAGAGTTCAAAATAATTTAAGGTACGTGAATTTACTGTACTGTACCACAGTACAGTGGGTGGCAGACGTGAAAGAAAGCAAGCAGAAGGGCAAAACGATTGCACAAGAAGAAGCTGAACAACAATTGCTTGAGTTAACCCATAACAACCAACATCTGTTGCTGCTGCTGTTTGTAGTCTTGCTACTCTTGCTGCAGATGTACAGTAACCGTTATTTAACAGTTATTTAACATGCAATTAACCTGGTGCATACTAAAAAATAAAAAAATGCAAATATATGGCGCGGCACAGTAAGAGATAAAACCTTTCAGTTCCTCACACTCAGAGCCCAGCATCGGGGGAGCTTTAGCTTTGAATGTTATGGTGTAATAACTTTCTAACCAAAATTTCGGGATCGCTTTTTTTGTTGTCTACGTCTGAGCTTTGGGGAGGTCATTCATCTTAATTATCACACGGCCCAAAAAGAAAAACCTTCAAATTAAACCAAATGTTACTTTAATGGGCTTGGAAATTCATTAGACGAGGCCAGGCCCACAAATGGTATGATCACATCCCCCCCAAAAAAAACACAGAATTATAGCATCTAAAACACAGTCCATTCGCTCGCTTTGACCATTTGCATTTGTGAGCAGAGTTTTGGGTCTGCGTCTCATCAAAATTTGTAGAATTAGAAAGCTACGAGTGGAAACAGAACCCGTAGAAATTATTCCCACCTTTTATGGCCCTGCGTCTGCGTGTTTATTCTTCTTTGGTCTTGTTTTGAGTTCTTCTAATCACCGGAAGCTATCTGTGGGCATCTATCTGGGCATCTGATCAGCAGCCGTTGTGGAAGACACGCTTAATTACAAAAGCCGCGTCTCCGTTTCCAGCTGTGCGCGTCTTCTACATTCTACATGCAGATAAATCTATTTTCGTCTACTCCTAACCAAATGAGTTTCGGTGTATTCAAATTGTGTAACGTTTGAAGTGTTTGATTTCATTTCCATTTCTCGTATTTGTTGTCTTGGCTAATTAGACACGTTTCTTGATTTCTTACCAAATATGACTCCCGATGTGTAAATGAAACGTTAGTTGTCTTTTCTGATGGTACTATCTTTATTGGTAGCACTGTAATTTCTTGTACACTTGATTGATTTTTAAGAAAATTTGTATATTAGTTTTAAGTAGGGGTTATATCGGAATAGAGTTTAACCTGATTAAAACAACAATTCTCTATTGAAGCGGAAATTTGTAAACATAAATGAATAAATATTAAAAGAATATAATCGGTCCTTTTTTTATGTTTTAAATGCTTAAAACATTTTAAGGCTTAGGAAAATATCCGGAAACAGCTTTTTAGTTCCTCTGCGAGCCTCTCTAAAGTTCAATAAAATTAAATTTTTTAATACTTGGCTTAATATGGCAATAAGCCCATTTTTATTTATTTAATAACGCTAATTTCCTGCCTAGCCTAAATAATATTTGTATTTTTTTAAGATCTCACGATCCAAATTAAAACATTTTCCTGACTCACGTTTTAAAAGCGTGAAGCTTTACTTGTGTACTCACTGTACTAACAGTGTTATAACATTTCTACTTTCGCTCAAATTGTTTTTATTTTCTTATTTGCTACCACAAGTACATGTTTGTATGCGTGTGTGTACTCTTTTACAGTCAGATGTATATTTACATTATTTGGTGACCATATTTGTTTTTGTTTCAATTCACATATGTACATACGTAACCGATGTATGTAAATTAACATAAAATGTAAACATAACATAACTCATATGTGTGTAAATATGTATTTTGCCTATATACTTTTTGGTACTTTCGGTATCTTTGATTCTACAGTTGATTAATGCAAGTGTGCATAGTTAATTTTAATAGCCTTATTTACAAACGCAATAAATCAACATTTTAATGATTATTTTCACACTCACCTGCTTAATGAAATTAAACGGCGGCATTTTGTGCGCTCCTATTTGTGCAAGTTGTTGCTGTTGTCGTTGTGGTTGTTGTTACAGTTGCTGTCATGCAAAAACACAAAGCACAAAGCGAAATGAAGAAACAAAACAACAACTACTGCAGGCGACAAATGCAGCAGCTGCCGACTTCTTTTATGGTAATTGTAGTTGTTGTTGTTATTGTTATTTGTGTATTGTTGCAATTGCGCAGTAAATGACTAAAGCGGCTCCCAATTAAAGCAGCAGCAACAAATAAAACAATTTTAATCTTTTTCGCACTCCTTGAGCTGTCACCAACTAACACCGTTTTCTGTGTTTGTGTTCCCGCTTCAGTTTACTAATTTGCTTTTGCTATTTTCGTAAATTTACCGTTGCACAAACACACACACGCACACAGGCATAAATTTAAGAGAGGAGAGCGCGCGAGTTTGTTTGCTAAGCAGCGTGCAGATCACAGCGTGTGCTATAATTATCATTTGTTACTGTTGCTGCTGTTGCTGTTTTTTGCGTAATTCATAATTTCTTGCGAAAATTGTGCAGCGGAAATAAAAGCTCTTTCGCACTTTCCAAAGCAAATTAACCCGAATCGTAAGCGGAAGCACAAAAGGCAGCTGAAGTTGTTGGAGTTTTTGTTTTTGCTCGCAATCAAACTTCAAACAATTGAAAATGCGTGAGTGTGTGAGAGAGAGTATTAACCGTTTGTTGCGCTCACTTTGGCTTAACCCGCGAAATGTCGGCTTACGACTGAACGTCCCCATGCCTGATGACTTCAATTGAAGCGCGGCTCGGTGGCATGTCAAGGCAAGCGTAGCTTCGACGTCGCCGCCGGCGTCGCTGTTAACGTCGACAGCGCTAAGTTTTGTGACCCTTTTGGGCAGACTTTTTTTCGTGTGCGTTTGTTTGTGGTTGTTGTTGGCGCTGTAGTGTTAAACAGCATTGTGACCACATACATATGTATGTTTCTGTGTGTGAGCAGGTTCTTGGAAGTACACACACACACACAAATGAAGCTTTTTGTTTTGTTTGGTTTTTACGGTTTATTATGATTATGGCACACTTAAACCAAGTTGAAATAATTATAGCGTCACTAGCTGACGTCACACGTCGCGCATGAGCAACAGTGTGCACTCCCTAACGAGGACACGTGCATGGGCAATGTCACGCAATAGACGCTCCTTTGGAGCACGCAATCCAATCGCTGTTGGCCCCAAATTGCTACGCGTTTCAGCTATGACACTCAACAGATTTCCATACGCCTCCACAATGTTAACATTCTTTTGTGAATCTAGCGGGAAAACAAAAAAAATTTAGCGGCTTCTTATCGAGAGAAAGGTAAGTGTTACTCACCTGTTGTTGGGTTTCCACCGCTACCATTCGACATGGACATCAGCTGCAGCTGGGCCTGCACGTACTTGGTATACTCCAGCTTGGCCAACACCTGTTTATATTCATTGGCATAGGCTACGGCATCCACTGACACTTTTGGCGGCTGTTGTGGTTGCCTGTTCCGCATTTGATGTCCGGCAGCAGTAAACGGGGAGGGTGCCCCGTTTGTGAGACCTATGGGAATGATCTCCACTCGTGGCGGTGGCAGCATCTCGCTTGGCTCCACAGTTCTTCGCTCATATGCGTCTTCTACTATTTCCTTGGGCGATTTGATCCTTTTTGACCTCTTTGCGGGCACAGCGGTGACTGTTATGTCGCTATAACGAGAGCGAAATGAATCCAGATCCATAATGTCCATTTTCTTACAGATTTGATTGAATTATAGTCTGGTTGGGAAGCTAATGACAGTTCAACTACAGTTATGTCAATCAAGGATGTCATCTAGAAACGAAAGATGTTAGCGACAGGGTTGCCATACTATGTAGAAACATAGGGGTTGAATTTAAAAAATTTTATAACTGATCATCGCGCAACCTGAACGATATAGATACGAGCCTCAAACGATTCAGATTTAAATTGGGTTTTAACCACATTTTTAATAACTAATTTAATTCAACGGCTTAGTAATACAAAAATTTAGACGCCCTAAAGAAGATACGATTATCTTTTAAAATCGACCCAAGTAAAAGTTCAGTCTTAATCGCTATGCAAAGTACTTTTTTTAGCTGTTCACATTTACCTTTTGGGTAAAAGTTTTTTTAGGGGAAATCTGACAGCACTTGCTGCTTTTTTTGTGAACACTGCACAGACAGCCGCGTGAAGGATTTACTCTCATTGCATATTTTTAGCCAGAGGTTCTCTGTTACACCAGTCAGCAGCACTTCCGCACATCTCATTTGAGGCAAAGTGACGTGCGGGTAATTACCGGCAAAAGAATAAAACTCTTACCCCATTTTTTTGGCTTTAATACCAGTTTGTAGTTGGCCAAAAGCGGTGGCTAAGAGGCGGTCAAGCGTGCTTCCCGCATGAAGAACAGCATTCGTTCTACCCCCAAAACAAAGTATATACCCATAGTAGCTTTTATGTAGGAACCATGACGCATGCGATTCAAAAGTCACCTGGAGAGTGTTTTGTTTCTTTCAGTTTTGTTTTCCAGTTGTATTTTTTTTTTGTATTGCTGTCAGAATTTTAAGTTTAACAAAGAAGGTTCATATGCATATAGTACAACAAATTTAGCATGCTACAGTTCAGACTGGAGTGATCAGTTGCGACTCTGCTGCTGAGCTTGTAAGATCTCTTTGAACTCCAATTTTGTGGGTTCACCGCACTCAAAGCGATGATAGTCAATTATGCTAATATTCCGTTCTTTGAGCACTTCGCCCACAGTTTTATCGGCATCGAGCAGATATTCTTGATGAATTAGACAGGTCTCATCATCTTTATTCTCGGCAGGTTGGTCCTTGTCGTATTCCCCGATTTTCGTCGGTTTCATGCCCACAATTTGCTGGCAAATGCCCTTTTGGATTTCAATATCCTCGAATTCTCTATTCTGGGTACGGAACGCGACAATCGATCCATATTTGCCCACTTGTGTGATGTTTTGTGTAGTGCTCACATTGGTGGGAGCCGGATGCGCATAACCCGCCAGCACCAAATCGTTGTTTACTTTGAAGCACAGCGCACGCCGTATGCTAGCGTTCTCCCCAATAGCACCGATGAGCAAGGCCAAGTGATCGGCCAGCGATCCACCTTGTGGTGTTTCCAGATTTTTGAGAGCATCCGCATCGAAGCCGAGCTGGAAATAAATGAGGGTTAATAATTTTCTTTTATTATTAATAAATCAAAAAGGCTAAAACGGTAGCACTCTCCCCTCTAACAGCACTCTACACACTTTTTTGGCCACCACTGTCTTTTATTTACCTTCCACAGATCTCCATCGAACTCGGTCTGCTCCGTGTAGTGCAGCACGATACGGGACACGTGATCGACGAAACGCTTAAATGTCTCGTTGCGTGCCACAAAGTCCGTTTCACAATTGAGTTCAACCATTGCGCCCCGGTTGCCATTGATGAGAACGCCCACGAGTCCCTGTGTGGTCACACGATCCGCAACCTTTGTGGCCTTTGACCAGCCCAACGATTGTGCCTGCTGATTGAGCCACTTCTCTGCCTATCAATAGGAATTAGAAAAATGTTAGTTCACCGCTGTGCTGCTGCCTGTCTCGTTCTTGCTCACCTGGCTGACATCGTTGTTATGCAACTCGAGCGCCTTCTTGCAGTTGGCGAATGTGTAGCCCGTTTTCTTGCGCAGCGCCGACAATGCGCTCTTTTCCAGCCCTGTACCGGCGGCATACACCTGCCGCGTGGTGTGTAGAGCGCGTCCAAAAAACTTTTGTAGCAACATATTTTTTTTTGTCCTCTAATCTAAAATGTGTCTAGGCTTCTTTTTTTATTATGGGGGTAGTAACTTGTTGCGCTTGGCCTGCTGCCACGGGCAACTGGAATTTGTTTGCGGTGTCGATTGTTTAATCAATTTCTCGTATTATGAATGAAATTACGTGTGATTTGCATTTGTTATCAACTCGTTGGTAGGTTCAGACACCGGCAGTGACACCAAAATACAAATAAACGCGTAGCGGCGCGTAATTAAACAATAACTATTAACGTAAGTGTGGATTTTTTAAATAATTATTGCTTGTGCAATACTTAATTTGATTCTCTTATAAATTTGTATTTTTTTAAATTTATATTTGGTGTTTTTTAGTATCATTTTAACATATCGGCTAGTCGGTATCGGCCGGCTTTTACAAATCTATCGACTTGACATATTCGTATTTGTTTTCGATGAATCGAAGACAACTCTGTAAATATTACTTTTCGATTAATTTGCGACCAGTGCTGCCACCTGCCAGAAAAAAGGTTGGTGTGCGCGCGTAATTCGAAACCAACAAAAACACAAGAACTCAATCAACTCAAGAATGGCGAAACAAAATCCCAACAAGGAAATACCCAGCTTTACATCGGTATGCGGTGCTCGACGCATCTGCTCTAAATCCAAGATGTTGTATACGCGACCCAAACCGGATGTGCTGCAAAGCATACTGCAATCAAAAGCGAATTCTGAATATAAATCAAGAAAACTTTGGTATGAACTCAATATGCCCGAATGCACCAGCCGCTTATTCGATGGCCAAATGCTGTCCGAATTACCAGAAAGTCTAGTCTCAGTCAAATCTCGACAACGCCAGAGAGCCTCTGAAAAAAACGGTGATGCAGAGGCCAAAGGCAAACCAACTTCTAACTACATGGCCATGCGGCAGGAAAGGGAGAACTTTCGCCGGAAACTCGTAGAGCTCATCTTGAATATGGATGAAGATCGTGATAATACACAGGCAACTACGACGGACTCAATTTTTCCCGACCAAGGCGAACGGGAAGTTCTGCGTTATTATTACTACATCAAGCATGGCATCGACACCATTCACGTGTCCACCATCAGCAAGAAGACACTAAAGAGGTAAAATAATAGTAATTAATTAATTTTATTAAATTAAGCTCCTTTTCTAGAATCATAAATCTGGTGCCGCCTCTGCTCAAAAAATGGGAATCTGCTTTGGTGGAAAACATTGCCGAGGTGCGTTCGGATTATGTGTTTGCTATGAAAAAAGCCGTCGTGGATTTTGTGCTTAGACACTCGGTGTTGGATCGCTTGACCCAGGAGGGCATACCGGCCACCTTTGATACACCTGAGCGCCAGGAGATTAAGGCTTTAATGAACCACTGGCGGTATCGGTAAGTCAATCGAATAGTGTAAGGGAGTTCCCAAAGAGATATCAGATTAAGTTGGTTTTAAACTTTATGTAACATAAGTAAATTTTTTAAACATTTATCACAATTTTCTTAAGCATAAATTGAGCTTTATAGTGAATTAAAAGTAAGTGCTTAATTAGAATCCATAGAGCTGCGGATAAGTCGTTAGAAAGTTGCCAGAAACGAGTCATGCAATTGACATGCAATTATACGCACACACACAGGGACACAGCCACACACACATTCTGAAAGCCTTTCAAGCACGCCCACGCATACAATTATTAAGGTGAGTGGGTGTGTGTGTGCCTGTGTGTGTGGTTTCCATTGTAAATTGCATAAAGAAGTCAATTCAAAATGAGTCGTCAGCGTGCGAAATCTTATAAAATAACTTGACAATTCCCCCATAAGTGTGTGTGTGTGTGGGTGGGTGAAAATGCGAGTTGATTATTAAGAAACTGAAGGGAACGCGAAAAATCGCTTTGCGGCGCACCAAAAAAGTTTTAACCGCACTTTTGCCAACTACAACAATGGCTGCTACGGCGGAAATGGAAAAACAGCAGGAGGATAACTCGGCGAGCAGCAGGGAAAGCAAAGGGGGGGCTGAAGTTTTGGGGAAAAGCTAAAAGTTGAATCCTCTCGTGTATTGGTTTGACATTTGATGAGCAACACTAAGACTTAAGGGCGTGGGTGTGGGCGTGGCAGATACAAAGAAGCTGTAAAAAGGGATACACTTAAAAACCGAATTGAACTAGCTTGATTGTGGGCGTTTGGAGAGGGTAGTGGGCGTGGTAACACTCAGTATGTTTGATGGCAAAACTTTTGTTGTAGTCGTCGAGCCTAAGTGGGTCGTCTGCTAAATTGAGTCGCCTAACGCCTTAGCAGGGGGGGAGTACTAGGGTACAGGGGCTATGGTTAAAGGAGGCGTGTCTTTAATTTATAGCTTAAAGCATTTAACAGCATTAAAAGTAGGCCAAGTTAGGCGGCGCTATACACTCTAGCCTAATGGTCCGCATTAAAATAGCTCAAGTGAAAAGTTTTTCCCATTCAGATAATTTACATAACTCCATTTTCCTGCCCTTTCTAACCCCCACACCACCCACTCCCCTTGACAGATACGATGAAAATCGCAATCGTTTGATGAGAACGCTTTTCTCCATTCATCGAAGCGTTGCGAGCATTTTGGAGGTTTGGAGCATGAAGTACAGCAACAAGACCTTGGTCAACATGGAAGAGCTCTGCAAGGTCGAAACGCCGTTTACTCTGTTCAATTTTGTCGTAAGTATGCTAAAGCCCTGTAGTTTAAAAGACTGAAGAAGTCGACTACTTTAAGTTGATTTAAGTACAGAGACTTTTGCAGTTTGACTTACTCTAATTGACTTTCCTTTTGTATGCAGTACATGTGCGGTGGCCACATCGACATCGCCAAGAACATGCTGGAGGAGATGTGGTACGGTGAGATTCACACCACGCTGCTGAGAGCCAGTAAACGTGGCCAATTGCCGGACATTAGACGCATGACTTTGGTGAAGCGTTTCTTTAATTGTGTCGCCGCTTTGATGACTCAGCAATTGGAGGATATTTGCATTCGCAGCTTGAAGGCATTCGCCAATTACGTCTGCGATTTTGTGGTAAGAAATTGTTCTAGCTTTTTAAGAAGCCTTTAAGTATATAATATTTATATAGCCTTTAAGGAGCTTCAGCAAATGAACTTTACTTTTCCTTTTATCCTTTTTTACACCCAAGCTAAGCTTTTCTTTACTGTTTCCTCTTCCTTGCCTGATCTAAACTTTCATCTATTCCCTCTAAAACTCCTCTACTTCTCCGCTTCTTTATCTGATCCCAGTGCTTCAGTAAGTGCTCGACTTGCAGCCCACAGCGAAAACTTTATTAATCCCCTTTCTCCTCTCAAACAGAAATCGAATCCTGGTTTTGAAATCTCCATTTTCCTAGCCGAGGAGGACACAATTGCCTTCAATCCTGGTTTCTCCAAGATACAAAGCGAACTGTTGCGTGTCATCGACTCGATTGTGATGAGTGTGCAGTCAATGCCACGCATCGAAGGAAAACTCTACACTGATCTGAAGATCTCAAAGAAATTCTACTTAACGCCCACAGTGCCCGATAGCATTGTGGCTGATACCAAGAACCGAATTTGCATGATGCTGGAGGAGCAACGAATTGGTCCAGAGTTGCGTTTACAGGACTTTGATCAGTTCATTGATCTGATCAATGGCATCGATGCGGAACGCATAGCGCGCTTCATGGACGGCGATGCTACCTTTGAGCAGTACATCGATATGGTCTATGAGTACAGGGAGAAGGAGGATCGCATCGCCAGGGAGGTATGGGGTGTCATACGCATGGGTTTGTATGAGTTTCATCGCGAGAAATTCATCGATAACATGGAACAATTGGCCAGACAACTGCAATCAGATTTGTTGGCTCGTATGGTAGCCGATCAGCAGGCGAGGATCAGTCGTTTGGGCAAAGAGTACGACACGATTGCCAAGAAGGCATTGACTATACCCAAGGACACGGCAGAGTTGATGGAACTCAAAGCTTATGTGGTGCATGCCGAGGAGAATCTAGTGCCAGAAATGGAGGCACGTCTCAAGGTCAACATGACCGAGATCCTCTGGCTAATGGATCATACACTGTACTCCCCACTGGAGATCAAGAACAACAGCAACTCCTTCCAGTGGTACCTCAAATTGGCGTCGGTCTTTGAACAGCATCGTGGCATTATAGCCGAGAAGATGATCGAGTACCAGGAGTTGCTGAAGAAACGCATTGAAATGTTCCGCCGTGAGCTGCAGAATTACTACGATCAGGTGCAAACCTATGACACTTGGGGCGATATCAAACAATTGTCCAAGTACAAAAAACGTGCTAATTTATTGGATCAACGTCTGGTCACTGCCATGGAGACCATCGATCAGATCAACGAGGAGGAGACGGCTTATGGCTGGGATCTGTCGCAGTACCCGGTGCGCAAGAAGACTCACGATCAGCTCAAACCCTACAAGAATCTTTTCGATGCTGGACAGGATTTTATCGACAAGTGGGAGCTGTGGATGTACTCGCAAGTGGGTTCATTCGATCCCGATGAAATCGACGGAGATGTAGCCAATTTCTATCGTGTTATACAAAAGCTGGAGAAGCTGATGGGTGAACATCCCTCTACCATGCAATTGATACTGGATGTGAAGGAACAAATCGAACACTTCCGTGGTCATATGCCGATTATCAATACCCTGGGTAATCCTGGCATGAAGGCTCGCCATTGGGAGCAAGTATCCGAGATTATTGGCTTTCCCATTAAGGTGTCGGCGGAGCTGACACTAGAGAAGATTATCGAGTACCAGTTGGACGAGTATGTGCCCAAATTTGAGGCGATTTCCGAAAGTGCCACTAAAGAGAATAATCTGGAGAAGGCTATGGCTAAAATGGCCAGCGAATGGGAGGGAGTTGAGTTTAATATTTCACCCTACAGGTATGTCAGTTTGTACATTTTATTTCACCTCTAATTGCACTGTCGTTCGCAGAGATTCTGGTACCTTTAAGCTGTCCGCCGTGGATGACATACAAATACTGCTCGATGATCAAATCATCAAGACGCAGACAATGAAGAGTTCACCCTACATCAAACCCTTCGAGGCAGACATACTGTAAGCACCATTCAAAAGCTGTCAGCTACACACATGAAACACACACACATGCACACCACACTCAGCTGCCCACTTGTCATGCATTCATTCATTCATTCATTCACTCAATCCATGTTGTGCATTTACAGCAAATGGGAGGCCAAACTCATGCTGCTGCAGGAAATCCTGGACGAATGGCTGCGTGTCCAGTCCACCTGGATGTACCTGGAGCCCATTTTCAGCAGCCCAGACATTCAGCAGCAAATGCCTGAGGAGGGCCGTCGTTTCAGTGCCGTGGACAAGGTGGGTTTAAGGGCGAACCTTTAACAACATTTTAAACTGAACTTCGTTTCTTTTTGCAGATCTGGAAGGAGCTGATGAAGCAGGTGGCCTCTGATTCCCGTGTGATGACCGTTGTACAAATCGATAAGATGAACGATAAGCTGAAGAAGGCGTATTACCTACTGGAGATTATACAGAAGGGTCTCAATGCGTACCTGGAGAAGAAACGTTTGTACTTCCCGCGCTTCTTCTTCCTGTCCAACGACGAACTGCTCGAGATATTGTCAGAGACAAAGGATCCGACACGTGTGCAACCACATCTGAAGAAGTGCTTCGAGGGCATGGCCACATTGAATTTCACCGAAGAACTGGAGGTGACAGCGATGCGTTCATCGGAGCGAGAGGAGGTCGTACTGGTGGATGTCATCTCGACGGCCAAGGCACGTGGACAGGTCGAGAAGTGGCTGCTTGAGCTGGAATTCGATATGAAAAAGAGTTTGCATCACAAGATTTCAGAGGCATTCTATAGCTATGTGAAGATGCAGCGAAATATCTGGGTATTAACCTGGCCAGGACAATCGGTGCAGTCCATTTCGCTGACTTATTGGACCCTCGAGATAACCGAATGCTTTGTCAGCGAGACACCCAAGGAAAGTCTGGCCAAATATCTGCAAAAGTGCATGATGCAGATCAATAAGATTGTTGATCTCGTGCGCGGTGATCTCAACACACAAAATCGCATCACACTTGGTGCCTTGGTGGTGCTGGATGTTCATGCACGTGATGTCTTGGCTGAAATTGTCGAGAAGGAGGTGGAGGATCTGCAGGACTTCCAGTGGCTATGTCAGCTGCGTTACTACTGGGAGGACAACAACCTCGACACACGCATGATCAACTGTTCGCTTCCCTATGGCTATGAGTATCTGGGAAATACGCCACGTCTGGTGGTTACTCCTCTAACCGATCGTTGCTATCGCACGCTGTTTGCCGCCTTGAATCTGCATCTGGGCGGTGCTCCCGAGGGTCCAGCGGGCACTGGCAAAACGGAGACCACCAAGGATTTGGCTAAGGCTGTGGCCAAGCAGTGCGTCGTCTTTAATTGCTCCGATGGCCTGGATTACTTGGCGCTGGGCAAGTTCTTTAAGGGTTTGGCCTCTTGCGGTGCCTGGTCCTGCTTTGATGAGTTCAATCGTATTGATCTCGAGGTGTTGTCTGTGGTGGCCCAACAGATTCTGACCATACAACGTGGCATTAACTCCGGTTCGCCTACGCTCATCTTTGAGGGCACTACCTTGACCTTAGACCCGACGTGTGCCGTGTTTATTACCATGAATCCTGGCTATGCTGGGCGTTCCGAGTTGCCCGACAATCTGAAGGCCCTCTTCCGTTCCGTTGCCATGATGGTGCCGGACTACGCCTTGATCTCGGAGATTGAATTGTATTCCTATGGTTTTCTGAGAGCCAAACCGTTGTCGGTCAAGATTGTGGCCACCTATCGCCTCTGCTCGGAGCAGCTGAGTACCCAGTGTCACTACGATTACGGCATGCGAGCCGTCAAGTCTGTGCTGAAGGCAGCTGGTGCCCTGAAGCTGCGCTATAGGGATGAGAATGAGGATATACTTGTGCTGCGCTCCATTAAGGATGTCAATTTGCCCAAGTTCCTTAACCAGGACATACCCTTGTTCCAGGGTATTACCTCTGATTTGTTCCCGGGCGTCACGCTACCCGAGGCGGACTATGTGGTCTTCAATGCTTGTACTCAGCAGGCCTGTGAGAAGCTCAACAAACAGTGCACTCCATTTGTGCTGGAGAAGGTACAGCAACTCTACGAGATGATTGTGGTGCGACACGGTCTAATGTTGGTGGGTTATCCCTTTGGCGGCAAGACCACCACTTATCGCGTGCTAGCAGAGGCACTAGAGTGCATGGAGAAGAAGGATGGATCGGAGAACAAGGCCATCTACACGATCATCAATCCAAAGGCTATAACTATGGGTCAGCTCTATGGGCAGTTCGATGCAGTGTCCCATGAGTGGAGCGATGGCATTCTTGCTGTCAACTATCGTATCTTTGCCGTCTCCGATAGCCCCGATCGCAAGTGGCTGATCTTTGATGGTCCCGTCGATGCCATTTGGATTGAGAACATGAACACCGTGTTGGATGACAATAAGAAACTATGCCTGATGTCTGGTGAGATTATACAGCTCTCGAATACCACGAATTTGATATTCGAGCCCATGGACTTGGAGGTGGCTTCTCCTGCGACAGTTTCACGCTGTGGCATGATCTACTTGGAGCCCAGTTCCTTGGGCTGGGAGCCACTGGTCATCTCCTGGAAGAATACATTGCCTGCCTCATTTCATAGTGTGAGCAAGAACTTGATTTCCATGCTGATCCAACGTTTCTGCCCACTGCTCCTCTTTGTGGTGCGCAAAAGTTTGCGTGAAATTGCACCGACTTCGGATACAAATCTCATGGTCAGCTTGATGAACTTCTTTGAGTGCTTTATCGATGATTTTCGCGATGAGAAATATGTGGCAAATATATCCGATTTGGATTTCCGTGCCCAAGTCGAGGGCATCTTTTTGTTTTCAGCGATTTGGTCACTCGGTGGTTCACTGACTGCCGAAAGTCGTGAGAAATTTAATGTAATCTTTCGTGCCTTGGTGGAGAAAACATTCCCACAGAACCTATACGATATGTATGGCATACCCGAGGATCTCTATGTAGAAACGCTGGCCAAGCCCTTCATCTTTCCCATACCCAAACAGGGTTCAGTCTTTGACTATCGCTACATCAAGGAGGGCAAGGGCAAATGGAAACCTTGGCAGGATGATGTCAACTCGGCACCTCCGCTACCCCGTGACATACCCGTCAATCAGATCATCATTCAGACCAACGAGAGTGTACGCATAGCCGCTGTCATCGATCTCCTTGTGCGTCACGGAAAGCCCCTAATGCTAGTGGGACCCACAGGCACCGGAAAGAGTGTCTACATCATTGACTATTTGCTTACGCGTATGGATTTGTCTGTATTTAAGCCGCTGCTGATCAGTTTCTCCGCCCAGACATCCGCCAATCAGACGCAGGACATAATCATGTCCAAGCTGGACAAGCGGCGAAAGGGTGTTTTTGGTCCACCCCTAAACAGTCGTTACGTCATCTTTGTGGATGATGTTTCTATGCCCCTCAAGGAGAATTATGGTGCTCAGCCTCCCATTGAGCTGCTGCGCATGATGTTGGATCACATGATGTGGTATGATCGCAAGAATATTGTGCCCATGAAACTGATCGATCTACAGATGATTACGGCCATGGGACCTCCTTCGACGGGTAATACGGTCACACCGCGTTTCCAGCGGTTCTTCAATGTGATCTCCATCGATGACTTTAACGATGATATCATGGGCACTATCTTTGGAAAGATCGTGCTCTGGCATTTGGATACGCGGTGAGTTGGGGAACTAGGAGATGACAGACTTTTCCTATAGCTCCTCTAGGTCATCAATAGACACTTTACTTCACTGTTACTTGTTTTCCTCTCGTGTTACTCGTGTCACGCTTTGATTTCTTTCGCACCTCATGTTCCCCCTGTATTCCCTACTAACCTTTAACCCTTTAAAACAGCGGCTTCTCGAAGGAATTTGATCCCTGCATCGATGAGATAGTGAATGCCACATTATCGGTCTACAATGATGCCAAACTGAATCTGCTGCCCACTCCAGCCAAGTCGCATTACCTCTTCAACTTGCGTGACTTCTCACGTGTAATACAGGGTGTGCTGCTGTCGGTGCCGGAGGCCACTGAGGACATGAACTCCATGCGACGTCTGTGGGTGCACGAAGTTCTGCGCGTTTATGGAGATCGTTTGGTTGAGGACGCAGATCGCACCTGGTTGTTTGGCAAACTGTGTCGTACTGTGCAGGAGTGTTTCAATTTGGATCCTTCGCGTCTATTTGCGCGTTTCGTGGGCAAGGATAAGCAGCTGGAGGAATCCGATTTCCGTCAGTTGATCTATTGTGATTTCACAAATCCAAAGGCGGATACAAAGAACTATGTGGAAGTGCAGGATCTGGAGGAATTGCGTAGTGTTGTGGAGGCCTATCTTGTTGAGTATAATAATATGTCCAAGAAACCAATGAATCTGGTACTTTTCCGCTTTGCCATTGAGCATTTATCGCGCATATGTCGCATCATAAAGCAGCCACGTAGTCATGCTCTGCTCATTGGGGTCGGTGGCTCCGGACGCCAGAGCTTGACTCGTCTGGCTTCGCATATATGCGACTATGAGCTATTCCAAGTGGAAATCACACGATTATATGGTCCCTATGAGTATCATGAGGACATCAAGTTAATATTACGCAAGATCGGTGCTTCCGAAATGCATGGTGTCTTCCTCTTTACGGATGTGCAGGTAAAAATCCTATTTAAGACAGCACATGCTGAAGTCCACTTAGCACACTAAGCGCACACCGTTATACTTCGGTTTTCCTTTGATATATTAAGTTTTCCCTCCTTAACTTGCTTGCTAACCCTCTGAGCCTTTTAGATTAAAGATGAATCGTTTTTGGAGGACATTAACAATCTGCTGAACTCCGGCGAGGTGCCCAATCTCTTCTCCAATGAGGAGAAAATCGAGGTGGTCGAGAAGATGGCCCAAATCGACAAGCAGCGCGACAAAGCCGTACAAACCGATGGTAGTCCCGTGGCCCTATTTAATTTCTTTGTGACGGTGGGAGCTGAATGAGAACTTATCTTCATTTTAATTACCTTACGAATTAATTGCATTTCTACTGTTTACACTGTCCACAGACCTGCAAGGAGCAGCTGCATATTGTGTTGGCCATGTCGCCCATTGGAGATGCGCTGCGTAATCGCATACGCAAGTTCCCCTCGATTGTCAATTGCTGTACGATCGATTGGTTCCAGCCTTGGCCAGACGATGCACTACTGGCGGTGTCCACACGCTTCCTGGCCTCCGAGGATCTAACCGCACTGGAGCGCAAGACGGCGATTGATATGTGCATGGAATTCCACATATCGACGCAGGAACTATCAGTGAAATTCTTTACTCGACTGCATAGATATAACTATGTGACGCCTACGTCTTATTTGGAGCTGATTCAGACCTTCAAATCGCTGCTAAGTCAGAAAAGAAAGTGAGTAGATAAAGCAACCAAATCAATCTATTACAAATTGTCCTTTCCAGCACCATTACCGTGAACCGCAATCGTTATTTGACGGGTATCTCGCAGTTGGATATTGCCGCCCAACAAGTGGGCGTAATGCAGGAACAATTGCAGGCATTGGAGCCCAAATTGAAGGAGGCCTCGGAGATTGTTGCCGAGCAGGTGGCCAAGGTGACGGCGGACAGTAAGGTGGCAGCCGAGCAAAGGGAGCTGGTCAAATTGGATGAACAGGCAGCCAAAGAGCAGGCAGCTGTTGCCCAGGAGATCAAAGATGAATGCGATGCCAAATTGGGTGAAGCTTTGCCCATTTTGGAGTCTGCCCTCTCCGCACTGAATACCCTAACCACTGCCGATATTGCTGTGGTGAAGACCATGAAGAGTCCACCGATTGGTGTGCGCATTGTTATGGAGGCTGTTTGCATATTGAAGGAAATGAAACCGGACAAGGTGCCCAATCCCAGCGGAGTGGGCACCGTCGAAGACTATTGGGGTCCCTCCAAGCGAGTGCTTAGCGACATGAAATTCCTGGACAGTTTGCTCAACTTTGACAAGGATAACATACCACCGGAGGTCATGAAGAAGCTGCAACAACGTATACTCAGCAATGAAGCTTTTGATCCGGAGAAAATCAAATCAGCATCGACAGCTTGCGAGGGTCTCTGTCGTTGGGTCATTGCCCTGTCCAAGTACGACGTGGTGGCCAAGATTGTGGCACCCAAAAAGATTGCCCTTGCCGAGGCAGAGGCCACCTACAATGCGGCCATGAAGTTGCTCAATGAAAAATTGGCTCAATTAGCGCGTGTCGAGGCGAATTTGGCGGCGATTCAGAAAATTCTCGATGAACAGCTGCGTCAATACGGGTAAAGTGTCGAAAGAGGTTTAATTTATACAAGGGCACAGAGGTGCTACCAAAATTGACCTGCTTCTTAAACAGTCGCGTACCTTCGCTTTAATATGTTTCTCCTTACAGCATTTTACTCTCGGAACATGAGGCTTGTACCAAAAAGCTGCAACGTGCTCAGGAGCTCATCTCCGGCTTAGGTGGAGAGCGCACACGTTGGTCGGAATCGGCTAAAATGCTGCAGGCCAGTTTTAAAAGTGTTACCGGTGATGTGCTCATATCATCGGGTGTTGTCGCCTATCTGGGACCCTTCACCATCGATTTTCGTGTCTCGCAAATCCGCAAATGGGTGGAAATGTGCGTTAATTATGGCGTCACCTGTACACCGGACTTTCAGCTGGCCACCGTGCTGGGTGAAGCTGTCGAGATTCGTTTCTGGAACATTTGTGGGCTGCCAACGGATGCATTTTCCGTGGAGAGCGCCATTATGATGAAGTGAGTAATCAATAATTCGTAGAACTAAAAGTTGTTTAATTAATTTTAGTTAAATTTCTGCTTAACCCCTCGTAATTATTTTGTTTACTACTTAATTCCAAAGAAGTCTTAAGTTAACAGCAAATCTCTGAACTTAACAAAACTTAGGCAGCTTTGCGTATTTTTATTTTAATATTTTATGCAATGCTTTTTCTTGGAATACGTTTCGCAGACAAGTTGATGAATTTAATTTATATTTTAATGTTTTTTTCTTCGAATTTTATTTTTGCATTGTTTTCCTACTTGGGCTTATGCTGAGTACTCTTAATTCCACATCAAAGATTTGTTTGCATTATAATTTAAAACTTTTCTGGAAATTTGATTTATTTTAATACGTGTTCAGCAGAAATGAAATCGCATAAAGTAGCATGCCAAGTTTTTGTATGTCTAATATAACAACAGCTGTGTTTTCTGGCTAATCTTCAGCTCCTTTACCACAACCATCTCCTGCTCCTATTCCTATTTTCATTTCAGCCCTTATAACAATATCAATCCAATCACTAATAATATAATCGCTTAGAGCCCATATCAATTAAACAACCTGACACGGTAATTATGCCACGAGCCGCTTTTCAGGCTCACGAAATTCACGGTATGTGCACCCTGTATTGAAAGTTAAACAAGGGTTTGTTAGATTTGTCAGCAGTAGGTGTAAGCATTCCCAAAATTGCCTAAAGAATCGTTATTTCGTTTCCTAAGTCCTGAATTTCTGGGACTATACGAACTCTAGTCTCTAAATTTTGTTTCAAAGTCCGTCTAGGCCTTAAGTATATGAAGGGTATCAAACTAGTCAAATTTATTATTTATTTTAGTATATAGTTAGCATAGAAAAAATGATCCTTACTTGAGAGATTTTATAGGCGCTCGCATTTCTTACCTTTTCTTGCCACTGCATGTCTACAGGGTCTTTCTCAGTCGTTTCACTCTACACTCCTCAGTTTTTCTAGTTTATGTTGCCTTTGGTCTTTCTCTTTACCGTGTTTTCTAATAATTACAAAACATAAAGCATTAGAATTCACGCATATTATGAAAATTCAAGATACGAAGCGAACAATGTTTGGCGTGTCGAGTGTGAGAAAAACACCGGATGCTGTGCAGAGTGTGTGTGTGTGTGTTGTGCCCGCATGCGTCGGTGGTTGCTTTAGTTAAAGGTAGAAATGCACCCCTCCCACGTGACAACACCGCACTACACCGCATCGCATCGCAGCGCACCACCCCCAGAGGGGGATGCTAAGCGTAGAATTTTCATGTTTGATGCGTGTGTATGCGCGTATTACGCATCTGGTAAGTTTCCATCGTGAACTCGGGAGTCACTAGGGGCGGCAACGTCGCGATGCCACATGCCGCATGCCACATGCCATACCATCTCTCTTGTCGATTTAATAAAGGAAATTCTTGGCTACCGCTGCTACTGCCGCTGCTGTTGCCTCGGAAAGTGTTCAAAGTAATTTGGAGCATGCCCAAAATACCTGAGGTACGGGCACACGCACACCTACACACACACACACACACAATCATTCAGATACACACACACACTGAGACACCCACAGACATTTAAACGAAGGATAAGCAATTGATTAATGTGCGCTCCGGGCGCATTACGTTTAATTTTTACATCGAATAGACATGGCAAATGAATGATGTTGGGATTTGTTCTGCTCAGACGACAGTTTACTACCAGCCACTGCAGTTGGCCAGAAGACGAATGAATTTCTACTTCGTTATCTTGTTGTATTTGTGTTTAATACCCTGCTTTTTGTGGGCGGCTTGGCTAGTCTTGACTATTGGCTTCTGTTAACTCAATTTTCTTTTCCTTATGAACAGTAAACTGTATAAAAGAGCGTCTAAAAAGTTGTGGAAGTTTTTTACAGGGTATTTAACTGCTAGGCACACTTCTCAAGCCCCCTAGCTAACTCTGTTTTGCTGCTTTGTAGCTATTTGCTGAGAGTCCCACTCATATGGGGGGACGTGAGGACGACCACATGGTGACCCTTGTGATTCACGGGCAGCCAAGAAAACCTTTCTGCCTAGAAATTGCTAATATGGTGTAGCAGGTGCTGGATTCATTTTGGCCCTGTTTTTTTGGGAGACGTCTCTTTGTATAAATGTTTGATTAAATAATGTTAATTTGAAAAAGGACAAAACAAACCAGAAATGTCCCTCAGGGAATTGGGCAAATTTTACTGTAGGTAGCTTTAAGGACTGAGGTTTTTGTGTAGTTTCTGTTAAGCTTTAAAGTTATATAAATTTAATGTATGTGTTGAGGAAATTGTGCAAATCCCAGCCAACTTATTGTGATTTTTAAAAAACGAGCTTCATTTGTACACAATTTGTATACAATTTTGCACTGCAATTACATTGTGTGCGTATAATTTGCTGCTTCCTTTTTACTTGCCATTCATTCGCTACCAGTTTTCCCTCAACTCGCTTTCCCCTGGTGGGTGCTTTGAACTTTGGCCAGTTTCCCACAATTTTCCAGCGCCTACAAAGCGAGTGTGTTCAACAATTGCAATCGTTTTTCGTATCTGCATTCAACTATTGTGCGCTTCGACTATATATATGTAAATTTATATGTATATATATCTTATATATAGCTATCTTTGTGCATATTTGTAGTGTGCGCATTTATGCGCTGACTGTTTTTTTGGTATTCGCCTTTTTTTTTTGTTGTTTATGGTTTGCAGGGGATTTCGAAATTGGCTCTTTTGTTTTTCCATCAAATATTTTTCATTCATCAAGTTTTCAATTTACAAAAATGTTCATTCATTCGCATGAACAATTTGTATTCGGTGTGAATTTGTCATGTGCTCATGCTGTCGCGTTTCGGGTACTCATTTGTTTTCTTCCTATGGCTGACATACCCAGTGAAAGGGTGTAGTGAGTTTGTTTGGGGCAGACACTAAAGTGTGTTGAATTTAAAGTGGAGTCTACTTGGTTTTTAGTTAATTTTAATTGATTGAATTGAATTGATTGATTGAAAATACACCCTGTGTTCTCACTGGGTACCTTACGTTCGTGTGCGCTCTTCTTTGCCGCTCTTTTTTGTGTTCTTGTTGCCGCCTTTTGAGATTTTCTATTGTATCTGCATCTGCATATCTCTCTGTATCTGTATCTGTATCTATGTAGCATGCATAAAAAGCTTTCAGCCATAAATATATACAAATATATAAATACATATATGTTTATTTAAATGTTATATAAGCGCAGTTTGTATGTATGTTTTAATCTTTGTTCCGGTTTCTGTGCTTTTCATTATATTAATTTCATATTCGATTTCTATGGAAATATTTACGCTTGTAAACACGTCGTGTATTTGCTGCTTTTATACCCTCAGGGCGGTTTGGCAAGCGGTATGCGCGGCTTAAATGTAATTAAACTTATAATTTAAAAGCTTTGCAGATCGATTTTTAAGCTACATGCATTTTAGTTGAGTATTATTTTAGTTGCTCTCCTTTTTATCCCCTAAAGCACCCTTTAAGTGCTTCCTTTTTATACCCCACACTTATTTTATTAAAAGACTTGTATTTATATTATAAATTCCTTGTGAGTGTTCAACAAATATTTTGCTTCACTTCATTTACACAGAAATTCTTTGTGCGGCTCAACTTCTTTGAGCATTTTATTGAAGTAAATTAAATTGTTATTTAAAATATGCTTGGCAAAATATTTGTCAACTGTGCAAATTATAAATATTTTGCATCTATTGCTGCAGAGCTTTATATTATTTTTAAATTCCTCTCTTATTACGTTAGGAACGCACGACGTTGGCCACTGATGATTGATCCGCAGGGACAGGCCAATAAATGGATTAAGAACTATGAGAAAAATAACAAATTGTGTGTGATTCGATTGAATCAGGCGGATTATACGCGTGTGCTGGAAAATGCCATACAATTCGGTTTACCGGTGCTGCTCGAAAACATCGGAGAGGAACTTGATCCCATACTGGAGTCCATATTGCAAAAAACGCTGTTCAAACAGGGTGGCGCGCTGTGTATTAAACTGGGTGACTCGGTTATTGAATACAATCACAATTTCAAGTTGCGTGTGCCTTCAACTTTTATTACCACTTAAATTAAAATATTTTTCTTAATTTTTAATAGATTCTACATGACTACAAAGCTGAGAAATCCTCACTACTTGCCTGAGGTGGCTGTCAAGGTAACCCTATTAAATTTTATGATTACCTCACAGGGTTTACAGGATCAATTGCTGGGTATTACGGTGGCTCGTGAACGACCCGATTTGGAGGCCGAAAAGAATAATTTAATTGTACAGGGTGCCGAGAACAAGCGCATGTTAAAGGAGACTGAGGATCAGATCTTGGAGGTGCTGTCGTCAGCGGAGAATATTCTGGAGGATGAAACGGCCGTGCAGATTTTGAGTTCAGCCAAGGCGCTGGCAAATGACATCAGTGAAAAGCAGATTATCACAGAGGCTACAGAGAAACAGATCGATTTGGCTCGTCTCAGTTATGTGCCCATTGCCGAGCACTCAACGATTCTGTTCTTTACCATAGGTAAAAGAAAAAGTAGTATACTTATTTGATAAATTATTGATTTTGTTTTGCTTTACAGTGGAGCTTGCCAATATTGACCCCATGTATCAATACAGTTTGGTTTGGTTTGTCAATCTGTACATGGCTTCGATAGACAATACCGAAAAGGTCGATGATATTACCGCCAGATTGACGGATTTGAGAAACCATTTTACCTACAGTCTCTATGTCAACATCTGTCGCAGTCTGTTCGAGCGTGTAAGTACTTTAACTTAATGCCAATTATTGTCAAACAGTCGGTTCAGCTTGGGATCACAGTTTCAACTCACAGTTTTGTCCACTCCTTTGCCGTAATTGCGATATAATCCAATTGCATTCTATTTGAAGCGTATTATTTGCCGCTTTATTTTTTATTTTTTCTTTCCTTTTGTGGCTTTGCCAAACGTTCTGCTTCAATGGACTATAATAATTCCTTTAGCCTGGCCATAACCATTGCGACCTCTTTGCTCGCCGTTGTGTCACCTTCAATTGACGTTGTGCAGTGCAAACTGTCGCCCAGGTGCTTTCACTTGACGCACTTTGGATTATATATACAATACTTTGCGTAAAAATAATCATTTCAAAAGGAAACTTTTCAGTTTCTCTTAACAAAAGGTTGAGCAGCTTAAAGTCAGTGCCTGAGAAGCAGCGCAGCTGTTAAAGTTACGCTGTTAACTTTAGACTTAACCCTGTTAAGGTTTATTGTGTGATTTAGGTTAAGGTGACGCTGTTAACTTTAGATTTAACTCTGTTAAAGGTTATAGGTTATAGTAACTTCAGACTCAACTCTGATAAAGTGAGATTTATGTTAAAGTAACGCTGTTAACTTCAGACTTAGTTCTGTTAGAGTTTAAAATGTGACTCTGTTAACGTACTTTAAAGCTCGCTTACTGCCGCTGAAAACTCAATTATATGACTTAAATTTTCCACTTGGCTGGTTCGTTTCAAAGGCAAACTTAATTGCTAAACATAAGTCTGTTATCGCTAACACAGCAATCATTTGCTGTCCACTGTGGCACTTTAACAGTGGGAATAACATTATAAAATAAGCTTGAATACAGCATAAAATAAAAAGCGAGGTAAAATTGAAGAAAGAGTGGGTCCAAAGAAGCAGGTCCCCGTTGGCTTCATGATGTTTTCAGTCAATTATGCGATGTGCCCTTCGCACCGTCTCCTTTTCTCTTTTGCTGCCCCCCTATAAGCTCGCCTTTGATCCTTGGCTTTTAATTTTCTTGTGAAAAATGAAAAGTGAGTGGGGGCAGCTGAAATGCTATCTAGAGCATTGGTGCAAGGGGAAGAAATGTTTTTTTTTGGTTTGTGGGTTGGGAAGTGGAAATTGCTTTGATTTCAGTGGCGAGGCAACCTTTTTGGTTACATAAACCCATGTATAACCCATTTAATGCGTGAGTGAAGCACGATAAGGAGAAAGTCCGTGAGGCAACTAATGAAATTTCTGCTCCATGACAGGATAAGCTCTTGTTCTCACTCATATTGAACATCAATTTGATGAAGCATGAGAACCTGATTGACAATAGCGAATGGATGTTCCTGCTCACTGGCGGCATTGGCCTAGAGAATCCACACAAGAATCCCGCTTCCTGGTTGGGCATACAGAATTGGGATGAGATTTGTCGCCTCTCCAACTTGGCCAGCTTTAAAGGACTGCGTGAGGATGTCACCGCCAATTCGGCGAATTGGAAAACCCTCTTCGATTCCCGTTTACCACAGGATAATAAATCCATACCACAGAAATGGTCGGATCGTTTAAGTGAATTCCAAAAACTACTAATCCTACGCTGCTTCCGACCCGATAAATTGGTGCCAGCTGTGCTCAACTTTGTCGCCGGCGAATTGGGACAAAAGTTTGTGGATCCGCCGCAGTTTGATTTGGCTGCATCCTTCTCAGACTCGCACTGCTGTGTTCCATTGATATTTATTCTAACACCTGGATCGGATCCAACGGCCACATTGCTTAAGTTCGCTGAGGATCAAGGCTTTGGCACGAATCGTTTGTTCTCCTTGTCCTTGGGCCAGGGCCAGGGACCCATTGCCATCAAGATGATTGACGAGGGCGTCAAATTGGGCAATTGGGTGGTGCTGCAAAATTGCCATTTGGCTGCCAGTTTTATGCCTTCACTGGAGAAGGTCTGCGAGAATTTGTTGCCCGACTCGACGCATCCAGATTTCCGTCTCTGGTTGACTTCCTATCCGGCGGATCATTTCCCAGTGGTGGTGCTGCAGAATGGCATTAAAATGACCAATGAACCGCCTAAGGGATTGCGTTCCAACATTATGAGATCCATGATCAGTGATCCCATCAGTGATCTCGAGTGGTACGAGTCCTGCACACAGCCCAGAGTCTTCAAGCAGTTGATCTACTCGCTATGCTTCTTTCATGCTGTTATACAGGAACGTCGCTATTTCGGTCCCATCGGCTGGAATATACCCTATGAATTCAATGAAACGGATCTGCGTATTTCCCTCATGCAATTGCGCATGTTCCTTAATCAATACGAGACCGTTAATTATGATGCTTTACGTTATTTGACCGGAGAGTGTAATTATGGCGGTCGTGTCACTGATGATTGGGATCGTCGTACGCTGAAAACCATATTGGATAGATTTTACAATCCAGGTGTTATTGATCTGGAGAAGCCATACTATTTGGATGACTCAGGTGTTTACTATATACCTGTCTTAAAGGATGCCGATTTGTATCTGTCATTTACAAGGGAATTGCCGCATATATCGGCGCCTTCCATTTTTGGCTTCCATGCGAATGCCGATATTATGAAGGATCAACAGGAGACAGACATGCTGCTGTCGCATACCCTGTTAACACAGGTTAGTCGGGGGTATTTTAGTGTTTTAGTTATCGTAGTTTGTAGTTCTTTGCTTTCAAAACATTTTCACACACTTTGCTTTAATTTATCTGCCGCCAAATTATAAAGGAACGTTGGGTAAGTCAACTTTATATCTAGAAAAGACTTTAGACTTTAAGCTAACCTGACTTTGTTCCAACACATGCTTACCCTAAAATAATCCAAAGGATCTCTATGAGAAACGCGTAAGTTACAAATCTGCAGAGCTTCAGATTTTTCCTTGCTTCAAGTTCAAGTTCCTTTGTCATTGCTTTCATGCTTACGCTGTAGAATTTGGAGAAAACACAGCGGGTTTATGTAGAGGTTTTGTCGAAACGCTTTCCCGAAAACCTATCCTTACCCACCTGTCCCACATGTCCGCCCTTCCTTGCGCTCTACAATCTGCCCCTAAAGGATACAAGCGGTTCCGCTGACGATAGCGAGGGTTCCAAAGCCCTTACTCCCGAAGAAGTCGTTACTAATGTGGCTACTGACATACTGGATAAACTGCCCAAACTGTTTGATCGTGAGGAGGCTCTGTTGCGTTATCCAACAAGGTATAATGAGAGCATGAACACGGTGTTGGTGCAGGAAATGGTGCGATTTAATGTGTTGCTGAATACCATAAGAACGAGTCTTATTACCTTAAGAAAGGGTATCAAGGGTGAGTATTAAATGTTAACTTAGCTTACTAGATACCCTAAAATAGAGACAGAAGTATATTTTTTGACAGGTAGCCTTTGCTACTAGTCCTCTACTCTAATATTCCCCTTCAGTCTCTCAAAGAAATAAAACTTTTTATTTTTTTAAATTTATCATTGCACATAACTAAAGTAACTTTTAATTTGAAAACATATTTAACATATTACATTTAAATAATCGTGATGTGATCCTTCTTATGACGAATCACATACTTTGATCCCTAGACTTTGAACCCTCACTACCCGGGGCATT
This sequence comes from Drosophila acutilabella, assembly GCA_035046005.1. Classification (NCBI taxonomy): domain Eukaryota; kingdom Metazoa; phylum Arthropoda; class Insecta; order Diptera; family Drosophilidae; genus Drosophila; species Drosophila acutilabella. Next base: position 932,752 of record JAWNOK010000022.1, on the reverse strand, counting down.
GGCTGTAACATCGGTATTACTGGCAAGTACACTAATCTTTTTCGTTGTTCTCGCATCAAAGAAAGTACTTGATTGCTTGGTTCGACCAAACGGTTCGTTCTTCTCCTCTTCGTTGGGATCTAGAAGGTAAATTGTTGACTTACTTCGGCTGTCCAATCTGGGTTTATCAGCTTCTGCCAGTAAATCGACTGTCGTTTGTTCGTTTGTTTCCTCGTTTAATGGCGATTTTTCTTCCGATTGTTCTTTTGGTTGGGATTCCTTCGATTGCTCTATCGATTGCTCTTTCGATTGCTGTTTTGATTGTGGTTTCTCTACCGTTTGTTCTTTCGTTTGCTCCTTTGCTTTCTCTTGCATTTCTTCTATCGATTGTTCGTTTGAAGGTGGCACTTCTATCGATAGTTTTGATTGTTCATCCGATTGATCTACCAATATTTCGGCTGATGCTGGCTTTGATGCTTCCTTTGAAGGCGCCTTAAACGACTCCTTAGAACTCTTCTTTGATGGTTGCTTTGAAGCCTGTTTTGAGCTTGGTTTTGAGGATGGTTTTGATGACTGTTTTGAGCGAACTTTCGATGATGGCTTTTCTGTTTCAGTCTGTTCTTCGTTATCTCCATAAATACTTTCGTCTTCCTCGAATTCTCCTCGGTTCCACCAGCTGCGTTCATCATCCGCCTCATAATCTGTTATCTCCGATTCCTCAGTAAAGACGAGTTCATTAAAGACTCCAATTAGCTGATCCTCCTGCTTGGTCTGTGTTGTCTGTTCACCAAAAGTAATGCCAATGTCTGTTAACGAACTTGTCGATTCCTTAACCACTTCCTTTTTGAACAGATGCCGTAGTGCGCCGAAATCTTCCTCCTTTAAAATGTCCATAATACTGACTATGCTACAAATGTCCTCCTCCTCGGGAAGTCTTTCAGTTTGCACCTCATTGTAGACATGTCGAGTCATAAATGTATCGCCCTTTTCGTCCTCCGGTTTGGACTTGAGATCAATCAGATACCTTTCATCGGTAACCAGAGGTTTGGTTATTTTATCTCCCTTCATTTTCTTAAGCAGCGATAGCACTTGAGTGCGCAGATGTGTTATGTTCCCTATGTCACCATAAGATTCAGGCTTGGACCTTTCCAAAAACTTCAATTCCTCCAATTCACGTATATTGTCGTCTTTACTAATCGCCTGTTGTGAAACCGCTTGATGCAGTTCCACCGGCTCCATTGCAGTTACTTTCTTATGGAATTTGTCTAGAATTCCACCGAAGACATCTTCCAGCAGATCCATGTATGTCTCATGAGCAACACGCTCCGTTTGCGTCTTCCAGCGACGTCCTGGCACCGCCCTACGTATGACCTTTCTTAAAATCGCCTTAACCTCGAGGTGTGAGGTACGTTGCGGTCCTTCGCTCTCACTTTCCGTGGAGAAGAAGTACAGATCGTTGTCGATAAGACGATCTATCAGATCACTAGCCAATGTGCTGGCTATATCATAGTTCTCCATTTCATCCCAGACGCGTCCAAATATCACATCATCAATAATGTACTTGGCAATCAAAGTCTTCTCGTGTTTAACCACCAAAGTGTTCAGATCAGGAAAGACCATGGCACGTAGAACTTCCCGCAGTGGTTCATAGGTCAAGGGCGTCTGAATGAGCTTGAAACTTTCCAGCCAACGCTGTATATCATTATCAATTTGCTTGGCCAAAGTAACGACCGCCTCGGCGGCATCGCATTCGGCAATGTGGGCCATATCGGTGGTCAAAATACTATTGATAAAATCATCGGCCACCTCGCTGTGCACCACATTGCTCTGCTGAAAGATGTCCTCGTAGAGCAGCCGCAAATTGTTCTCCTTCTGACGTAGTCCCGCCTCGGCAGCCTCCCGACGCCAGCGCTCCTTTTGGGCGAGTATCGAGAAGAAATGAAGTTTACGCTGCTCCTGCAGACGCTCCATTTCCTCTGATAGAAACTGCATAATCCAACCGATGGTGCTGCCCTCGTACATATGCAGCAGTTGCTCCAAATCCTCGTGACGTCGTTCAGCCAACATTTGTTTGGCTACATCTGGACTATGTTTGCGTCTGCGCTCGTCCTCCAGGAAGTTTTGTATGGCCAATACCTGCTCGGGCATCAGAGTCTCATGTAGCTTGCCATCCGTATTGTCGGTGCGTCGTACGCGATCCTTGAAGAAATCTCTGGCATCAATGTCATCGTAATTGAACTCAAGACGTGAATCGATTTCTGACGGTGGCTTCGGTCTTCTCTTGAGGCACTTGGGTGCCGTCTTTGGTTTCATGGCCTGGGTGCGTAGCGACTTCAGGGATTCGTAGAGTTTCTGCAAGTGCTTATCGGAGCAGAAGTTCTGCTCGTATTCCTTGACATACTCCTTGGGCTTGGACCACTCCTTGAGCTTGGTAAACGGACACTCCAAACGCTCCATATTGACTCGCTTCTCCAGCTCATCGATACGCATATCGAAGGCCTTACGGCCATCGCCTACGAAGTTTCGACGTGCCGGATCCACACCATGGCGTATGAGCGGTCCATAGAACTCAGAGGCGGGTGTGCCCAATGCCTGCATGGGACTAGGCTTCTTCCAGCGCCTGGACATGCCCGAATGCTCGATTTGAAGGCGTCGCATAGCGCGTTGATATTGAATCTCGTTCTTGGTCAGTCCGCGTTGACGTCGCTTCTCGATGGTCTCGCAGGCCTCCTCTATGCGTGTCTTGGAGGCCATGTGCATTTCCTTTTCGCGCTTGTCAAACATGTGTATGACTATGTCCAAGCGCATCATTTGACACTCCTGTATGTACTCCTCTCGCTCCAGCCACTGCTCCCACTCAAAGGCTTCCAGTATGGGGCGATATTTGCTCTTCATTGCACTCTCACGAGCCTCGTTCAATTGCTTCATAAAATTCGTCTTCAGCGCCTTGTTGAAGGCCCAACGCTTGCGAGCTCTTTCCAAAACCTCCACCTCATAGAGACCCGGGGGCTTGTCGCCGGGCAGTAGTGTGGACAGATTGAAAAGCTCCAAGTTCTCATCCTGTTCCTTGTCTATGATTTCGGGTAAATAGGCCACAGTTTGAGCCGATGATTCCCTAGAAAAGGCAAGTAGGTTTATTAGAGTTGCTCAGGCGTTTAAAATGCTTTTTAGACCCCGTAAGGTTGACATTTTTCTTACGCACCTGTACAAAGTTTGTGTGGCTTGATCCTTAAAGGGTCGCTTATCCACAAACTTGGGAAAATAATCACATTTGGTGGTGTAGTCCTTGACGCTCTGCAGTGAATCTCGCATCTTTACCTCAAACGTAATGACATTTGTATCGCGTTCGGTGAGAAAATCAATACCGGGTGCTTTAAACTGGCACTCGCTGTCCGTGCGTGCCAACCAGCCGACCTTACGTTCCGCAGGATTGTTGGCACCTGTAGGGAGAGAGGGCAGGTTAAAAGGATAAACCTAAAGCATAAACCAAAAAAGGTTCGGGACAAAAACTCACCGCCTAACGCACGTGGATCCTGCGTGGGGTTGGTGATCAAACAGGATGTTAGACCCGTTTGCATTTGGGTATCCTTTACTGTGGTCTGGACCACACATCGTTGCTTGCCGAAGGTCACACGCTTGGCATGTTTCGGTGGCTCCACCACCAACAATTGCTCCTTGGATTTGACACTTTTCGCATCCAAAGCCGAAGCGGAAACACGCGGCGAACTGTACTTTGATGTGGAGCTGCTATTGCGTATACGCCTCACCTCAAACAGCACATTCATGATGTCCGAATCGGGGGACTTGCCCCGTGTGCTCTGTGCTGGCATCTTCAATAAGTTTAATATTTTCTATTATACACAATAATTCCCAAAAAAAACTTGTGCTAATCACAGATAAAGTGCGTGCGATTTATAATTGAATTTTCTATTTGATGCGCCTACTTGTTAAACTTTGAAACTTATTTTGCTTGTTTTCTTTGGTTTATTTATCTGTTTTTCTTTCTTGCAGGTCTGGTGGTAATGTCCGCTGCTGTGGAGGCGGTTTATAAGTCTGTGCTTATTGCCAAAATACCCGGTATGTGGGCTAGCAAGTCCTATCCCAGTTTGAAACCACTTGGCAGCTATGTCACGGACTTTTTACGTCGTTTGGAATTCCTGCAGGTAAGTTCTGCTGTGCCATGACAACCAACGACTTGTTGTCCGGGCAGCAAGTTTGTTTATTTGTTTTTTATTAACCCAGGCCAATCGATAGGGCCTAGTTTGCCAAATGTTGACCCTCTTTTTCTTCAACACACCCATTTCCCCTCTTTTTTTTTAGCACTGGTACGACCATGGCGCACCAGCGACCTTCTGGTTGTCTGGCTTCTTCTTTACCCAGGCCTTTTTGACGGGTGCCCAGCAGAATTATGCACGAAAATATGTTATTTCCATAGATCTGCTAGCCTTTGACTACGAGGTGCTTTCCATAGAGGAGACTGAAATGCAAGGCGTGGCCGCCCCTGCAGATGGTGTCTTTGTGTATGGCATCTTTTTGGAAGGTGCCTGCTGGGATCGCAAGAACAAATATCTAGCTGAATCCCGACCAAGAGTACTCTTCGATACGATGCCACTGATTTGGCTAAGACCCTTGAAACGCACGGATTTACCAGAGCGACACAGCTACAACTGTCCCATGTACAAGACGGCGGAGCGCAGAGGTGTGCTGTCCACCACAGGACACAGTACCAACTTTGTGGTGGCCATGCTACTCTCCTGCAATCCAAATACAGCGCTCGCCCATTGGGTTATACGCGGCACGGCGCTACTTTGCCAATTGAGTTTCTAAATTGTGTTGACAGACGTGTCTATATATATTTTCTATATACACAAAGTTTAGCTTTATGTGGAACATCTAATTGGATGCATGCATAAATTATCAGCTAAAACGTTGCAGAGGATTAAATAAATTAAATCAATGCTCGATGTAAGTGAATTAAAATAAAATCGGGTTTATTTTTGGGTGGGAAAATTGGAAGGTTATGTACTTAACACATCGGTCAATAAGTACCCGGTCTAGCAAAGAAAATACAGGAGTTACTTGAAAATTCGAATTTATTCATCTATATAGTTTCCTTCTAAGGCAATGCAATCAGTCCAACGCCTTTGCAAACGTTCGATACCAGTTTTGTAGAAAGATTTTGGCTGACCCTCAAAATAAGCATTACTTTCGATGATGACCTCCTCCTTTGATCGAAATTTCTTCTCGTCGAGCATTTTTTTGAGCTCAGTGATCAGAAAATAGTCGCTAGGGGCCAAATCTGGTGAATACAGTGGGTGCGGAAGCAGTTCGAAGCCCAACTCATTTAATTTAACCATTGTTGCCATTGACTTGTGACATGGGGCGTTGTCCTGGTGAAAAATAATTTTTTTCTTCGCCATATGGGGTCGTTTTGTGATGATTTCGGCCTTTAAATGAGTCATTAGTGCCATGTAATATTCGCTATTGATGCGCCTATCCTTTTCGAGGTAGTCAATAAAAATAATACCATGGGCATCCCAAAATACAGATGCCATAACCTTGCCGGCCGAGATTTGAGTTTTTGGTCGCTTGGGGCGGCTTTCACCGGCTGCAGTGCACTCAGCTGACTGTCGAGTCGACTGTGGTGTGAACTGGTGAACCCATGTTTCGTCCATGGTGACATACCGACTCAAAAAATCTTTCCGATCCTTTGAAAACATGGCCAAACAGCTCTCGGAATCATCGACGGGTTGTTGTTTTTGGTCCATAGTGAGCAAACGCGGCACCCACTTCAAACAGAGCTTTCGCATGGACAAATGATCGTGTAATATTGTAAAAACACTCCCCTTGGATATCTTTACGATCTCAGCAATATCATCCAGTTTCAATTTACGGTCGGACAAAACCAATTTATGGACCTGCTTGATTTTTTCAGGACAACTGCCTTCTTTGGGCGACCAGAGCGGTGTGCATCGTCGGTGTCTCTACGACCGCGTTTAAAATCAGCATTCCAGTCGATAATTGTTGATTTGCCTGGGGCAGAGGTGCCCTTTTTCCCATTAAAAAGCAGTGTTTAGTGAGCACACGAAATTTCCTTTTTTCCATTGTTCAAAAAACAACCGAAATAGCGTCACGGAATCTTCAATAACTCACACACTAATGATTCAAATTGCATAAAAATTTTACAGTACGCCTATAAGGGTCTGTTCTTTCGATCCACTATCTACTTTTCGTGCACGAGGCGTTATCTATTAGTCGAACCGGGGACTTATTGACCGATGTGTTAAAACATAGCTTAATTTAATGCTTTTTCCAAAATTATTAAAGTTTCTTAGTTTGACTTTAAATGGTAGCCATTTTCTTGCCTCTAAAGAACTGCAGTTGGTGCATAACAATAGAGATATCACCTTCCATTATAAAATAATAAAGTCAGACAATAATAAATTGCATTGAATTGAATTTAAATCTGTTCTTTTTGAAATAAATGACACGACAAGGCACTAATTAAAATTGAGTTTTCAGAGAAACCTTGCATATTAATTAAATGAATGAGATTGTAAGCCACAACCACACAACAAGTTGTGTTGTTTCCCATACCTTTAAAATTTTAACTAAGGGTTTATTTGATACTTTTGTGGTTTTGCTCCCTTTTGGGACTGTGTTTGCTCATCAATTTCAATTGTAGTTGTGAAGCCTGCTGTAGAGATAAAATTAAATAACTGAGTTTTGCGGCAGCAGCAGCAGCGACAGCGACACATTAAAGTTGCTACTTGTTGTGCTTCAAGACTGTAAAATAAATGACCCCAAATGGCTGGGATTTAAGTCGCAGCCATTTCGAGGGACTCTCGGAAGGCACGTTAATCATTTATTATCTGACATGACTGTGATTATTTAACTTTTAGCCTGTTTTTCAGCCATATTTCATTTTAAGCTTCGCGTTTTTTTCCTTTTTTTTCTTCTACTTTAAATTTTTTACACGGAGGGTTGTTCGTCTAATTCTGTCTAATAATTTATGAGCAAAGTTTTGAGTGGGTACCATGTTTCGATAGAAAAGTGTTTGACGATTACGTTCAACACTCGAGAAACAGCAAATTTATCGCTGGTTTTACGCGCTTTTCATTTCAGCTTTTGTCCAACTTTAATTAGCGTAATTATTGAGCAATTACCAATTACAGTGTCGTACTTTTTTCTTTACTGTGGGTGTTTATTCCTCATTTTTGTGCTGTGCTTATCCCGCCTATTAATTATAACACTCAATCACATGAAAATGGCTTCACTCTGCCTGGCCATTAATTATCACCTTGAAGCGGTAAATGCTATTTATCAGCGCACAGGAGCAGCGTCAACCGTTTGCCCTCCAAAAATAGTACCGCCTTAATGGTCCCTCTATGAAGCTGGAAGCTATTTGCTCATTGGCTGCTCAGTCAGCTGTGCGTGACCCCATCAAAGATAATGTTGCTAATTAAGCAACAACATTTTCACAAACTGCTTAAAACGATTAGATAATGTTAAAATCTGCTTGAAAATCAGCACAATTCCCCCGGAGCTGCCATCGCTTTAAAATTTCGCCCCCCATTTCTTATCAGACGCCATCTTGATTTGTTGCTATTTCCTTTTGTTTTGTTGTCGGGTAGTTTTCTTCTGCCATTTAAAAGGGTGAAATTGGCTGTGCTTGTGAAGTGAAGGTGTATCTCCAGGGAAAATTACTATCTGCTGCTAAAAACAGTGGCTGTCATAAGTTATTTGTCCATTGACTTAACTGTCAAGCTGTCATGATTTCTGCGCCAAAATGTATTTTGTTTGTACATGTATTTTTTAGTATGTCAGTTCATTTTAAAGTTATTAGTTTTAGACAAGATTTGAGTTTACTCTAGCGAAGTTTGACTGTTGCAAACAGCATTTAATATTACTAAAAACAAGTTGACTTAGTTTAGTGTGTGATTTTAGTTATATTAACAGACTTTTAGTTTGATTAACTGCATTTTAAATCTTAGCCCTGAAAAGTATGCTATGTTTTCTTTAATTCTGCTTTACCTCTTAATCATCTTTCCCTTTTCGTTGATTTTTGTAGCGCATTCGCTATTCGTTGCTAGTTTCTGTTAAATTCCTTTCCTTTTGCTTTGTTCGTGTCGTTATCTATTTTCATTCACATCTTTTTTCGAAATAATAATGCGTATTTATGTGCAAACAACGAAATTATATTTACTTGCTTTCGCTCTGCCAATATTTGCATGCAATTAATTTTCCCGGGGCCAGCAACAACAACAACAACAGCAACAAAGACAACAACAACCACAAGAATAACAAGAACAACGAGAGCGTTGAATCAAACGAAGCGTAACTTTGGCATCCGCATCCCAAAAAAACATCTCTGCGTTGAACAATTTCATCCCCTCGCCGTCAGTTTGCACACCCACAACGTCTCCCCCTTGCTGCTGGCACTTTGTGCATCTTTCCACTTTGGTTGGGATGAGGGACTGTGGGGGAAGCCCTCACAATTTATTCTAAAAAGTATTGCTAACGAAGGAATCGAAGAGAAATCGCCGAGTTGCTGTTGTTGTTGGTGTTTTCGTGGTTGTATCTGCTGTTCGTGTTGCTGATGATGGCGCTGATAACGATGCGGCAACTTCTGGCAAGTTCTTCCTTAGCTCCTGCCAGCCTTTTAGACAACTCCCACTACAGTAGAACTCTTAGGAATATGCTACGTTAATGCCGGGCAGCATTTTCTTTAAAACTTCGAGTTGCTTTCGACTTTTTTAATTAAATTTTCAAGCGTAAGACAAATAAAATGTGCAAAGTTGCTCAAATGTTGCCTAGGCCTGTCATTCCCGCACCCCCTTACACCACCACATATAACCCTTTTGGCCCACAGACATATAGACATTTAACTACTAAATTCAACTCGTTTCATTTAATGGCCTACCCAAAAAAAGGCAGATCTCCGGAACGGATTGCTTGATTTTATGTTATCAAAAATATTTTCAGGCACTTAAATTAATTTATCGCTCTCTGACGCAGTCGTTACACAACAAAGATTAGGGGGCTAACCGGGGGTTCTATATCCCACAAATAAATTAATGTTCTAAACACAAAAAACTGCAAATCAATATTTTTGCTTAATGCGAGTCTGGGGAATATTGATTTATACATATTGTTTGCTACACTGATTGCAGCAAAACTGTCAAAAGTTTTGTATTTAATTGTTATTTTGTCATTTATTTGAATTGTTCTCAATTTTTGGGGATAAGTAGGAAAATTAAAGTGTTTTATGGGAGAAGAAAGTTGTAGTGCCAGAAATAGCTTGAATTCTAATTTAAATGGCAAAAAAATAATTAGAAAAAATACGCAAAGAGAAGAAATTCTTCATCTAAGTTTTTCTTCTATTTTAAACGCATTTTCCTTGCCCGAAAGTGTATACACTTTTCCGCATTGCCTACCTTATTATGCCGTCTATTTCCTTATATTTTTTTAGAATCATTGGCTTTGTGTGTTGGATTCTTTTGGCGCTTATGTTGATAAATTTATGACATGAAATGTTTTGGCATTACTTTTGGCCGTTTTCCGTTTTATCAGCGACCACGTTCCAGCTAAAGGTAGGCGTGGCTTATTGTATATTCCCCATTTGGCCGTTGCTATTCGTGATATGACACAGACATAAAAAATATGTCGCTATATATATGTATGTATGCTTCTTGTATACTTATGGAGGTATGCATGACAATTTGTAAATTTATGTGCAAAATTTTACATTTTTTATGTGTAATTTATTGTTGTTGTGTACGGGTGTGTGTGTGTGTGTGTACACTACATAACATAGTTAGGATGAGACTAGGCTGGGAATTGGCTTTGAGATTTGAGAATGCATACTCGTACGTTGGGCGCCATTTATCAACTCTGGGGCAAAAACATAAAATTGCACTTATGCAGCCCAACGAAGCAACCAATCTCTAAACCAGAGTAACCAACCAACCATCCAACCATAACCGAGAAAAACCAGTCAAGTGCATGTGGGCCATACAAAAAGCGTATTCACATATTCAGGGCGCACATCTTTACTGGGTTTCCCCGTGTGTGTGTGTGTGGGTTAGGGAGTTTGTTTGTGAGTGAGTGTGTTTTGCCATGTGCCCGATAGCCTCAACCGCATAAATTGCTTTAGCACCAAAGGGATTTGTGTCAAAATCAGACCGAAAAGAATCCTAAGCGAAGACAAGATGCGTCCGGTTGAACATTTGAAGACTGCACAGGGAATGATTGATTGTAGATACTCTGGAAAGTGTAGAAAAGAGGTATTTTCATTATTTTGAACTATAGAACATATAGAATATATAAATATATAAAATATACAAAATTTTAAAACAGCCTTACATATAATATGGTCTATAATTTTTATGGTTAATGATTTTAGCACAATATTCTATAGTCTTTGTCAATGTTTCAACTTTATTATTAATTGTTAAATATTCTTTTTTGTGTTGTTAATCTATATTTGCATTTAATTTTAATACAATTCATATTCTATACCCAATATTCGTATTATATTCTACTACTCCATGACTTAAATTATGTTTACTATATTCTATTTTATATTTTGAATTTTAAATAATTAATTCTACTATCTTAAATGTAATTTAAATTACTTTAACTTGTAAATTCATGTCTCAGCCTGTTTCTATATTTTATATTCTATTTTATTATAGTCTATCATACCCCCTTGAAACTTGCTTTACAAGCTACAGTAGTATGGCAAAAGTTTTGCCTTAATTTTGAGCATTTGCTCTCACAGTTACAGCCAAAAGTTTTTCTACTTCAATAAGCTGCCGGCAAAGCAACTCACGCATATGAAGTGCAGATACAAATGTGACAGCACATGTGTGTGCGTACACACATGTGTATGAGTCAGTGAGTGTGTGTGTGTGTGTGTGTGGCAGCCATATTACTTGTGTGCTGAAGCAAATCAGCTTACAACTTAAATTGAGGCACTTTCGTTTAGCTTCACTTTGCATGTTCGTGCTTTTTGCGCAATTCCTTAAGAGCCAGCGGCGGCAGGATATTCTAAGCACAATGGCCAGGAGGGACCCAAACGAAGGCAGAGGCAAAGCCATAAAGGAGAGAGGAGTTGGTAGAGGGATTTAGGATGTAGAAGGTAGCAAAAGAAACCGCCGCTGGCACAATTTAGTTCCTGCGGGATATGTGGAAGTTGTTGTTGCTTTACTTGGTGCAGACAACTTTTCACTTGCTCTATTTACCATCCTATATAGTAGCCAAACATGTGTATGTGTGTGTGTGTGTGCGTGTACGTGAGCATTAGAAATAAATCAAGGGATTTTTGGGATTTCGGTTTTTGCTTAGCTTAGTTCTTTTCTTGTTTTTTTTTTTCGTCTTTTTCCTTTCGCTCGACTGTAGTTTCTTGTCTACACATGTGCAGGTCTCCGCAGTCAGAGGAGTGGAGGTGTGTGTTGTGGTTGGCAGACAGCGGGGTAGGGCACTCAGGGCGGTGAGGCATTAGTTTGGAAAATTGTTTAGGCCACCGCAGGCCAGGGCCGAACAACAAGTTGTTGTTTTCTTGGGGCCCGAATGCTGTCAGAAAACTCAAATAGAAGTTGAAAACTTTACGACATGCAATTATGAACAATTTTCTTTTTCGATTTCGTTTTCGTTTTTCTTTCCTGCTTTTCTTTTGTGAATGTCGTGTTGGATTCTTTCATTCCTTCTTTTACTTTGGTAATCTGCACAAATCCAAGAAAATCAAGCGTATTTGTATTAAAATTAAAGAACTCGGCCAAATTGAATTTGTTTTGCTTGATTTGTGGCCATGTAGCAATATGCACTTAGTACTAATTAAAGCCAAACTTTGGTCGAATGCTAATCAGGCGTAAAGCCAGTCCAAAACCTCAAACCCATACCCAAAAACCGAAGTCTGCATTATTGATAATGACATTCCAGGGTTGCCAGGGCAGCTCTAATTACTCTGTGGCAACTTGCTAGCTGCGTATCAGAATTCCTTTGATGTCCTTCGACAAGCAGCTCAATTTTCTCTTTCTCTCTCATGGACTCTGTCCCACACTCGTTGGCAAATGTGGTTAATTAAATGTAATGACATATTAGCATAATAATTTGCGACATTTGTGCCATACGTTGCTCTATGTGTGCTCCCCCTCTCTCTCCTCACTCTCTGTGGTCCTGCTCCTCCCAGACTGTGAGTACCTGCCAAAATTTGTCGCATTCCCTTTGTCAAAGTAAATACCTCGTTAAATGCAATACAATACATCAGCTGCAAATTAAGAAGAAAATTGCTTTTTCATGCAATTTATAATCAACTGTCGCATACATTTGTCAAAAAAAATAAAATCTCTCAAACTTAAGCAGCTTATGACTAGAGAACACCCTGTAAACTAGGTAGGCTGTACTTTTTGTCCACTTTAAATCATTTTTCTATCTTTTTTAATTTTTTTATTACTTAAAAAAGGTTAGACACCCATTTACCTCAACAGCTTTGTTACAGGGCATATAAAACAATATCAAAATGATTTCAAGGCTCAGTTAGTGCTTCGAACCGTGAAATTAAGTGCACAAAAATGTAAATTTCAGATAATAAATTGACAGCACTTACGAATTATTTTGCCAAATAATTTGAAATGATTTCGACTGACTGTTTGGTATGTTGGCTTATACATCAATTAGTTGTTAATTGAATCTGCACAGAAATAAAATAAAACTTTGCTAAATACCTACAAAACACAAATGAGACAAGCAATAACACGTGCCGCATACAATGCGTATGCGTAATTTTTACGCTTCAATAAATAGAAAACATTACACAAGCGCCTATTATACCAATTTTGCCAAGCGGAAAACTTTTTCATATTGTTTTCTTGGCAAAAATATGTTATAAATAAAATAACTGTAGATAATTGGCTGAGTCACGCAAAAAGCTTAAAGTGTTTAGCAATATATCCATAAGAAATAAATTTAATGGGATAAGATTTTGTTTAAAATTTAAAAAAGTTTATATTCAAAGCTTGTTAGATTCTTTTCCGCTTCAATTTAGCTCTTGTTTAACCAAACTTCAACTAATGTCATTAAATTTTCGTGGCAAATGTCAATATGGCAAATGAAATTCGCTGTTTGTAGATTAATTCAAATTGCGCAATTGTTTGACTGTCGTTTCATTCGTTTGGATCGGATATATGTATCTAAAAATCAAATCAAATGCCAGTTGGGTCAAATGAACGAATGCCAGCCCTTGACATTTAATTAAATAAGAGCCAGTATAAAAGGATCCCAAACAACATGACCAAACAACTTTCTACCTATGGTTACATACTGAAATTCACTTCGTTGTTGTTGTCGATTTTGTTGCTGCTGTTTCTGCTTGATTTTCAGTAACTTTTTTCATTTATTTGCGATGCTGGTCACAGCTGGCTGAACGCGCACTTCCTTTTACTTTCTTTACTTTTTTTTGTTGTCCTCTTTCTTTTGCTTCTGCTGTACATATACATTTATATATATATATATTTTTTTCTGTTTGCCTCGCACTTTGCGACAGCTCATAAAATGTGAGCGACACGCATTAAAACTGGGTGGTGTGTGTGGGTGTTTGTACTGTTGTATGAGGTGTGTGCTGGCTTTGACACTGAAGAATGGCCTGAGGGTGTCGCTGCTCCTGCTCCTGCTATAGCTACGCAATATTATGATGAGCCGGCAAAAGCAATATGAAAATGAGGATACAACTGCAAGGATACACCGAACTTAGCCGCCAGGCAAAAGGTCCTGTACCACGCTGCATACTTAACGCAAATAAAAAAGAAAAACTTTATGTACACAATATTTCTTAATAAGCAGAGAGCTACAGCATTCCAAAGATGCTCGTTTCAAGGCTCCCAGGCATGTCACATACTTTCCGAATGCACTAAATAGCACAAGAATTTCTACATAATTGACCAGGCTTCTTTACTTTATATAAATATCTGTTAATATTGGAAAATATAGCGACAGGTGGCTCCGCACTAAGCAACAAATACTGTGACATTCAGCTGACGTGAGCAAACTGAATTTGATTTTGGATTTGAATATTTTAAGGGCTGCAAAGCTGATTGCTGATATGCGTCAAACAAACTTACTTGTATTCAAAACAATGCAAATGAAATTGAAAATTGTGTAAACGGTTTAGCTAAAAATATCCACAAAAATATGCAAAATATATTAAGCTCTAAAACAAATGGAAAAACAGTCGACTGTTGAGATAAAAACTGAACCAAAATCAGCTAAAAATAAAAGAGTAGAATTTGAGAAGTGCATAAATATTATACTTTTATAGCAAACCCAATTTTGCCATAGTTTTAGTTGTTCTTACATTTTATTGCATAAATAAGTTCAACATGATAGTGCTTTAAATAATTCAATTAAATAATTCAACCAAAATAGCACATATCTACACATCAAATGAAAAACCTGGAAAAAACTGAACAAATAAATACAAAGTATGCATATTTATGAATTCTATTAATTGTTCGCATTTACTTTTGCCGTTTTGAACTTTATTTTATATTAATTAAGCTGCAGTTCAAAAAAAAAGATGAGCCGTAGGCAATAATTTTCATTATTTTTTTTTTATTTCTTATTTGGATTTTTACGTACCATTTTGTGTGCAATTAAATTGCGTAAGCGTTTATTGCTCCCGGGTGGAAATGGTTTTATGTACATAATATTATAATTTTCAGTTCTTTCTCATTTATTTTATTTTTTCTCCTGTTTCATTTTCACATTTCCATTTTTAATTGGTTTTAATTTTTTTTTTTTGTGATTTCCGTGAAACGCGCCAGTTGCTAGGCAACGAGCATTAATGCAATGCGGTTGAAATTCTTTTTATACGCACTGTGAATTCACACCAAACTTAAAAAAACAACAAAAACAAAAAATTGTTTAAAATGAGGTGTTGCTTCATTAAATATGCAAATTATTCCCATTTGCTACAATTAAATATTTATGCGAATAGTGCATATATCTGCAAATAGGGGTTAATTTTAATTGTAGTATTGTTAGCCAGAAGTTTCTGGTAGTACACACACAAAAAAAATTAAAAATACCTAATTAAATTTAGTACTCTCCTTTTCTAAATTCGACGAATTTAAAAATATACTAAGAACATTTTTATTTATACAAATTAATTAGGATACACACTTGAAGGTCTCTCTTCTGGCACAAAATGCTGATCCACTTGGAAAAGTTTTCACAGCTTTTCCTGTGTAATCGATAATTTTATGAAAAAAACTGTGGCTTTTTGAGTCTGACAGTTTGACACATTTTCCAAACCTTTGTAGTGAACAGAAAGAAAATCTGTTCAAGCTCAGCAACGAAGCAAGTGATTGACAATCAATGTGAAGAGCATAGAAAAACTGAATAAAGACTGAAATAATGAATGCAAATTTCTTGAAAATTTTCCAACAGTTTCATACTGATTTTCAAAGCACTTTTGTATAAAATTAATCGACTTTAGAACTTTTGAAGGCATGAAAAATGTGCTACTCAAACTACCAAGTTAATAGTTCAAATTATTATGCGTAAACCTTTAGAAAAAATCAACTGCAAATTTACCTTTTTGGGTAAAATTGTAGGTAGCTGTCGAAATGTGGGCTATCGAAAAATTTATATAGTATTATATGCAAATGTAACACATTTTTGCATAAATTCGTGTTTCGAAACTTCAAGCAATTTTGCGATGTAAATTTTGGGATATTTACCAGAACACAACATACAAGAATAAACATTGTTTGGGCCATTTTGCGGAGCTTCAATAAAGTGTTAATCAAATACACAACGAAACAACGATAAAAGTGCGCAAAAGAGTCGGGAGAGAGGGAGAGGAATATCGCTCAAGTGAGCGGGACAGAGATAGCTAGCGTTAAGCATAAAAGAAATTGGCTTAAAGGCTTCAGGGCTGCCATCGGTTTGTGAAGCCATGTGAAGCCAATTTATTTGCATTCCGTGTTTCAGTTGCCACGGCAACATTTTTATGAAGCGCGAAGCATTAAAAATCATATAAAATTTCCTTTGACAAAGCACAAAGGGCAGACCGGCGGACGACGGACGGCAGACCAATCCCAAACACAAACTCAAACTCATACCCCTACCCACTCTCAATCTCAATAGCATAGTACGATCTCGATCCCATAGTCCATCCGCACTATTAAGACTCCCCGGGGCAATGTGTGTCTGACATCCCGTTCAGTTGCTTTTTGAGACCGTGTGCTTAAAAAATAGTAGAGGGTCTGCTGGGTTTGTCGTGGGAAAAGTTAGCATAGAGCAGATCTAGAAATGTACTAGGAAGATCTTAAGAAAATCCTAAAATTATGTGTGGTGTACCAGAAGCCTTATACTGATCACTTTTATGAAGGATCAGCTGTCTATATCATATAGTAGTCATAGAAAAAACTTCATAAATGTAAATGATTATTATGAAACGATTGTTTTCTTCAGATACAATTATGTCATTTGATTCTACAGGGTCTTTTCTAGCCTACTCCTTGACTTAAGCCTCTTCTACTTTAATTTTTGGCTGCACTCCTCCATCAGCGAGGAAGTCAGCACAAGCATCATCGTCATCGTCAAATGCAGCACATGCCGTGGCAGACAGTCGACAGTCGAGTCGATGCGACTCCAGGCACCCTTTATCCTACGTTCTTTACCCTTTCACCCTTTACTCTTTATACTTCACCCTTTACTCTTTATCCTTCAGCCATTTGGTGTTGCCTTCGGCCTTCAGCCCACGAAACTTTAAGCGTCAACCCTAAACGTGGATCGTGGCCAACCCCCGCGTTTTGCGCTGATTATAAAATGCAAAACTAGCTACCCGAAACTTGCTTTTATGTTTACATTAAATTTGTGTTTTTTTTTATACTTTTCTTTTTAATTCGCCCGGCTCTCTGTGCACTCTTTTCCCCCTTCTCTGCTTTTTACAAATATTTTTCATGCATATATAGAGATAATAAAGGGATTTTGAAGCGCTTTAAAGCGCTATCATTGTTGCTGTTGTTGCTCGACTGTTGGTGGAAGCTGTTGGAAGCTGTATTTCATGTATCCGAGTTGCTGTCGTTGCTGCCTTTTGCTGCAAATAACATGCTGTAGCTCTATAATTTGCCTCTGCTGCACAGATTTCCTTGCCGCAACACAAGTGCACAGTGGAGTCGATAGGTTAATTTCGTGGGTAGAAAAAGCTAAAACAAATTTTAGCAGCAGTTTTTTCCTAGGTTTGAAATGTTATGTTTAAAAATTAGGTATAATCTATTTAACTATGAGAATATTCATAAAAATCTTGGATATGGACCTTTATTTAACATTTTAAATTCTCTTATATTAATTAAAAGTTTTTATGCCACATCTTTAGCACTTTTTACCACTGTACATTGGAATCCATGGTGAAAAAGCTAATTAAATTCAGTTCATAGTTGGTTATGCTTCGGATGGCGTTTGAAATTTCTTCTGCTTGCGCTAGTCAATATATAATTATGGTTAGTTGATATTACTGGGCGTTGTTCGTGCAACTATCAGCTGCAGCTGCAGCACACACACAGACACAAGCACACACACACACTCCCACACACACACATATAGAGAACCACCCACTTAGCCAAGTGGCAACTAACTAAACTAAAACGTAACCAAAGCAACTGCGGCTATGTCATGGGTCTCGAAAAGGACTTTCAAGCACATTACCCACACAGTGAGGCAGAGGGAGACATAGAGAGAGGGGTAGAGAGAGAGAGACACGCACACACTTGAACGGTTGAGGTCGTGGCCCTGGACCGCTGCCATTCTCCAATCTCCTTCTTCCCCCCCACTGTCGTAATCAGGTTGCTGCACGACGTCGACGTTTACTTTTTGACTGCCAGAGGCAATTGCTTTATTAAGAGTTTCTGCTCTACTTGATACGAGTGCAAGCCCCTTACTCCACGCCACTGTCACTCCACCCCTCTTTGCTCTGCCAGCCACCCCTGTGTGTGTGTGTGTGCGAGTGTGTGTCTGTCTGTTTGTGTGCAATGCTAAAGCTTAATCTTACTTAGTTAACTTTAAATTAAATCTTGATATTCACATATCGTTGACTCAGTTACCCCCTCTCCTCCACTCTCCTCCTACCACAGCTGACCTCTTTTACTCTATCTCTCTGTTGACGCCCACTGTACCACTGCCATGGGGCGTGGCAGTTTGAGGGGGTAAACGTGGACTTGTTTTAATGTGCAGGCTTTCTGTTTCAGTTTGCTGTCTGTCTGTCGCTGTGTGTGGTTGTGTCTGTGCATGTTTTTTAATGTGGGCCCAGTCCACTCTTCTGCACCACCCCCTCGATCTCACACACACATACAAGCAGCCACACATAACAGTCACTCACACACAGGCAAGTCATGTTTTTACCATCAGGCAGACGCTTTCGCATTTTTATTTTCATTTCTCACAATACATATGGGTATTATTAGTGTTACAGTGTGTGCTATGTGTGTGAGGGTGTGTGTGTGTGCTGTGTGTGTGCATGTGTGTTCATGCTACCATAGAAATTTTATTTTAATATTTTTTTAATGAGCATGTTTAAAATTTAATACATTTTCGGTATGTGTGGCTTCGTTTTGCAATTGCTCCCACTGCATTTCCCGCTATTCCGCTTTCCCTGCCTTTCTCCGCTTTATTTTATTTTGCCTTTTTTATACGGTATTTAATTTTTATATTTCTACATTTTTATTACATGCTTTTCTCCTGTATGTGTGTGTGTGTGTTTTGGTTGTGTCGAGGTTTTTGCGGGTTTTCGGTTAATGTAAAGTTTGTCCAGCAATTTGCACATGTTCCGTTGGTATCTCGGCTATTTAAAGCGGGCATTTTCACATATAAATACATTTTTTTTATATATACCCTCTAACCAATGGCTTAAACTAAATATTGGGGTATGCTGTGCTTGATATAAGTATATTATAGGACGTAAATTCGACTAAATGGTGTTCATCTACTGTCTATATTAAAAATGTAACTTATATGTGGATTTCTTAATGCCTACAGGGCATTTCCAGGTCGTGTTGCTTTCGTTTTTATGCATATTTTAATTTAACAGCAAGCAAACAATGTGGCAAAGTATGTGGAGTGCGCGCTGCAAAATGGAAAAACATTTCCGCTTTGGAAATTGTAAAAAAATGAAATTAATTTCTAGTACAGTCAAACAATGCTATAACCAACGGAAGTAGCTTCGGCTAGCAAAAAAGGCGCAGAGCTTTTGGTATACAATTAAGAGTACAATTTGTCAACCAATGTGTAGAAATATGGCATCAAAAATTCTGTTGGAAATTCAATTTTTTTCGAGTTGAATGATTTAAAAAAAAAGTACTCATGAAATAGTGATACTTATATTAACTAGTGTGTAAATTTCAGCTTCATACGACTTATAGTTTAGTTTGTATAGCTAAAACTGCAAAGAGTATTATGGCCAGTCACATTAACATACCTCCATCTCAAACTAGTTAGAGTATCTAAATCTAAGCATCTTCGACAGCAGCTGTCGAGTGTTTCAGATAAGTTTTTAATCTTTTTAATTACTTAAAACATTTATTTACTCAATGTCACACCTCTTGTTGCAGCTAAATCGAAAGTTACTAAGTTCCATTTCAGCTTGAATTCGTGTTCAATTCAACTAAATTGCGTTGTTCAATAAGTTGACGCTAATCTGCCAGAGTATACACTATATATACTTTATATATATATATATATATGGTGACATGGTTAAGGCATTGAGTTTGTGTCAGTGTCTTTGACAAATGACAGCTACGATATGTCGAGCTACTTAATGCGGACATCTAACACATGCATTAGATTAAGACCATTTAATTGACACATCGATAAGGCGGATTGAAAGTGAAAAAAAAGAATGGAAAGAAATGAAATCAAACTGACACAAAGATAGAAATGTGTAGCTAGATGAATGTAATATATAATATATATATATATATATATATATATATGTACATATGTATACCTTGCTACTGGAGTTGATTCCGTTCAGTTAGCAAGTGTTCTTGAGTTCTGCTTGTTCCTGGTATTAGTCAGCCTTTGTTGGCCATCATCATTGCGTCTCGCTCTAACGCTCTCGTTTGTGGCAATTCCCATCTATGGCAGCAAATTTGTTGGCAACAATTTGAAACGCTCATTTGCTGGAGCATTCACCGACTGCCTTTGATGCCACAAGCTGCTAGTGAAAGCAAAGTAAAGTAAAAAATAAAGAAAAAAATAGAAATCATAGTATAAAACGTAATGCAATGGCAATGGCTATGGGAATAGGAATCTGAATTGGAATAGGAATCAGAATCGGAATAGGAATAGGAAAAGGGATTCAGACTGAAGTAACTGGTGTGGAGGTATTGGGGAATGCGATGAGATTGCAGATACTCGTGCTTTTTGGGCTGTCGAGTGGGTGTGTAATTTCTTGTAAAGTGCTCAATGAATCGAAATTAATTAGTAGCGGAAACAAGAAGGAGAGAACGAGAGAAGCAAAGCAGAAACAGCATCAGCAGCTTCAACAATTTGTAACCTGAAGGAAACAAAGTTGAAGGAACTGTAAAAATAACGAAGGCAGCAGAAAAAAAATTAAGATTTCCTTTTTCCTTTGCTGCCATTTGCAATGTTGTTTTTCACTTTTTTTTGCCAGATGAAATACCCTTGACAGCGAACTGAATAAGGTATATATAATTATATAAAATAACAGAAATTTTATCTGCCTTTTTCTTTCTTCTTACAGGGTATACAATCAGCCATATCTAGCTTAATTTACCGACTGGTTTAACCATTTTTTATATACCAATTTTTTTTTGTCGCCTTTGCCCTGTTGGCTTCTCTCGTTTTGACAATTCGCTGGGACATTTTACACATTACCCGCGCTTTGAAGTGTGGAAATTTAATTAAATTCAGCTGGCACAGGCGAAAAGCGTACAAAGAAAAATGAAGAAAAATTTGTAGATGAAATAAACTAGGCGACAACACAATTTTCTGTAGCCAGATGGAGTGCCAAATAGCGAAAAACTCGCACTTAATTAGAATTGCGATTACAGGGTCTTAGCGTTTGCTGCCACTTCCTCTCCTCTTCTCTCCTGACACTGCGGCTTTTCACCCTTCGCTTTAAGTAGTTGGCACATTTTTTTCGTAGCTTTATTAAAATCGCTGCTAGGTGACAGCACATTTCCTTGAGAGGCTGTAAATAAACCTATCCAAAAAATGTTTCGTTTAAATTTCGTGGTTAATGGCGCAAAATTTGCACACGTGCGAGTTTTACTCCTTTTTTACTTGTGCTTTCCCCAAGTACTTTATTTACTTTTGTTTTTTAATCTAAGTAGCAGAAAGTATGTTATATAATTTTGAAGAAATGTCAGCCATTCATTTGCATAGAGAATTGTCTTGAACAGAATGTTTTACAAACAGCAATTATTGTCTCTTCTGCTGGCACAACATTTCCACTTGGTTGCCCACGGCTCTGCAGTTTGTTATTATTATTATTATTATTTTTATTATTTTTTCAAGTTTGTGGTATTTGTACGCAGCCTTTAGGGGCTGGCCAACTACTTGAAGCCACTGCTGTCCCTGGCTCGCAAGCAATCTAAATTACTTATGTCGGTGGGTCTCAGGGTCTACGGGTCTGTAACAGGGTCCTGGCATCTCTCCGGGTTTTCGAGTCTGTCCAACTTAAAGCCACTTCATATGCTGGGTTCTGGATGCTGGCAACGTTACCGGCCAAGAGGCACTTATTTTTATTAACTTTTTGGCAACTAAGTGCACTTCAAAGTCGACTTTGAGTGTGTGCGGGTGTGCGTATGTGTGTGTGTAAGCTCATGTGTATGTGAAACTGTCGGTTGTTATGTGAACGACTCGTCCTCTCTTTGGGGAATTGGATCTGTGCGTGCCACTCTTGACCATAACAATTATAAATTTTGAAAAGCTGTTGAGACTTAAGCTTCATTTCTATATTTTTTCAACTAAATTCTAATTGCATTTACAATCTGTTAAGAAAAGTAATAAAGTAATATAAAATACAGAACAATTGACTTTGAAATATGATTCAATAAACGCAATCAATTTTCCAACTCAATTCGAGCGAGAGTCGGCCAGTTTTATTTGCTTGAAAGCCATAAACTGTAAAACAGGCAAAAAAAACCAATTGATTCAGCTTTTTGCTGTTCGCGTGGTGTGCATAAAAGCCAAATGGAATGTGGACAAAAGTATGCCCAACTCTACACGCATCATAATCCCAAGCAGCCCACTCTTTCACTCACTCCCTCTTGCTATTCCTCTTGCTCGCTCTCGCTCTCGTTCCTTCTCTTTCTCCCTCTGTCTCTGGCTGTTTTGCTGTCTGCTGGCAAAAAGCTGAAATTGAAAACTCAAAGTACATACAATGGTATTGCCATTATGGGCGCATGCTGACATGCATGCTCATGTGTGTACATACATGTTGCAAATTTTCCAGCATTTTGCATGCAAAACATGCATCAGTACTGGCAGCATACAATGGACCAGTTAGCTGGGAAACAAAAAGTTGCTATGGAAAATTCATGAATTCCTAAAACTCAAAACTCAAATTGCTACAAATTTAGTATAATTAAGAGTAGAATTCATTTAGCCCAACTAATTTTGATTTAACATTATAAATCTTTTAAAAGTAGATTTCAGTTCTCTAAAGTCCAAAGCTAAATAAAATAGCTAAAAAGGCATCACAGCATGCCCAACCGTAAGTATGTGTTGTATGCATGTGCAGCGAAAAATGGAGTGAGACATAGAGACAGAGCGGGAAAGAGAGAGCGATTTAAAAATATGCATATGCTTGCACTCATGCAGCCGCAAAAAAAGCACCTGCTACGCGGAGTGAAGTTTGCATCGTTTGCTGCACAACGCGTCGTGCAAACAAACATTCAATTATAGCATACTTTTATGCGTCTCAAAAAATGGCGTCGCACTTTTTCGCCTCGTCAGCTGAGTTACAGTTTTGCAGCTTTTGTTCTTTTTTATTTGTGTTTTAGCGCTTTATTCTTTGTTGCGCTTAACAAAGTATCGCATGGGGCGTGTGTGACTTGTCGTGCCATTTGTGACATTATAAATTGCATTAATTAAAGCTTTTTAACTGCATTGCAAAAAGCATACAATAAAAGTAGCAAACATTTGTTAATGCTAAAAATTAACTATAAATCATTCCGTATACATAAAACTATATTTATGTTTTATATATTTAATTTTTTTAAAATTATACAACATTTTTAGAGACTGTAATAGCTTATTGAGCTCAAAACTAAATTTAAGTTCAATTCAAATAGTTGACAGCACTAGTAAACGTATTTGCTTAATGTTTTCTAGCTTAACACAGCTTTTCCTTTAGTCTCAATGAAATCGAGCAGTTTACACTGATTTAAAGGCTTAACAACGGCTGTCAACAGCAACATCTTGTGGTATTATATGCTTAACACTACAGTTAAGGCATCTGTAATTCGATACCTTTAACAGAAAAGTCAGATTTTTAGTTAGAGATTTTTTTTATTGTTGAAATTTTGTTGTGTTGCACAGCATTCAGCTTTTTTGTGCCGTGTGCAGTGAAGATGGCTTCATTTGGCCCACACAGGAGCGTTTTGTACCCCTTTTCTCACACACACATTTACAGGTGAGTTGCGCTGTGTGTGTGTGTGTGTGTGTGAAAAGCAGGCACTGTTGTTGCCATTAATAGTTTTTCAGCTCGTAAAAGCTTTGCTGTGGATCTTCGATCTCAGCTTCAGCTCAGCATCATTTGCTGTTGCCTCTGACTGTTGTTGTTGTTGTTGCTGCTGCTTCTTGTGTGCTTACCATAGCGGAAACTTCCCAGGCAATTTCCGCTTTAAGTACCATTAAATTCGTATTCGTTTTAATGAGCTCTCAACATGATGCTGCCAGGCTGTCAGACTTTTAGCCTGTCCGCCCACCCGTACGGAACTGCTTGTCTTTATTTTAATGACATTCGATTCTGTGTCTATCCTACTACACCATGATAGGCAGCAAGCTGTTATTACCCGCTCCGTCAAAAGAAGCAAACAAATAAACAAACAACAGCTTGAAGTTATTTTGGCATTGCTCTTGGTGTCTTGTTTAGGGTTTATACAATGCCCCCCTCTGGCTCTATATACATATTCAAGTGTAGTGTAGATATCTGCTCTTTCTTGACCAACAGACAGTGAAATCTGCTTAAGTTTGAGCACCTGCTGCTGCTGTTGCTGTAGATACTACGGTGGTTAGCTCCCTTTTGGGTTTGAAACAAATCGATTCATTATCAGCTCGCTTGTCAACCACAAAAGGGAGCTGCAGCTGGCAAACTAATTAATTTTCTTGCTTTTGAAAATGGCATAAAGCATTGCGTATACGCCACGTTACACATAATTACTTTCACCCAGCAAATGCTGTTGCTTCTTAATAAATAATTCAATGCGCACATGGCACAAAAGCATAAGTAAAACTACTAAACGAAGTAAAAGTCGTTGTAATAGTATTAGTAGTAGTAGAAGTAGAGGTAATAGTAGTAGTTGTAGTTGTAGTTGTAGTACTCTTAGTAGTTTTAGTAGTTGCAACAAAGCTGCCAAATACATGCCATTCTGGGTGGAGCTTCGTTTATTAGTGCGCCGTGAAAGCAATTATTTGAGTGAAAACTTTTGAGCTTTCCCTGCAAGTTGAGAGTCTTCTCTTCCTGTCTCTCTCCATCTCCCTCTTTCTATCTCTTTCTCGCTTTACATTATCTCATTCTGTTGCACGTTGCATTTAGCTAGAGAATTAAATGCAAGCAAAACTTTGTTGGACTTCTCCTGCAATGTTTTTCTGCTGCTTCTGCTGCTGCTGCTGCGGGTACGTGTTGATGTTACCTGGGTTACCTGCCCATTTTAAGTGGCTGCTGGCTTTGCTACTGCTTAAATTATAATTCCAAAGTCACTAGTTTTTTTTTTCTGCTAATTCTGCACTTAATGCACATTTCTAGAGCCACCCTTCAATTAATCCTTAAAGTAGCTGCTTTCAGTTGTTTCATATTTTCAATTAAATAGTTGCAGAGTAGCAGCTTTTAATAAAGGCTGGGAGTGGCGAAAGTATTGTATGTGGGAGTGCGAAAAAAGCAGCAGGAAATGCTGAATAAAAATAGGTAAATAGTTTGAAAGGCACAAAGGAATTCAAGGAAAAATATAGAGAAATATTTTATTTAAAGACAGAAAAGGTGCTGATTTTTAACATATTAATATAATACATAACTGATAAAATGTAGGAATATTTCTATCTTTGAGATAACTTCGTTTTTTATTAAATACTAAAAAGCTTAAGTTGAAAAATGTGGAAATCCGAAACCATTTATTTTATGCCTTGCTTTTGCTTCTGAGTCCTGAAATCCTTTGAGTATTTTGTGTGCTCAGCTATCACGATTGACACCCTTTTTTTTGCAAAGACCTAACATTTAGTTGGCGCCGCTTTTACTAAATTTACAGAGGAATGTAGAAGAGTACAGGTGTAAGAGCAACGGCAGCAGTACGTGAATGGAGTGTCTATATTGCAATTCACTTCCACAAATTAAATAAACACCTATTTGGCATGCACACAACGAATTGTGCAATTACATTACGCTACACACACACACACGCGCACACACACTTGTACTGACTGACAGTTAACTGTTAACTGAGGTGAGACTTACATTTGTAGTCGACGGACGTCGAATTTCCATAACACGTCATTTCAGCAAGTTGTCGTTGTTGTCAGTTGAAACAATT
Organism: Drosophila acutilabella; assembly: GCA_035046005.1. Lineage (NCBI taxonomy): Eukaryota > Metazoa > Arthropoda > Insecta > Diptera > Drosophilidae > Drosophila > Drosophila acutilabella. Next base: position 906,998 of record JAWNOK010000022.1, on the reverse strand, counting down.
TATCATATGTTGACGGAGCAACTGTCAACGGGGAGACAGAACGCGTGTGTGTGTGTGTTTGGGTGTGTGTGTGCGGCAAGTATGTTGCATACTCTGGCTCTTGGATAAGCTGTATGCAACATTAGTTTGTAATTTTGTTGTGCCTGCTTCAGTTGCAACTTTCTAGCTGCTACTTGTCACTTGTCACGCCGCTTTATTTGCGACAAGTTGCAAGTTTTTGGCCGACGGTCTGCGCCGTGTCGTGTGTCCCTCGACGCTTGGCAACTTTTGTTTTTCTGCTGTTCATCAACTATTATTTGCCACGTCAACTGGCAGCACTCAAGACGACACTTAATTATGTTTTTCCACTGCTGCACAAAAGTTTTTTGCCATGGAAAGCCAAAAAGAAAAATTGTTGGAAATGTCAAAAATGATTTTGCCGTTGCTTTGGCGCCCAGCATCATAAATTATTGAAATTGCCAGTCTGTCATAGCCATAGTTGACTGTACGCTCCATTGTGCTTCTACTATTTTAGTTTCTACAGTTTCCATTTCATTTTTTTTGTTTATTTTCTGTTCCCGTTCGCTTTATTTCTTTGGCAACTTTTTTATTTATACTATATTGTAGTAGATATTTTGTTTTATTTTGCAATTTAATTTGGCAGCAGGTGCGACACGACCCCGTCTTTAACAGAACTAAGCAGCACAGTCAAAGCATTTTCCACCACGAAACTTTTCCACTTATTTTTCCAACGAAAATAACGAAAAAAACCGTAAAAGAAAAATGGCAAAATATTCTGACGCTGCGGTTGGGGATAAACTATTTGCCCAGTGTATTGTGTGCAGTTTGTTTGCAGGACGAACAACAACAAAAAATAGAAACTTGGCTGCTGTAAAATTTATTTTGTTTTCGCATAACTTGCAAGTGTTTTTCCAGCTGTTGTGTGTGGCTGTGTGTGTACGTGTGCGTGTACCTGCCACTCAATAAATAACTAGCGAAAATAAACCTGCTTCAGTTGAGTAACATGGATAAAAACTTGTATATTGCCCTCGACATGACAATTTGACGTTAGTTTCACATTTAATTAGAAATTTTCCTTTTTTGAATTGCAACTCAGATTTCCATGTTGCGTTTGCTCGAACTTCTGTTTTCTTTTAATTAGAAATGCGTCTCGTTGTTCCACTTCGCTGTAGGGCATCAAAATGGAACAGAATGTAAACTCTTAAAAAGAAATTGTTAACAACTTAACGCTTCAAATGCAACAAAGTCTTTAAACTAATTTTGATGTGAGTGCCACGAAAGTTATGTAATCTCTTGTGTTATTTTGATCACTTGTGTTGCTGCTTATCACTTGTGACGCTTCTTATCACTAGTTGGCTTCACTTTCACACTATCCCCAATCTGATCGCGATCCAATTTCGAGCGACGTCGCGAATTCTTGAGCTCCAGCTCGACCAGCTGTTGACTGCGTTCACGATCCCGTTCACGTTCACGTTCCCTGTCACGATCACGCTCGCGTTCCCGGCTGCGTTCCTTCTGCTGCAGCAGCATTGTCCAGTCGTACTGGTGATCGTACTGATGATTGAGCGTGCGAAATAGAAACCGAAACAATTGCCTTACATAAACATAATCTGGATCGTCTTCGAAGCGCAGGTTACGTGCATATTTCATGAACAAAGCGAACTCATTGGGCCAATTCTTGCAAGTCTCATCGATCGAAAGTTTCTGTTTCATTTCCCAGATCTTTTCATACTTTTGCTGTTTGTTAGCGGCCACAATGCCCTGCCAGGGCAACTTACCCAGATTAAAGTACATGATGCAGTAGCTGAGGGATTCCAAATCATCGCGACGCGACTGTTCAATGCCACGTTGCGCATTGATGGACGCATAACGAGCAGTACCCGTTAGATTGCGATCATCACGATAGGCTATATGCTGATGGGTAATGGGATCCTCGAATCGCTTGGCCAAGCCAAAGTCAATCATGTACAAGCGATTGCAATGTTTGCCCAAACCCATCAGAAAGTTATCCGGTTTGACATCACGATGTATGAAACTGTGATGATGCACAAACTCGAGTCGCATCAACAACTGATCACTAATCATCAGCACCGTCTTCAGCGAGAAATGCCGTTTGCAGAGATTAAACAAATCCTCCAGTGAAGGTCCCAACAGTTCCATAACTAATGCATTGAAACGCTTCTCGCTGCCGTAGTGATAAAATGTGGGCATACCCGAATGTGAACCGATTTGTTCATAAACTTTGGACTCGTAACGCAGCAGCGGATACTTGACATCAATTGCTTCGATTTTTACGGCCACATCTTTGCCGTCCTGTGTGTCTATGCCATGATAGATCTCGCCAAAGGATCCACTGCCAATTGCTTTCAATAAACGATATTTGCCACCAACTAGACGATTCTCCAGCGACAAATTCGATAGATTAACACGACCAGCCGCCATTTGTAAATTATATAAAAATATGCTTAATTCAAAGTAAATATATATACTGTATATATATGGGGAGCTTCTGTTGTTCGATCATTGATTTTGATGGATGGTATTGGGTTTTTTTTTGGAGTGCGGTATCCAAATGGATGCGCACCTCAAATGCTTGTTTAGAACGTACTTTATGAATAAATCTTAAAACTGAAATAAATGTAACTTATGTAGTGTGTTCTCAATGCCTACTTATGAAGCTCTTCTGCTTTAAAGTCTTCTTAAGCTTATGTGATCCTGAAAAGGACTTAATTTTGGCTTCCCTTCGATTTGTATGGATTTTCTATAAGTACAGCTACTTTTCTCTCAGTGTAATTCTCTTTTTAATCAACACGTAAGAGCTTAAATATTACAGACGACATTCATATAAAATTAAACACTTTAAATGGAAAATATATACATAAATATAGCATTAGATCATTAGCTGGCTATTTCGCAATTAAATAAAGTGTGGAGACAGCTGATGAGAGCAGTGCAGTGCAAAGCGGATACAGGGAATGGGAAGAGGAAACAAGGCCACAACAAAACCAACAAACAGTGTTTTAAAATAAATAAATAATGAACAAACACACACACACACACACACACACAACGAAAATGAAGCATTTATAAAGCCGCTTATGTACTCTAATGATGGTGATGACGATAATAATGATGTTATAGCTGTCTTGCTAAAGTATTTTGCTCGCACTCTCTTCTCTCTCCTCTTTCTCTCTCTCTATCTAACACTCGCGAAGCTGCTGCAAGCGTTGCAACATGACAATGCCAACAAAGAACAAAGCGCCTTAACTTCTTGTGTGTATATGTGTGCGTGCGCGTGTGTGTGTGTGTGTGTGTGAGTGCAGGTGCATTAAATGCTATTACCAGCATTTGTTATAAAGCACCTTTCACTTGGCCAAGTCCATTGTTAATAATTTTGAAACAAAAGGCCACACTAAAACAATAACTAAGCACGCAGTAAGTAGTAAGTAAGTAGATGACAATGATGTGTGTATATCAGTTAGTGTGTGTGTGTGTTGAATGGTAGGTGGAACGTGGGAGACTGTTAACTGGCCCAAAGTCAGTATACAGACAAAAGTACTTTGGCCAAACCATAGAAATAGACATAAAAAAAGCTAAAATAAAGTAGACAAGAAGCACAAGAGCAGGCAGCGAAGGCAGCGAAGGCAGCTAAAGAAAAAAGCACAAAAAAATAAGAATAAAATGACGATGTGGCAGCAAATAAAATAAAACAAATATAATGAGATTTCGTGCGGCAGCGGCAGCAGCAGCAGAAGCGAAGATGGCCAAAACGGGCCAAACGAAGCCAAGCCAAACAAGCATTGCATACTTATCAGCGCACGCTGAAGAGAATCGACTCACAAAGGACGAGCTGAGAGCAACGAGCGGAGTGCAGTCGGGCGGGGGAACGTGCACAAAAATGGCGTCGCTGATGTTGCTGCTGCTATCTTTTGTCTGCCAACACACACACAAGTACACACACATCTGTATATAAGTGCGTGTGCACAACTAAATTTATTTTAGTTTTAACTATTTGCCGGGCACAAACGCGCGACAGCACTCAAGCGTATGTGTGTGTGTGTGTGAGTGTGTCTGTGTGTTTGTTTATGTCAAATACTTTATGTCACACACACACCGACACATATACACTGGCGCACATACTTATTTTCACTTTTCACCAGCACAAAAGCAGCACAGCACAAAGGGTATTATAAATTACATACTCAATTCTCAGCTTTCTTTTTTTTTCATTTTACTCTCTGTGCCATTGGCAAAAAAAAGTTTAGCAGGCTTTGTAGTTATCTCTGTCTATATATTTGTATATGTATAACTGTGTGTATGTGTGGTTTTGTGTGTGTTTTTGTTTGCCTATATATATTTTATTATTCTTAGTTTTAGCTTGTTTTTGTTGCTGTTGCTGTTTAAGTCTAGTTTCAATTTTTGTGCTCTTTGGGCTTGTTATTGTAATTGTAGCAGTTTATGTTCTTTGCTATGCAAACTTAATTCCATTTTGCTGTTTATGTGCTTAAAGCCAAGTGCTTATGTACTTGTTAAACTTAAATATGACCGGCGTATACAGGGTGCCTTTCGCCTTTGGCCTTTCATTGTCCACACACTCACAACACCGCAATCAACTTTGGTGTCGTGTTGTCAATTTCGCTAAAAGAATTTGTTATGCAGGTCGTATACTGATTTTCGCCCTTATTAATTCTAAATTGCGGGCTATTAGATGTGGTTTAACATTGAATATTAAGCATACAGGGTGACTAGGGTATGACAAAGAATAAAATATTTAAATTCCAGAGATAATTTGAATAATTTGTCGCTTTAAACTATCATATCTACTGCTTAAAACAAAATATAAAAGACATACAGGGTGTTTAAATGCATATTGAATACAGGGTACTCAAGACTGATTACATTTTAATTGCATGTAGTATTCAGTATTTTATTTCATGTTATACTGAGTCCTTATATAATTAATTTACATTTGTTGCCTCCCATACAGGGTGCTTTCAAGTGCGATCAAAATTCAGTGCAATTACTTTAGCATTAGTGCTGAATTTCTCTGGCTTTGACAAAGTCATTAACATAAATTTGGTTCACCTTATGTTACCTAGTGGCATTAAAATACAGGGTGCACCACTTCCCTTTGTTACACTTTTACCACTAGGGCAGCATGTTTGACTAAAGTTAGTGCAAGTTTGTTTTAAGGTCGCTTTAATTAAGGGCAATTAATCGTCGTTGATTGCTGCATTAGCTGAAGCACCCTGTTGTTGGCAATCAAAGAAACAGCAGCAACAAAAATAACATGAAGCAGCATCGTCAAGCACGAAAAAGTGGTCACCCCACACAGTCAAAAGTCTGCACGTCTGGACGCTTGGGATGAAGGGACGGACTTTATTGTCGCTGCCAGCGTCGCTGTCGCAGTCGCTGCCTAACGCTACAGCCTCAGTCGCTACTGGCAGAGACTGTACTACAGTCAGCTACACAAGTGTCAGAGTGAGAACGAGACTGGCATATAGAGGAGAGCAGAGAGAAGAATTTGGTATGTATATATATGTACATATGGCGGCATATGGCAACATTCCACGCGCTCACTCAAAGGCACTCAAAGCAGCGACAGCGACAGTGACAGAGGCAGCAAACAGCGACAGCGACAGAGACTGATGGCAGAGCTAACAGCAGCAGCAAAGTTTGAAGTTTCTGTTGACGTTGGCAGGCAGTAAAATTTCATACATTTTGGTATCGCCACCCTATAGAAGCCACAACAACAACAACAATGAGTCACAGCAGCAACATCAACACCCCGTAACCCCCCTCGTCCACATTCACTTAATCTTTTTTTTTTTTTGCTTTTCTGGCGGGGTGGTTTGTGTGTCCCAGCAGCAAAGCAGCAGCAGCAGCGATGTTGCCGGGACCATAAAAATGGATTTTTATTATGCTGCTGCTGCTGCTGCTCAGCTGCTGTTGTTGTTGCTTCATTTTACGCTTCTTCTTTAGCTTCATCTTCTTGAAGTTTGTTGTTATCTCTGTGACAGAGCTTACTCTCACCTTGGCAGAGAAACTTTCGCTCTGCAGCTCCAGCAAAAAGCTTTCGCCCGAGCAGAGCTTTGAGCGAAAGTTGAAACCAGGCAAGCTCAAAGCAGCAAAGCGAGGCAGGCAGAGACTGGAAGGCAGGGAGGCTGAAGGAGAGTGAAATGTATGTAGTGGAAGTTGAGTTAGGTCTGATATAAATGTGGAATTATGTTTAAATAAATATTTATTTAAATTATTTTAATTTATTTGCAAGCTTTGAATTTAAACTGCTTCCTCCTAATATGTTTAAATTTAAAATAGTCCGCACAACCAAAGCAAACAATCCTTGCAAAAGAACTCACTCAAAAGCTTTAGCTCCGAGAGGCTGTAGAAGTCACTCAAAATCGAAAGCCGGCAGCAACAGTCTGTCTGTGTGTATATATAAATATAACTGTATATATGTAAATATGTGTATTGCTGTATATAAGCAACTATGTAATAAACAGCTAGCAATGGCTTGGCCAGCGCTGGTACGGGGCGGGGGAGCTTACCCTGTGCCACCCCCAAAAACAGGACACTGTTGGGATTAAGTCGCCGCTGCGAGCAGCGCAGCTCATGCATGAGTCATGTGTGTGTGTGATGCTGTATATAGTTGTATGTGTGTGTGTGAGTGCCATTTTGTACATAAATCACCAGCAGAGAGAGAGCCGCTTCTGCTGCTGCTGCTGCGCGTTCATTTGAGTTTGAGTGTGTAGATGTAAGAGTGAGCAGCTGCTGTCGTTGCTGCTGCTGCTGCTGTTGGCGCTGCTGCTGCGGATGCTGCTGCTGCTACGGCTGCTGTGTTTGCAGTGGTGTGCGTGTGCCGCCATTTGGAATTTTTCGAAATTGGGGTTCGCTACAACAAACGCAATTCGTAGTAGACGTTTAGGCGTCAACTAGTGCGCTTGGTGCTGCGCTTACACACGTAACACAACCGCTTCTCAATCAGCGTTCTTGCCACGGCTCCAGTTGCTGTACACACACACACGCACACACACTAACACCCACATACTCACAGTGAGAGGGGACCAACAGAAAGGGACACACACTTGTACATGACAAATGGCTGGACGGAAAAACGAAAGAAAGCAAAATCAGAACAACGTCAGAGACAACGCACGACACTCGACACTGGACCAAGCGAAAACTGCAGTTGCAAATAGACAGGCACTAACACAGACACATTTACGCACTCACAGACACACACACGACTGTAGCATAATTAATTTTAATTTAGCTTTAAGCTAATCCCACAAACATTTGACTATTTAACACTCACAGCCAGCTTGGAGCATATCTAAAATGAAATCAATGAAAAGTGAAACTCTGTGCAAATTCATCATGATATTTTTCAAATATTTAAATAATCACACAAGTGTTAATAACCGAATGCCAAAAAATCATTGAATCATAATTAATCAAAGAAACTAAACTTAACTTGAAAAATGATAAAGTGCGCGGTATATCGCCAATGGGTATGTACTTGATGTTGTAATGGAATATACGTCTATATGTCTGTTAAATTAATTTGGTGTTGTTGTCATTGTTGTTGTCGTTAATCTTCTACTTGTACTACTAACTTGTTGTTGTTCTCCTTCTTAACATCAACTTTAATGATGAGAATCTTTGACAAGACAACAGAGTGAGTATTCTTTTTATATTCTTTATATTTATGCTTCAAATAAGTATTACATAAGCTTAAGAAAGTGCTAGCGTTAAGTAAAGTAATATTGTGATACTTAATTTTAATTTATTGCCAAGATTTTTATTTTGTCAAGTTAGGGATAGTATTAAAAATCGAATAAATGAAGTATACTTAATAAAATATATAATAATGAAAATTAATAAAAGAGAACAAACGATAATAATTCGGTAAACTTAATAGTTTATGGAAATAACAACTTAAAATTAAAGAAAAAATAGTACAATATTAATTTGTTGAGTTTGATGCTCAAAAATTTTGGTTTAATAATGTTTCTTATTTTTAAGAATTTTTTTTTTAATGAAAAATTTTGTTTTAATTATAATTGAACGATCTTTATACTCATATAGAAAATAAGTGTCTATTTTCATATTAAAGTGAGATTAAAAATTAACAATTTAATTTACGCAGCGAAAATTAAATTTTTAGTCTAACTTCCTAAAACTTTAGCATAACTAATCTAGCTTGCGAGTTTCCTAACGAACTCTTTACAAAAGTAATCTAAACTTAAATTAGTTTTCTTGTAGAAAGTTTTTAAATGTTGTAGCAAATATTAAACTTAATGAGCAAAATCCCCAAAGATTCAGTGTCGAATGGAACGGAAAGCAGACCACGAATAATTTTCCACTTTGGGGACTTTAGTGAGCTGCCAAAATTCGCCAAGTCTGCTTTAGTATTTGTGTGCCTCTTTGAGTAGTGCAACTACACACACACATACACTTAAGCACACACACAGGCACACACACACACACACTCTCTGAACAGCATCGGCATCGCCTGATGCTGAGTCTCTGAGTTGATGGCGGGTGCTGTCGTAAAATCGAGTTCATCGTGAATTCGAAACGAGTATTCGCAGCAGGCAACCCTACAAATCTGAAAGCAGAGACAAGAGGCAGGCACACACACAGTCACACACACACAAACACACGCACACTCTCACTCAGTGGCGAGTGTCATGCGTCGTACGCGATGTCAAGGACCGCACCCAAAAATATTTTTTTCCTTCTATTTTTCTTCGTTTCTTTTGCTGTGTTTGTTGTTGTTGTTGTGGCTGTCCATTCCTGAGTCTGCTGCTGAGAGATGATTTGTGTCAACAGCTTTTAGGTGTGCACAACAACACGCGCTACACTCGGCGATCATTAATGACAGGTTGTTGCCATTTCCAGTTTGCTCATCTCCTTCTTGTTGTTGTTGTCAAAAGGATGTGACATTTTTATGCGTCTCTTTCGCATTCATTCCTTGCCAAGTTCACAAAAAAAAGGTAATGCGAGTACGTGCTTTGCATGAAAATCACAGCAAACTTTTTTCTTTTCTACTTCGGCTCAAAGTTGAGTTCTATTTATCTCTTACGCTTGGTTGGCGTTCAAAATTTGTTGGCTATGTCATCAAGTTTTTACGCGAGCTTCGTGTGCACAGTTTCTGAGTTTGGTATCTTATTTTAAGAGCCGTCAAAAAATAACTGAAGGTTTTTGTTGAAAGTTATGTGCGCAAAACTTTAAGTGCTTCATAAAGTTATGAATAAAGTGCTAAAAAATGTACTGCGGTAGAAAAAATAGCTTACAAGAAGGAGTAATCTTGTGTTATATATGTAGATTTTTTTTTTAAAAATAGTAAAAGCTGCAGACGGAAGTAAACCTTTAAATTCCCATATCTAAGGTCATTTTTAGTATCCCTGCTTTCCCATCTTTCACTACTTTTTCCACTAATTTGCACTTTAATTACACTTGCTACCAACTAGCAGTTAAGACGTCTCCTTTCGGATGTTTAGTGTCCTTTACAGCAAATTAAACAAAGCTTTACTGTGTAGCCCTGACATCTATATACACAAACTTGTCAAGCTGAAAAGTAAAATCTATAAAAAAAAGGTGCTACGACCTCTAACACTTTCATCTTCTTTGCGGGTAAACAAACGTTCTTTTCTTTTCTTTTCTCCCCATTTATTGCCCTCTCTCTGTCTCTCCCTCGTTGTCTTTGCTTATCATTTGTCTCTGTCTGCGACTGTGGGGGAAACAGTGCAAACCATTGACATTAAAATCATGTTTAAGTGCTCATATGACAGCAATGCGACAGCGATGAGAACTACAACAAACAACAACAAAAACAGAGTCAAAACAACAACAACAGCTAATTGCCAGCCATTGAGACAGCTTCGCCATGGGATATACAAGTATAGAAGTAGTTGGACTGTGTGAGACACAGTACACCATTTGCATGTCGGTGTCTAACTGCCTGCATGTATTTGTGAGACTACATAAACGCCACAGGAGAAAAGCAGCTAGAAAAGCAGTAAAGGCAGTAGTCAGTAAAGCTGAAAAGACTTGCTTACACAGAGAGAAATAGTATAGCTAATGACATGCAGTTTTAAAGGAATGAGTTTGATAAATAAATCAATCATTTACCAAACAAATATCTTTTCACTAAAAGATTTTTATTTAAAATAATAAATTTTTAGTATTAGTAGTAATTTACTTAGTAGTAATTTAACTAACAACTGCCTCATTTATGAATATCGAAATTAAAATGCTTCCTTTAGGTTTTCTTTCAAATATTGCGAAAATTTAACATTTGGAGTTGAACAGCTTATGAAGTATAAGTATTCAAAATATTTTTCCTATCCAGTTAAGAGCTTGATAAATTCATTAAATTTACCATACACATCATTAAATATTTTTGAAACAATCCTTAGCGTTTTGTTTTAAAGATAATACAAATACAACTAAATTTATTTACACTGAAATTTATGGCTAATAAATAGTGCCCAAATAGATTTGTATACACTGCTAACCTAGCTAAGTAGCAGTTAGTATCTTAGTTTTCAAATTTTCCACTTTTTCTCACAGTGTCTAAGAACGTTTTTAGCTATTTGCATAAGAGTATTTATTATGCACACTTGGCTTGAATGCGGTTTTAGGTTTACGATGTGACGCGTCATTTGCTGACACGAGATACTTTCAGCTCATATTATTTTTATCTTACCCGTGATTCCCCCTCTCTCCCTCCCTCTGGCTATCCATTCAACTGCCTCTTGTTCTCAGGGTTCATTGAAGCATCAGGCGACTGATAATCGATAAAAAAAAAAAAAAGTCGACGGGCATGGGAAATTTAAATAGATACAATGTATTGCATTAAAATCAATAAATTGACAAAAAGAGACAGATGCAGAACAGTGGCCGACAGAGAGTGAGAGAGGGAGGGAGAATCTCAGCTGCAGTTTCAGCTGTTGTGGCATGAGCCAACACCAAATTGACAGCTGCTGAAATCATGCAATTTTTATAAACGCCTCTCAGAATTCGATGCTGGCTTTGTTCAATGCCTTCATTGTTGCCATTCAGCGTTTTGGGCGCCAATACGGTATAGTAAAGAGTCAGGACTCGGGTCAGGACACGCAGCCTGCGGCCGTCGCAAATGTATGTCACGGGCCATGGCTTAAAATCTCGGCCGGGTTTTCTATTCAATTGCTAGTTTGTCTGTTGTCAGTTGTTGGCTCGCCGATCAGCTGCTGTCGCAGACGCTGGTGACTACAATGCGCGTTTATCCTTTTGTTATCCTGCCTCCCCAAAAGAAGAAAAAAATCAGGGAGAAAAGGAAAATCTTCAGCACAGCTGACTTCTCCTTTGCAGATGCAACTGCTTTGATTTAAACTGTATTTTGCTTTTAACTGACGAATAAAACTTTTCTTTTAATATTTTTTGAGTCGTTATACTTCATAAAAAAATATTAGTACTATTTTATTTAAAGAAAAACTGGTTTAAAATATTTTACTTAAAAGAGTAAAGAAAAATGAGGACAACATTTTATTCGTTTGAACACTTTATTAAAGTTTTTTTTTTGATATTTGACAAAAAGTAAAGATCTTGATAGCAAAACAATTTTTATTTATTAGTTAATTATTTAAAGAGATTTTATTCTAAGCCATTGCAACTTTATATTTCAGACTTTGGCAAAGAATTTCAATTTAATTGAATTCATTTACATATAATCTATCTATAATCTAAATCTTAGATATTTTAAAGAACTTACTATGCTCTCTGAATAATTTAGAGACAATTATCCCGTCCTATAATTAACTTGAAGTTCAAAGCGTAATACATTTAAATAATTTTCAGCTGAAAAGTTACAATTTGATGCTTAATTTTTCTTTTAAAGTTAATAATATTTATTTTAGATAACAAAAGTAACGTTAAAATGTACTTTAATATACATTTATTTTATTTAAATTACTTTTTCAATTTGAAGAATTTTTTAACTTGATACTTATTATTTTTAAAATTTCACACTGTTTATAATTTCAGTTCTTTTAAATATTTCTTTGTATTTCTCAACCCTTTAAACCAATTATATATATCTTATTTAAGCAATCTACCCATAAACTAAAAGAAACCATTTCAAGCCAACAATAAAACATAAAAAAGAGAAAACAAAGAATATAATGACAGTTTAAGTTGACGAAACCATCAAGATCTTAAACTAACGGATGACATTCACCTTTGCTAATGCTTTGCTGACTTTGCGAAGAGAGAGAAAGTGAAACAGCGAGAGAGAATGAGCGAAAGAGAGGGAGTGAAATCAGAGTTCCATTGATAAAAACCCGCGCGCATAAAACAGGATATAAAAATGCATTTGCAACGCCGTAAACGCCAGCAACAATAAAGGAACACACACACACACACGCACGTAAATACACAGGAGCGCACTCGCACACACAATCATAAAATCAGCAAGGATAACAATAACAAGGAGCAGCGGGCGCTCTCCCGTTGCCAATGTCCTAAGCCAATGCACGTTTCAAAGGGCAGGCAGCTGCCTGGCAGGATAACCCACAGTCCTCACGAGCTGAAACCGGATTTTTAGCGCGAGGGCGATAGGGAGCGTCAGAGGCAGACAGAGAGGGAGAGACTGATCCTGTTACCGTGCCTCGTATCAACCCCTAAATAGGTGGTATTGTGGAATCGTGGGACTACTTAAGGCTCTGGGCCGGGATCACAGTTTTGTAGCATTGCGCATTCAGCAATTCGTGCAGTTCGATCGCGACATTGGCAAGGATCACACACTCACGGCTCCCAGTGTGAGTCCTTTGCGCTCGTCTAAAATATTAAAAAGCAAAACAGTTAAAAATATGGAAAAAAAAAAATCTAAAGAGTAGTGCTTGAAAACCGGTTCATTGCGTTGCGTTTCAGTGCGGTACGGTACTCGGTATTGCCTTTCTGGGTCATTGGCTTAAGCCAGCATCTTCTGCGTATTATTGAGAAGGACATTCGCCTCAATCTCAAAACATCTACAACTACGACATCAGCTGTTGTGCATCTCATTAAGCAAAGTTCCTGTTTCTTAACTGAAGGACTTGAGTGTTTTAAAGTGACGTCGTTTGGTACGTTTTTCTCCTGGTATCCACTGTAGGCCTCTATGTATTCTGACCATAAGGCACGCGGTGAATGCCAAGAGCGAACGAAACTCTACATTTCAAACAAAACTAAAACAAACGACAAAGTGTCTAAACTATAAATATTAAGATATTCTATTTGGATTAAAGAGAAAATGTATGTTACAATTTTAAACTCAACGGAATAAAGAATGTTGAGTGTTGTGTGATTCTTTTTATGCTAAACTGTTCGGTAAGTAGTGATATGAAATTATTATTTAAACATATCTAATAATTATAAAAATGTAAAAATGTTTGCTAAGAAGACTAGAAGAACTATTTTTATAAACATTATTGCCCTGCGGAATATACGATTGTAAACTTATATTTTGTAAAGAATAATGAAAGAAAATAAAAGATTTTTTCTATGTCATGTTTAAAAACATCGATTAGGACATACAGCAAATAAATTTTGTTATCCATTCAATCAAACGATGTCAATATTGTCAATGATTTCTAAAAGAGATCGTTTAGAAACGTTATGAGAATTAATACAAAATTTGTCTATATTTGTCGAATATCTATAATTATATATCAAAGAGAAATGAAGGAAAAATTACCCTATGTTAAATAAAATTACTAAGTTTTATAACTATTAATGTTGTCAGATTTGGACAAAGTCAGTAAGACATGAAAAAATATATAACACAATAATGATAGTTTTATAAACTCATGTTAAAGTATTGACAACTAAAACAAAAAAATATATTGAAAAGCTAATTTTTGAAAAACACGCAGTAAAATAAACAATTACTTATAATACCATACTATAGCTTTAAGCTACATAAAATAATCCAGCTGAAGTAAGTAGTGAGTTTGTCGATGTAAAGAGGTTTATGCCTCGCTAAGTTTATTAAAAAGGCTTAAACAACTGGTTTGTTGCCAACTAAAATATGCCAATAAGCTAAAAGAATAAGTAAAAACTGTGGACAGAGCAAAAGGAAGATTATAATTCTTTGGCGGAAATTAATTTAACGTCAGCAACATGCAAAGCCCTTGCACAAATATGCATTAGTCGAGGCTTAGAGCAGTCGAAGGACAGGAAAGGAGAAGAAAGGCAGCAGAAGAAGTACGCATTAGAAAATGGCGTACGAAGATGAGCATAAAGTTAAGGATGAGCACAAGGCCAGCGGAAACGGAAATGGGTCCCAGTCGCAGTCTTTCATCACCTCAAAAAGCTGAGGCTAAGACGAAGGCGCCATAATTCGCCATGGTTGTCAGGCAACAAAGTTGACAAAGGCAAATTGTCGGAAAAGCGGACGGGAAAACTAAAATGAAGGCAACACACACATAAAGTTACTAAGTAGAAAATTGCAATATTACGAGCGGAAGAAAATAGAAAAATATTTTACATTTAAGTGAATTTGTCAAAAGAAAATTGCTAGAAACTAAAGTGTTTTCAGAATTTAATATCTAAATATTTCAACAAGGATAAGCAGCGTAGAACTAACAAAATGCATCCTTAATATGCAAAAGCAACTACAATAAAAAGCAGATGTAAATGTGAAGATTATAGTAGTTGATAACAGCGATACCCTGTAGTTTTTTAGGTTTATGGGGTAACTGGGAATAATTTTGAAGACAAAACTGGAGCTTATATAGAAATCTGTATATTTTTTTGTATAACTTTTAAGGTAATTCACGAAGTTATTGCAGAATTTACAGAATTTTGAGAAACATTTCTAAAAAGGATTTCTTTACTTTTAATAACAACATTCACCTACTTAGAAATTTTTAAAAATTAGTTTTGAGCTAATTATTTAAAGGACTGTTTTATTTCAAATAAATAACACTCATATTGTTAGGAATACATTTTTAGAGACTAGACATATAAGGAAAAATTTAAACTATTCTTGGAAATTACTTACTGCACTTTAAACTGCCAAAGAAAACATTTTAAAATGTAATAAAAATTTGTTTTTATTTCTAAAGTAGCAAATTGTATGCAGCTCATACAAAATGGATCACATTTTGTTCTAAGACTACAAATTTATCAGCTATTTTCCATCCAATTGTCCCATTTTCTTTCCTTTCTACTCTGCTCCATTAACCCCTTGTTTACTCAAGCTCTACAGGGTATTTGTGATGTGGGCGTGTCGTGGCATGGTTGACAGCATTAGTGGCACTCACAACTGGCAGTCTAAGCAGAGCTTTGTGTATGTAGGTGCCAGTGTGTGTGCGTGCGTGTGTGTGTACAGTCATGTACATAGTTTGTTCACATTTTGCGTTTATTTTTTTCGCATTTCCCTCATTTTTTTTGTGTATTCTTTTGCGCTTTTCTACGCGCCCAGTTGCTTTTGCCATCCACAGACTTGCTGTTGCCGCTTTTGGCATGCAAATTTGTTTGCATGAAAATGAAGGCAGTTTCCCAGTTTCAAAGTCCGTGCCACCCACCCCTTGAGCACCGTAAATCCTTCGCACTACTTGTGGGCATTGGGGCGTATACGTTACACATCGCATATGCAGAATATGCAGAGCGCTGAAGTTTGTTATGCGAAGCAGCCCAAACAGCTTGCAGGCAGCAGTCCTTGCACGCATCCTTTGACCCAGCTTGGATTTTGGTAGCAATAAACGCAAAACTTAATAACTGTTCAATGGAGATTACTTGCGAGAAATTGGCGGATGGGAAGCGCAGAAACATTTCCGAACAATGTTTGCCTTTTTCTTATGCAAATTTCGTAACGCAACTTGCAACTCTCAAGTGCCTGATGCTTGCCACATCCTTTGCATATTTATGTGTGAATTTCCCAGTGTCTGTGTGGGGGTGTGCGTGTGTGTGGTTATGACGGGGTAGCAAAAAACATTTTGATTGGCATTTGCATAAGCAGTTCAATGCAATTGCAGGCGGTTTCGCTTGTAGACTTTCAACATTTTGATTCTCCTTCTGCAGCAGGTTGAAGAGCATAACATAGCATATGTGTGCATTGAAATATGGCTATATTTAAGCACATCACACACACACACAAACAGACAGTTCAATATAGCACTGCACATAGAGCCATATCTAGTGGCAGTTCATAAATGTGGCTAGAATTCTGGCGTGGAGGTCATTTGATTTTCTCATGCATGAAAATGTTCGCATTGCTATCATAAAAGCGGAAATTGAAAATGTATAAATCTTACACAAACACACACTGCAAAAGAACATACACACACACACACACATACACACAAACATAGACAAATACACACATTGTCTGTTAGAGCATTTCATATTGCATTCTGTGCAGGCAACCGGAAATTCTTTGTACAGTGTCACTGAAATGTATGTGTCCAATATGTGTCTGCTCTATAATTATGCGTCTGAGTTTATTTAATGCCAATTGCAGTTCATGGCAAATTTTGAAGTTTAATTAAAGTTTCTTTGACATGTTTTCAAAAGAATTAATTAAAATTGTTGGTAAAAATGTTTAACTTTTGAATAAAGTGTTGAAAGATTAAGGAAACTTAAGTATAACTTGACTTTATATAACTTTAGAGTGCAGTTTTGAAAGTTAAGTAGTGATTAAAGTAATTAATGGGTTTATCTCACCAAAAATTTGGTTTTATATTAAGTGTTTCAAAAGCTTATTTGGGGAAATGTTTAAAAACTATCTAAGTTTCTGATCTTATAACACATTAATTGTGATTTTTAAAACATATATACATTAGTCTAAAACAGTAGTACTTAACTTCCATTAAATATATAAATACTGCATAAGTAAAACATATAAAGCTTGGTAAAACTCTTAGAACAGCTGCCTAATAAAGTTGTTATAAAATGTAGACCAAGCGCTACTTTAGTTGCATGTACTAAATGGAAAACTCTAAGTGCGTAATCCATTAAAATGGCCAAAGAGAGAGATGTAGGGATGTGAAAAATGGCAACTAAGCGAATGACTTGGAAAATATTAAGCACGAACATGAACATAAATCCCAAAGAGTTCAACTAACTGGTCTAATACAAAAAATATATATATATATATTTCTGGCCCAGAAGTGTGTGTTGCGAAGAAGAAGAAGAAAGGCATTTCGTTGTGGACTTCAAGAATACCATCTGCAGCAGAGTTTTCCATTTCGCAATAATAAATCTGTGCATGCAATGAAATGTAACACGAGATATTGAATTCAAAGAGAAAGAAACGGGATTGGGATCGGAATCGTGAACGGGAGCGGGGTCTGGGGTTGGGGTTAGGCCAAACCAGGCCAGTGTTGGTGTGTCCTGATAAAGAAAAGTGGCAGCAAATGCGGAAGAATAATGCGACAGCACGAACAACAGACAGCTTGGCTGGAAAAACTGGCAGGCAGCTGGGTGGCACAAGGATGTAAACAGAGCGAGGCCGGAGGGGATGCATTACAATAGCAAAAAATAAAAAAAAATACATATATATATATAGGCTGACACAGTATGGCAAAGAGCGGGAGAGATAGAGAGAGGCAGTGTTAGAGTGAGTGAGCGCAATACAGAGACAGACTACAATTGAGACAATGCAACGCCCGCAACACGGTACAAGAACAATTGCAATGCGGCAACTAATATTTTATGCGTAAAAGCAACACAGATACGGCCACAACGGCGAGGGTCGCTAGAGAACTCTGTAAGAATCTTTTTAGGTACTAAAAACAAAGTATTAAAAGGCAAATAAAGTAAAGAGTTAGACAGGAGTATGGAGAAAGTGGTATAGAAATCTTAAGAGATTAAAATATCAACGCTATTTCATTACAGAAAGTCCAAAAATTTATTAAAAATTGGAAAAGACAAAAAAAGTTTCCTTCTGATAAAATATAAATTAGGTTTGAGTTGCTTCGGTGACTGAATAATTATTTATTCCTATTAAAATAATCAAATTCCAATTGGTTACTTAAGGATTTATTTCAGATTTAATTTAATATGTGTTTGATATATTTTAGTGTCTACTTCATCACAAAAATCTTTCATATATTTTTCTAAAAACGTTCTTAACTCAGAAGCACTCGATTTTATAGAGTATTAGCACAGCTAATGCTCCCTGTGCACTGCTAGAACTTTCGCTCATCTCTACTTAAATAGAACTTACAAAAACTTTCTTTGATAAGTCGGTGAGTAATACCACGAACTGGATGTGCAAGGGTATTTAAGCATGGTCACGTGCCAGTTACTTGGTTATTCCTCAGCGGTTTCGCTGCCTCTCCCTCTCCCTCTCTCTATTTCTCTCGTTCTATCAGGCTTATTGCTGTTGCTTTCCTTTGCATTTGCTGTTGCAATTTTTCTTTTCTTTTTCTTAACACGCTTGTGCAATTTTCCATTAAGGGAATTAGTTGAGAAACAACACGAACAACGGACGACAGCGACAAAATGGCACAGCATGTGCATGTGTATGTGTGTGTGTGTGTACTTATAAGCAATACTGTGTACTTACTTATGTACGTAAGTGTATGCAGGTCTACAGCGAGAATGTGCTGATTTATAGAAGGTGACAGTTGTGGGCACCGAATGATAACAAGATTTTTCCCGACCCCTTGCCACTCCCGCTTTCCCACGTCCTCCACCCACCGAACTAAGTGAAAATTCTATCAAATGTCGCTGGCGTTTGTTTGCTGCCAGAGATTTTCTCTTTTAACCGCCGAGAATTGCAATTGCTCCGTCTGTTCCGTCCGTTCCGTCGGTTCTGTTGTAACAGCTGCAAGTGATGTGCATGAAAAGTGTTTTCTTTTTTTCTTATTGCCGAGCGCACAAAATACTGGAAAACTCTAGAGATGACCCCCGCCCTTACCACCGGCTTCATTTCACACAAAATTGAAGACGGGCTAAGGGAAAATTCGTCGATTTGCTATAAATTAAAGTGTTGTCAGCATCTCGATGCCACATGTGGCAAGAGTTCACACTCAAATTTATTACATATATTTTTATTACGAGCAAAAATATTATATATATTCCCAAGAGATTTAAAGTCTGCGGTTAAAATTCAGAGTTTTCGCTTAGTTTTAGTTCACAAATCAGATTAAATTTTACAAGGACAGTAAATTTAACGAGGTGGGAATTGAAAAGATAAGTATTATAGTAAGCTCCTCGAAAAATCAATTTTATTAAATTTTGGCAGTAAATTAAAATCACTTAAACGTCTTAGAAATTTAGATGATATAAATTTATTTGTTTTGAAAGGTAGTTAAAATATAAACTAAAAAATTAACTCAGTGTTGCTTTATAAGCTGAGAAGCCCGCAGTGTTTAATATTAAAAATCTATTTTATTCTGTAAATGAATTCAAAATTTATAAATTATTATTATTAACTTTTAATTGCCTTCAAAAGTTATATGTGTAAGAACAAATAAGACATAAGTAACTCTTTGTAATAAACAAATTTAATTTAACTGACCTCAATTTGTAGCAACTTTTCCTGCTCTCAAAATGAAACAAAGTTCCAGGAATATATAAATATTTATTGCAAAATTAGTTGAACAATTGTTTCCAATTTGAGTTGAAGTATTTTCCAATCAAGTTGATGAGTGGCAAGTTGGAAATTTGATTGTAAAACTTTTGCCACCACAATCGAAATAAAATTGCTGGCAACATAAACTGAAGCTGGTCGTAAAATGAATTTAATAAAATTATACACAGGCTACACTTTATCCATAATAATTAAACGACAAATAAACAATTTTCGTTTTTACAAATTGCCAACGAAAAACGTTGTAAAACTCGTTTAATTGATTTAACCAAATCAAAACAAAAAGTGAAACTAAACGAACAAACTGCATAAAAAGAAAGGATGGGAAATTCTATAGACTGTATGTAAAAACGCTTTTGTAGCAATTTACTGTCAATTTTCACGCGTTTTCCACTCGCACACGTTTTGTGACGTTACAACACGTCGGAAAAGTGCCTCAATTAAATTGGCTTCGGCCTAATGAGCCCGATTGAACATTACAAACGCCTCTGTGTTTGGGACCAGAATTGTTTTTTTTTTTTTTTTTTTTGAGAGCAGCATTGGGGCAATGGGCGTATGATTTGGAGGCATGGCATATCGAAATAATGGCCAAAATCTAAATGGAAGCGAAACGCAGCAAAACGAAAGCAAAGCAAATGAAAGCGTAGACAGAGACTAAAATGGAGTCTTTGGGAATGGCATGAAATTGCCAACGTTGCAGTTCAGTTTTGACCAGAAACAGAACCAACAGACCAACAGTACCCGGTGGTACTCACATCCGGATCCGGGCAGCCATGTTGATTTCATTTCATTTAGTGGCATGCCTTGTTGTTGTAGCTGCTACATACATATATATGGAATTCTCATTTTGTCTTTGTCTTTCCTTATTCTCTTTGTGTGTTGTTGTTGCTTTGCCTCGCCACGCCACGCCAACGCGAAAAACATTTCGCGCAATGGCCGCCAACGCTTTGGCTTTTCCAATGGCGTCTGGCTGCCCATTAGTGTAGCACAACAACAACCACAACAGCAACAACAGCCACATAATCAGCAAGTGCTTGTGGGTCTAGTCGTATGTTTTTTACTCTATACAAAACGTGAAATGTTTTGTTATTGGATTAAATTGTGCTTATTTCATATTACTTTAAAATTCTATGCCGTATCGTGTGCACTAAAAACTATGAAATAAACATCAATACATATCAAACAAAGCATTCACTTCCCTTGATTTTATTATACTTTATTTAATTTTTATACTTTAAGGCTTTCTAGAGTTAACATTCTCATGAAAACAGAGCCTTACTCCATCAAATTTTACACACAGCTGTGCACAGTTCTAGATCTTAAATATTACTTAATGGGTTTATATTTAAATTTATTTTTTAGATTTGTTTAATAGGCTAAACTAATTTTCTTTAGAATAATATTAATTCCCTTGATTAAAATATCCAACACATCACACATATTTAATTCAAATTCCGTTTTTTCCTACGTAAATAATGTCTTAAACTATTTACCAATTGTTGCTCTTAAAACCTACCAAACTCTATGACTCAATCTGCTATACCCAAAACATATATGCTGGTGTTAGAGTAATCGCATGCTAGCAAGCCAAGAACGTGTTGCGAGGGGTTGGCCTAGACCTGGTCAAAAGGTGGATAGATATATGGCTAGATAGATAGATGGATGGTTGGTGTTCGCTTGGGAAAACGTGCAGTGAACTGTAGCAAAGGCAACAAACATCAGTTGGCCAAGTTTTCTTGTTGCTGTTGTTGTTGTTGCTTAACGACAAATCGAAAACAACAACAGGCCAACAGGCAAACATCAAATATGGCGGCAACGATGGCGACACACTCCAGGGAGAGAGAGAGAGCGAGAGTCCTTCAGCTACCAGGGTCTGTCTCCAGTTCCCCAAACGCATAAAATGCCCAAAACAGCAGCACTCAGTAGAGTTGCCTTCCTCATCGAATCTACTCTTCCCACTTCCCTCCACAGCCTCCATTCCCAGCTCTGAAGTTGTTGTAAAAGACCGGCAAAAAGCAGCAACCGGTAAAATCGAATGTTCACTTTTGCACAACTCTCTTGCTCTCCAGCTCTCTGTCTCTATCACTCTGCCATTGGCCGTGTTACTCCCACGCTTACACAAACACACTCACACACATACACACTCACACACATATATAATGTTCGAAATTTTGCACACATTTACAATAATTGTAAATGTGTTGAAAATCGTTTGCACAACTCTGAGCAACAAACACAGCCCAACAATGTGCCCATGTGTGTGTGTTTGTGTGTCGCTGAGAGTGTGTCTGTGTGTGTATCTCAATGCTTGCTCATTTGTTAAGGGGAAATGGCCTTTGTCTGTCTCACTGAGAGCGTGTGTGTGCGTGCGTGTGTCTGTGTGTGAGAGTGAGTCCCGGTTGTGAGCGCAGCCATGTTTTTTCCAGTGAGCTTTAAGGCGCAAGCGCCAAAACATACACTGAGCAGAATTAGTGGTACTGAATGTAACAGTTATTAGATCTTAAACAAAAATCACTGGAGCATTAATAAAATATATAAAAAACTTTTAAAACATAAATTGCAATGTAAAACCCTCTTTTAATTTAGCGTTATTTTTTTAATTTTGCCATAAGGAGACCATAAAAAATGTTATAGTTATTACAAAAATATTTTAATAAATTAATTTAATTGTTGAAAGCTTAAATTGTTTAATTTTATTATTAAACGAGTTCTTACTTTTATTTTAAGCAGCAACATATATTTATTAGCTCGCACATGGACTTAAATGGAACTTAATAACCACAAAGAAGCTACTTTAATTGTTATCAGTTAATTAATACACTTTCCTGTATTATTGTTAAGGAATAAAACAGAGTTTTCTTAGCTTAACAATTCTTTTAAAGTTTATCCAACAAGATTAACTCGTATTGCTTTGCTTTCTATGTAAAATTTGCAATTATTCTGTAAACTTTCGCAGATTAGCAAAGTTTTCGTTATAACTAAATATAAAAGCCTTAAAGTTTTCAGTTTTCTGTTTTGCTGTTTTCAGTTACCAGCTTTCAGTTGGCAGTTGTTAGTTTTGCCGCTGTCAGATGGAAAAGCTATCAAAATATAATAAGTATTCGAGCAGATGAGGGCTGTACACAGTTATGGCTAAGTGCTGCAGATCCTTTATGCATTCGAAATGCAGTCATTACTGCTAACCGCATTAGTGATTCTACGCCCCCTTAATCTCAGGCCGACCAACCGCCCACCTAACTTCCCACCCACCCACTTGTGCATTGGAGTATTACAAGCTGTGTAGTCGTAGTTTTCCGGACAGTCCCCAAACAAACATGAAGCCAAAGTAAAATTCAAGCAGAAGGCCCGGAAAAGTACGGTACGTTTTGATACAGAAACAGGAGCGACCAGGTCAGCCACTTGAGATTTGAGTCACTCGGCAGAGGACTCATGGGATCCACTGTGTTGTTGGCCTTGTGCCTGCCAAACAGCAGTGGTACAGTGAAGCCACCTGACAACGCATCTGTGCGGCGAGCTGTGCCATGGCAACCGCTTTTATAGTCGGCCTCACACTCGATGCTCGACTCGCCACTGTGGCTTTTAGCTGCGCACAACATGGCGTATGAGCAACGAACAGATACGATGAACGCACACACGCACACAGCACCACACATACACACACACAGATACACAGGCACAGCCACAGAGACATGTGCTGTGAAATGCTCTCCCAGATATTGCCATAGCAACCTTGACTACCTGTGCTCATGCCCCGTTAGCTTAACCTCATCGTGGAGTGGGTGCGTAAAGGGGCAGTTGGAGGCGGGGGCGTGGCAGCTGCCGCATCCATGTTGCTGCCACCTTGACGACGGCTTCTGGCTTTAGCTACAGCTACAGCTTCGTCATCGGTTGCCTTTGTACAGTTTTTCGGGCGCAGACTTTTGGTTTTAATGGATCGATGACTCGTTGTAGCCAAACGTTGGCTCTACAAACCTCATCATCATCATCGTCATCATCATTATCGTTTGGGAGCCGGCTTCAGGCATGTGCGGTATGTGCACAACTTTTTGCCATTGCGACCGCCACATTTGAGCACTTTTGGCCCCTTACCAACTTTTGCTGTGGTGGCCAAAAGTTTTACCTTTTCTGACATGTGCCATGAAAAAATATTTTCATATGTGGGAGTTTGTTGCAAATAAGGTGCGAGTTTTTCAGAGCTCATTTACCAATACATATGTGCGTGGGGGCGTGGTAAGTGGGCGGAAGAAGGCATGACAAGCTTGTGCTGATTAGATTTTGGGCTTGCGGTCAACAAAGCTTTTTTGGCCCAAAAGGCAAAGAAAGTTCAGCTTTTATGGGTTAGCTGGTTATTCTCTTCAACTAAAACTTCCTCTTTTAGCTCTTTAAACTTAAAATGTAGTAGATTTTCTGCTGCTTCTTAGCCTTTATTTGCTGTCGTTAAAGTTTCTTTGATAAAACACTTTTTAGCTAACATTTCGCTTAATCCCACACACAAAAGCCTTATTTGATATGCGAATTCAGTTGACGTACGTGAGCTACTCATGCCAAACTCATCGCACACACTTACACTTACACACCCACACACACACACACACACCTACACAAACAAACAATTTGCACTCGAGCGAATGCAAATAAAATACACTTTTCAATGGAAATTGATTTATTTATACTCGGTTTGCCAGCCAGCACAACAATTCAGGCACGCAAATAAATAAATACCTGTGCGTGGAGTGTGCGCGACTAACAGCATACCCTGTAATTTGGACATAGAGTGCATAAAAAACTATTTATACACAAAAAACTGTGGAAATTGTTTATACTAACTGATTTTTAGCCATTTTTAAGCATTTTCTTTTGTTATCTGCCTGTTCATACCCTGTAATCGTATGCCTTTAGGTTATGCAAACACAAAAGCGACTTCAACTGCTGATGCAGCTGCTTCTAAGTACTTGAAATACTCTCGCATTGGTTGCCTAGATACTCAGTTACTTAGATACTTGGCTAACTGGCTGCTATTCAATTGCATTGGCAAATAGAAATTCGTTCTCTGCACATGGTCAGCTTATAAGTTTCTCTTTATTGCATAAATATTTATTCAGCTAGCATATCCCATATTTGCCCGGTTTGTAGCACATAAACAAAAATCATTTTTAATGTGTGCAAATAAAATGAGTTATGAGTCCACATAAAGAGACATCACTTTGTTTAGCTCTAGTATTTGAATAACATGTGCAAAAGGATTAATTTATTTGCTGAATATTTATAAAAACTAGACAAATATTGTACTTTTAAAGGGGTTTAAAAGTTTTTTTTTTGAATTTAAGTGTATTTAATTCTGCTTTGAATTTAATTTTAATTGGGGAAACTATAAAAATTATATGATTTATATAGAGAATACACTTTATATTAATTTATTGTAATATTTTTTACTAAAATATAAATTTATTTTAAATTTGTAAAAATATTTTATGCTTTTTGTGGCTTCCAAAGTCTTTTTGAAGCTTAAATATTATTTCAAAAAGCTCAATAAAATGCAATTTTTGGCATTGACAACTTTTAGAGTTGACTTTGGCATTTGTCAAAAGCATTTTTGATAATGCTCTAAGCCCATTACAGCTAACGTCAAATTAAATTTCTGGCTAACTCTGTCAGCTCTAAAAGTCGCCTACATAGGCTCTCTGGCTATATAAAGAGCTTAAACCAAAGCCCCGAGTGCCGAGCAACTTCTGGTTGACACACACACAAACGCTTGGAGATATACTCACACACACAGACACACACACACACTGGGACTGGGAGTGAAAACTAAAAGCGCCAATTGACGACAAAATTTCAATTTGTCTAACGAGTTGGCGGGCAAAGTTTTTGCACATATGGCCCAGATGAAAGCAGCTGCTAGCAGCTACAATCAAAGCCATCAAATGCATAAAGGCTTAGTTGCAACTTTGGCAACCAGGCACGCCCACACACACCCACAGTCACTCTAACCACCCTGACACGCCCTCTGTCTCCGGTGTGTGTTGCACTAATGGAAAACAATTTTCATGCGCTGAATTTTGTGTGCGCTAATGAAGTGATGCTCAGCAACATCAGCAACAGCAACAACAACAACAACAATAAAATTGCAGCCGCAGGGCTATTAAAAAACTTTTAAAGGCTTCAGTTATTAATTTCCATGGTTGCAATTCTCTTTATCCCTCATTTTTCTTTGGCGCTCTGTCAGCTCCATTCCATGGTCATATTAAATTGGCTTAATTCGCAGAAAATGGCAACATTGCAATAACAGCAGCAGCAACAGCATCAGCGACAGCAGCAATAGCAATAAAACAACAGCAACATCTCAGCTACCATCATCGAAATCAACATAATCATGATGAGCCGACAAGCAGCATCCCCTTTGTTGTCAACGGCAACAACAGCAATATAAAACAAGCTATAGGAAAAGGCTGTTTGTAGAGTGGTAGAGCCAGCTAAATTCCCTGTAAAGGGAGTAGAAGAAAGTGCTAGTTTAAAAGAACTTTCTAACTTAAACTTAAGGATTACTTTACTTAAGTTGTTTAAAAAATATACAAAAATATATATTTGCTATAAGCTCTAAAAGCCATTAAAAAGTTTTGGAACTTGTATTATATTTTTATATTAAATAAAAGGTGATGCAAAATTCTTTGTACTTCGTTCTTGACATACCCTTTGCTTAGCAGTGTGCTATTTGTAGGATATTTAAAAATACCTCTTGTATGTATGAAGAATGTCTAGAAAAGTTTTGCAAATAAATAACACAGAATTGTGCGCAGCACAAATTGCAATTGTTGCTTGAAGCTGCCATTCAAGCAACGAGTTCTGAATGGCATAACAAGTACTCGAATTACTAAGCCGACTAGCAAGTGAACTATGTGGAAATAAACCAGAAATTTTTATAAAGAACTAAATGTAATAAAACTTTTCCAAACTAAACCCAACAATCTTTAAACATACTCAATTTACTTCAAATACCAGTCAGCCAATGTAGCTAACGTACTGCAACTGGCAGTGTATTAGAAAAAAGTGAATGTTATTGTTTTTGCAAGCAGAATGCTCAAGTGGAAAAAAACATTGCGCATACGCCCGAGTGCACTTGGTAATAATAATTTGAGCTGCCTGACAGTCAGGTAGTAGCTTCGACAAGACCACTGGACCGACAGACAGAGAGACAGACAGCAAAGGACATCAGAAAGCAGAAAAGCAACAAGCAGAGCACAACTGAATGGAACGGATAACAGAAAAGGACAGACAAAAAAAAATTGGAGAGCACATTGAGGAGCAAAAGTGAAGTCAAAGAAGTTCGCTCACATTTCATCAGCATTGTCTGTGTACTGACATAAATCACCAATGGCTAAACAACTGATAGGCCAAGGCACACACACACACACACACACCAACAGGCTTTCACACACACTAGAAAGGCATGTATGATGGCATGACAACTGCAAGATGAAAGATATATGAACGCCATTGTTGAGTGACTGCTGTTAAGCCTAGTCTCTACTTCAACATGTTGCCAAGGTGTGGTCAGACTTTGGTTTCCATAACCCACGCAATCAATAAATTGAAAGGAGTGGGAGGTAGGGGACAGGTGAGGAATAGATATGCAAATCTTTAGCTAGTACAGTTGTGCTTTTCACTCACATTTAAGCCTTTGTAATGGATTGCTTTGCTGCAACTCCTGGTTGATGTCCTTTGGCTCTTGCTTTCCTCATGTATTTCATTACGCAAATAGCTCAAACTTCTGTCGAAATTCCCTCAAACATTGACAGCATTTTGACTTAACTAATACATTGCTTATGGATTAATTCAGCATTAGGAGCATAGTTTGGGCATTCTTGGCCAGCAAGTGCAGCTACTAATTAAATCGAGATAAATATTTGTAAAAGCAAGAATTTCGATCCTTAAACAAAGAAGTCTTTGTTAAAGGATATTTGGAACTAGGAGTGCTAGTAATTAATTTATGTTGGGTATGTGTATAGTAAGATAAGAGCACTTATGGTTATTGTTTTGTAGCCTAATAACCATTGCTTATAAATTTATGTATATTTATTTATTAAAGGTTTCAATCACTGACCAGCAAAGAATTCCAACTACATTGTTGGCCCTTGTTAACTTTTTGGTATTTGAAAATCGTTAAACCAAACTTGCGCAATAGTTTGAAGGCAAAGTGAAGCTTTATATGGCACACAAACGTTGCAATTGAAATCAGAAATCATAAAATTAAATGCTGGTTACCCAGCAGCGCTGAAAGTGCGCGAAACGAAAATACAATTTCAAATTTTATTACACTTTCCATTCTGTCAATTTGTGCACGTTGCGGCAGCTGCGTTGACGCTGACGCAGACGTTGACAGAGGCAGCGAAAGAGGGACGGTGAGAGAGCGAACTGAATATCATATCGTAAAATGGAAATGAAATTAAATGCTGAACATTATTTATGACGCTGCGCATATCAAATGGTTGGCAGCATTTGTAGGCAGTAGCAGGACGAACCCACCCCTTTCGATGCTGCAGCCCATGTGCTCTGCGGGCACCCCTTTGGAGACTGCCCAGCCCTGGTCTGGTCTGGTCTACCTTACAGATGCACAGCTACAGATACGGATACGTGCAAGGATTTTGTGAAAATTTATTTTTGTTTTGCATTTACATTCGGCACATTCAATTTTTTATTTGGATTTTGTTTTTGTTGCTTTACGTCTTTTACTATTATTTGTATCTAATTTGCATATCGCCGTCGACATCCTTGCTGCGCATCCTGGCATGCGCTGCTGCCATCGCCATCCGTTATCGCCGAGTGCCTTTGTTTCCATCCCTCGCTTACCGTTCGTCGCTTTCCGCTGCACTACCCGGCATTGCCCGGTCGTGCTCAACTTCGCAGTACCCTGGACAAGTCGAGGCATGTCTCTACTGTGCATCTGGTTCACTGCATCGACTTAACTTTCGCATCGTGACGGTGGCCATCACCCACTTCCCCACGCCCCTCTTATCAACCCTTTCCTTCCACTTTGCTGTTAGCTCAGCAGCACGAGACCGACACGACTTCATTCAAAGTTTATTCGGCAAGTTGAAGTGCAAAGTTAAGTCAACTTGCCTTGCAGCAAGCGCGCGCACACAAAATGCCATTTCCGTTTCCGGCAACTTTTGCCAAGAACAAAAGCCGCGCAAAAAAAAAAACAAGTTCTCCAAAATGGCTTCTTGCTAAGCCGCTTTTTTAATACTCTTTTCTTGGAGAAAACTTCAAGAGTGTTACAAAAAACAACTAAGAGCATTGAAAAGAATGCCAAACAACAGGCGAAAATATGTGTAAAAATCATTCAGAATCGATTAAAAATTAGTTATTGTTTTTTTTTAATTATGCAGAGACAATTCAATAAACAATTCTAAGCTCAAAATGACTTAAATACTTATAAAAATTTAAACACGCTTTTGCATTGCATTCTAAAGACTTTAAGCTTTACTAAAGTTATACTTTTTTCAATGCAATTAATTTAAAAGCAGCTAATTAGTCTACCAATCTATCATTCTTTAAGTACACTGCTTTGATTTATTACGCAATTAATCATTGAGCAGCGGCAGAAGCACTGAAAAATTGTGCTTATCCTATGCAGAAGTATGCTAAAAACAGCATAGAAGAACGACAAGAGAAAGAGAGGGAGTGAGGGATAGAGCAGGAGAGAGGGAAACACAATTCTTGCATAAATTCCGAGTCAAATAATATTTGTGCTTGCTGTGGAGCTCATTAGTAGCTGGCAACAACAGAAGAACACGACATGGAAGGGGAACCGGAAGCATGACACACACACACACACATACACACACGGATGCACTTGCATGTGTGTGTGAGAGCGGAACCAGTTGTTGGTGTTGGATTAAGCGCAGTTTAATCAAGCTTTCAAGCCAGCATCTAGAAGCCTTCTCGCTCCCACCTGTTGTACCGCTGCTGACTTATGATTCACGAAAAAGTTGGCAACATAAATTAAATTACAAGTTGTAAGTGTGTGTGTGGGAGTTGCTATAGCAGTGTATGTGTGTGTGAGGGGGTGTCTATGTGTGTGAGTGTTTGATAGTATTCTTTCAGCTGCCTCTTGTGGTTGACATTCATTTGTGCAAATTTATGTTAATTAGAATTGAATTTCGAAGCATGCAAAGTTTTCTCGTCTTCAAAATGCTTCACTGTAGTTGTTGTTGTTGTTGCTGTGCCTCTTCTGCGTCTTCCACTGCTTGTTGGCAGTACTTCCTCGTTTGATTCAATTTATTTGGCGCTGTCAGCTGAAAAGAAGTGAAGAGCTGCTGTTCCTGCTCCTGTGCCTGAAATTTGCGCAACTTGTTCGACTGCCGTTTCTGTTGGCGTCATGTCCTTTTCCATTTGTGGTGCTGTCAGAAAGTTTGCCAGAGTTTTATGTGTTTTGTGGTTTCGGGTAATGATTTGTGGAATTTCTTTATTGAATATATTGCCCCGAACTTGCCTTGTGTCTCCTCTCACTCCCCTCACTCCCCTCCCTTCCAAAATTCATTGTTTAATTTGGCCTTTGTGCCATATAAATCCATATTATTGGCATTATTATGCGCATTATTGTTGTTGTTATTGCTGGTTTGCTCATTTCGGCATTTATAATTTTTGGAAATTCATACGGAAAATCAATCAAATTATTTGCTTTGAGTGACAAGCCTAGTTGAACTTTAGAGCTGAATTAATTAAATTCATTTAAATTTGAATTTCAATCGAAATAAAATTTTGCTGCTAAGCTAAATTGAAATGAAAAGCTTAATTGCTTTAATTTTAATATATTTAAAGTTGAAATTTATTTTACTTAATTTTCGTTGACATTTACGAGTTCACCTAGTTCAAAGTTTTGAATAAAATATATGTATACAGTATACAGAGTGTAGTGAACAACCTGTTTAGCATTTGTTTAGCCTTGCAAATGTTTTTAACAGTCACTGGCAAAAGTTCTCGTTAGGTTTCGTTTCGCCATTAATGTCCGCACTTGCCGCTCTAATTTTCTGCATATTCTAAAATGCAAATGCTACATTTTCACATATATATATATATACATATATTTTTGTGTGTTTTTCCTTTCTCCATTTGGCATAATCACTGGGTTCCTCCTTTGCTTCCACTTCGCTTCAGTTTGCTATGCAGCTGATTTTTCACTGCAAGCAAAACTGAACTCAAAAGCTCTGCAGAATTAAAATGTACGAAAATAAAAAAAATAAGAGGGAATTTTGTGTAGATGGTAAAACGCAGCTCGCTTGTGCGCATAATTTTCCTGAATGCCGGACCTGCAGGAAATGGCAGCTATTAGCATTTGACTGCTTCACTGATGATGTTAACGATGTCAGTCACCCCCCTCCCACCACATGACTTCAATTCGCTGCAGAGACCAGCCAAAAAAATATTTCGGAGAAAGAGCACAAAAAAATATATAACCGAAAAATGTTATAAGCACATAAAGTTTGGAAGTCCGTGCAGGACAAAGACATCCTCGCTCGACAGTCAGCATTTATTATTGCACATTTCATTCGCTCGACTGCACAATAAAGAGAACTAACGAAAAGAAAAATAAATAAAAGAAACCGAATATGCACATATACTAACAAAAGGAAATAAATCAAGTGAAATGACATAACTAAATAAATTTATATTAAAGTTCTGCTATGCGCATTTTGTGTGTATGTTTTACAAATTGAAAAAAAATATTATTTTTCAAAGAAAGGGTGGAAAATTATCATGAAACTGATAATAAAGTATATTAAAAATATTTCCTTGATAATTTCGATATTTAAAGACATTCAAATAATAAATTTCTTTTATTACAAAGCCTCTTCCTTTAGGTTTCCATTAACTGCTTGCTAGCCTATGCCCTGCTTGACTTATCTAAGAGCCAGTAATTTTGATAGATCTGCAAAATATACTCTAATGCTTGCAATAATGATTAACACCCCAAGGCGGAAAGGAAATGTGCACGTAAGCGGATACAATCAAAATTCCATTTAGAAAATGCTGAGAAACGCACAATCAGTCATTAACATGGCTGCAAAAAATAATATGGGAAGTGGTTGACACAAGGTGGGAGTGAAAAACTGGACGCACTTTCTACTCCTCCTACTTCTGCTTCTCCTCCTTTTCCCTACACGCATGCCTCCCACTCCCACGCATCACATAGACTCTATTCAATTTTGTTGGCTGCGGTGGAAACTCTGTTGGTCACTGCTTCTATTTTTGGGTGGTTGTTTGACGTATTTTCCATTGCTACGTGGGACTTTTGTTGGCTGCTGCTACCAGTCTAATCAACATCAACATCAGCAGCAGCAGTCGTAGCCTCATCAGCATCAACGCAACAATTTGTTCTGAATTCAGTCTTTATTCTGGCGGCTCAGCTCATGTGATTTGGTTGTTCCATGTTCACTGTTAATGGATGTTGTGGGCGGCAGCACGTGGACGCAGTGGGCGTGCCGGACACGTAGCAGACGCATGCGGTTGTTGTCTAGTCGCCTTAGGCCTGTGCCAGAGTATTTTGCACGATTTGAAATTGAATTCAATTCAAGTCACATTTTAAATATAGAAATTTGCTGTATGAAACTTAAATTTATTTTTGGCTTTTATGTTGAAATATATTATATTATATAAATACTATAAATAATTCACCTTTGAATCAAATATTCTTTCACTTGAGGTAAAATTCCATTTATGTCAAAATTTAATCTGTGACTTTGTTATCTCTTTGTTAAATGAAATTAACTTTCCGCTAAATAATATTAAACTTGAACTTGAGATTATTTATAAATAATTTTGTTTGCAGTAAAAATCTTGAATGTCATAGTAAATCATAGTATAACATATATTTAATAACAAATAAAATGTTCTATATTTTCCATTTGAACCTCTACAGTTAAGTTAATAGTTTGTTATAAAAGTTTATGACTGCAAAGCTGCCAAATCTTCAAGTTCTTCATACTCAAATCTTGTAATGCTTAGAAATTTATAGCGTTGAAACCCATTCAATATGCATAAGATGTGTGTTTCAAATTTCCGGATACTCAATCACAGCTTGCAACGAATATATTGGGGGGTGAAAAAGGAAAAAAGAATTGTCTCGAGGGATGCAGAATGTTCAGGGCAAGGCATTAATCAAAAAGTATATGGAACGCACCTAAAGATAACAGAGAACTAATCTCTGTGCCAGGCATTGGTGCGTTGAAAGCATTAGAAATAAGGACACATCATTAAAGGCAGCAGCAGCAAAACCATTTGCAGCAAAGCAGAAAAGCCGAACGGACAGACAGACAGACAGAGAGGGAGAAGGGAGAGAGCGTAAGGGCAGAGGAGTCGAATGTATGCAGCATAGACACATGCTCGTATTCACAATGGGATCAGTGCATAATTCATCACAATCAGAGGTAGAAACAAGAGTTGACTTCTATTGAAATTATTTGAAATTCATTCGGTTACCTTGGCAATGGTAGATTGGTAGCAAAATATGGATTCCAAGTTGCTGTAATTGCAGTCCAGCCTACGAGTGGCATCATCAAAAATGCGTGTGGCAAGCAGAAACTAAGCGTAATCCCAAAGCACAAACAAACACACTCACACACAGAGGCACCGGGTAAAATCATCAGCTTTGCTCACATCATCATAATTCCCAACGTCATACTTTCGAGGGTGGGTCGATTGGTTCGTGTGGGTCGAAATTACGCAAAGAGCTGACGCTGCCAAATAACATTTATTGAGCACTGTAGGAAGTTTTGTCCCAAATACTTGGTCATTGTTTTAGAGCTGGTTGTGCGTGAGTGTCTGAGTGTGTGTGCGTTATGTTGTGCGTGGTGTTGTATTCTGGTTTTGATTCAGTCTTTTTTTGTTATCGACTTTTCTGCTGCGTTTCCTCTCACTGGCTTTCTGTTTGTGTAACATTCCATATCCATTTGCAACAAGGAACGCAAAAAAACAACACAGTACAACACAAAACAACAACAATAAGAGCGACAAACAACCCCTTTGCAAAGACGACAATGACAGGGTGGCATTCGCACTCCCTTACTCCCATTTTCGCATTCTCCCATTCCCCCTTAACACTCCTCCTTCCACTGCCTTTTCCATTTCCATTTCCAATCCCATTCGCATTCGCATTCCCCTCTGCCTCATCCACAGCGGCAGCATTTTAATTCGAATTGCTATTGCAGGCATTGTTATTGTTGTGCTCTCGCTCTTCCCTCTCGCTCTCCCCCTTGGTGCCCTCTCACTCTCACTCTCGTGTTGTGTTTGGTTTCCATTTGATGCTGATAAATTGTAAGTGCGTTGGGTGAATTTTTGAACCCGCTACGGTGACTGTGACTACAATTGGGATTGATGCTGTGGATGGGGCATGTCCATTCTACAATCTAACAGTCTCACAGTCTAACAGTCCTACTGGGGTGTTGAGGCAGCAAAGGAAGTTGCATACAGCGCATAATTTGATAAAATATTGCACGCTGTTCTTTGTTCACATTTCTATTTCTATTTTTATTTCATTCTCTTTTTTTTGGGAAATAGATGGGCATTAGATGTAATCAATAATAGCTCAGAGTTGCCAAGTTGTTATATGACACACAGGCAATTTAAATTGCCTAACGGCCAAATTAAATATATGACGAGTTAAGGGATTTTGGGCCTTATCAGCTGAGAAAGTGGTTGAGGTACGTTTGAAATTTGATTGATGGTGGAAACTGTTAGAAACACAAAGGATTTAATTTATTTAAAATAATTTGGTTGCTAAAAATAAACTTTAAGATGACCAAAGAATGGAACTAAAAAAATTAAATGAAAAATAATATAAAATAAATAATAATAAAGTGTGCCAAAAAAGTATTTTATAGAGTGTTTCTTACTTAAATGTGTTTTAAGCCATTTAAACATGTTTCTTATCTATAATATTTTGTAGAAAAACTCTCAAATAATTTTTAAAAATTCTCCTACTTTATTTTATTTTATTTTCTTTAAATTTACTTTCAAAAGAAGACAGAAAGACACGTTCCGAGCTTCACATAAAACATGTAAGCGAGTAATAAATTGCTTAACTGTGCTGCTAAACAAATATGCTACTATTTATTTGGATTGTATGTTGTAGACGTGTTTCACTGTAATAACAGTGCTTGCCAGAAGTACTTTGCTCGTTAATCCAATTAATGCTGCTACTTAAGCTGCTGACGCACGAAATGTTTTGAGGCGAAATGGTCAAAGTTTTGCGTCGCAAACTTTTGCCAATTGCCAAGACAGATACGCACAAGAGAACACAAAAAGCACACACACACACTCGCACACCTATACAAACACACAAACATACAAAGTGTTGCTTTTGAGCTTTGGACAGGAAATGAGGTATAAATATAAATGCAGACTGGCATTTTGAAGAGCTCAACAATTTCCCCAGCGTGCAATTGACACATTTTTGTTGTTTCAATAAAATACAACAAATATCAGCAAGAACAACAACAACAACAATAACAACATGTGAGAATGGCTAATCATTGAAAACTCAAGTGAATGGAGTGCGTATCGTATACCTTGAAAATGATACACTCGGGAATCATTAGACACGACTGTTCACAGTGACGGCCATAAATATTGATATAGGGTATCGAATGAAGTCATCGATAATAAGGTTAGAAAACCATAAACCCAAAGATGTGTAGAGTGCCAGCTCTACTCAAAATGTGCCAATTTGGGCTCACAACAATAAAATGCTAATGATTGATTCACATGGCACCATGGAGTGCACTTTCCTGATCCCCAAGTCAACAAAATGACGAGGCAGTAGAAAGGCACCAAGCACCCAAGGAGCACTAGAACTTAACGACTAAAGGGCAACAGAGAAAGGAGAAAGAGAGAGGGAAGGACGGACTTTGGGAAAGTCAGACTAGTCAACGAATCGACAACTTTTTTGGGGTTTTTGTGGTCTGTGAAAGATTTTAAATTGAGGTTCTGGCTTTTTGCATTTGTAATTATATGCTTACAAAGAATAATATCCTTGTGCGGACCATTTACAATTGGTAGGCAGTGTGGAACGAAAGCTAATGATGACGGGGCAAACGCGATGCGACGACGACACTGCTGTACAAATGTACAGATCTTAATTATGCAAATCACGGTCGTGCATAAATTATGCAAATTATAATGAAATTCCTCATGGACAGTACACACACACAGCTAACAAAACCCGAATTCGGAACAGTCCCAAAATTACAATGTACATAAAATACATGCATAAACCTGCATATATATATATAGATTTGTACATAGAAATAAATGCTTTATATACCTGATGAAATGTATAAAGCAAAACATTTAATTCGGGGTGGAAATTGTAAATTGCAATGTAAATGCAGCATAAAAACTGAATTAGTCCACGAAACAATTGCAACTGAGCGAGAGGAAATGCGATTGTCAGAGCGAGCGGTACATAGGGGGTAGGAAGGTAGGGAAAAACCTCTGCAATTACGTGTACTGCAACCAAGAGATTCACAAACATACACACACGTACATTACTTGGCACAAATGGCGCATTGCCCCGAGGGCTGTCCAGCATTGAAGCGCGTAGGGTGCACAACACACTCGGCTCTGGTTTTTTGGTGAAAATATATTAACAGACGGTTCTCCCGTGCTCCCCTCACATCTGACACAATAATTCTTTATACTTCTCACAGGCAGCTTTAATATAAAAATAAAAAAAAATAATATTATTGTTGTTTATTGTATAGTAAATCATTAGGCCTGTCCCGTACTTGTGTTAAAACTCACTGCAGCTGTTAATAAATGTTCTCTTGGCCTATGTATCTTGGCCCGTAGTAGTCGTATGTGCATCAACTTGTTGGTGTAGCGTCCAAGGTTAATGCACATTTTATGTAACGAGCTTTAATGTATGCCTATTAACCACGTTGGCCATAAAAAACTATAATTGAAATACCTCAAGGGCTTAATGGTACTTAAGCAAATAGAAAATTTTTAAGAGACTTATATGTACAGATATTATTAACTAAATTCCAAGCAATTGTTGAAGCTTTCTTAGTTGGAATTTAATTTATTAATACTTTTATTATATTCTTTAGCTGAAGTAATAGGAAGTTTAATTTTAAAAACATGTTAGCCGATAGGTTTATGAATCTTTCAGGGTATTGCTAATAAGAATTTTTGTTTTTGTCGAAAATTATGTAGCTTCTTAGTTAAAAAATTTATCTTTCAACTGAAACATATAGAATTTGGTTAAAGAACTTGTGCTAAATTTAAAGCTGGATTTTAAAACTTATTTATTGGTCTGAAATCTTCTACTGAAAGTTGAAAATAAACTAATTAATTTATAAAAAAAAAACAAATATTTCAAATTTTATCATTAGCATCAATTTAAATTTTGCTAGAGTACTTCTAAATAAATAAAGATAAATAAATAATTATTATATCTTAAATGTTTCATTTTAATGTATATTCTAAATATTCTAAAATCCTAGTTTTATTCAGACTACTATAAATTCAGTGGAGTCTTTGGTAGTGAACAGAAAGACATGTTTTCCGCTCAGCAAATGAAGCTCGAATGAACGAATGCGGTTACTCAAACACAAGTCGGTATCGAGTACATGCTGTGCTCACTTGCTGCTTGTGGCGCTTTACAACACTGGCCAAGCAAACTCAACACAAACGGTTTTTCTTTTTTTGGCATGTGCCATTTATGGCATTGTTCCAACTTTGAACAATGATTCTACACCGTAATTTCCAGGCAAGCCAAGCAGCACACACACACACACATACAGACGTATAGTGTGAGTGGGAAACCCGCACATATATCAAACTACATGCAGATGTAGTTGAAATTTCGAATATATTATGATGCATCATTCAATCCCCCTCCGAATGAAGCCCAGCGCCGGGCCAAGGGGCAAGGGGTGAGCCAGGGCAGCGACAGTGGCATCAGAGGGGGTAGCAGAGCTGAAGGGAGGGTAAAAGAGGGTCAGAGAGTTTTCGCTTTGTCCACGATATGCTGCAGCAAAGGGATTTAGCTGGCAAGGATCAGCATGTGATTAGATTCAGTTTCAATGGAAATTGAAATCAGAGACAAAGCGAAGCGCAGGGTTGCAAAAACGCTAGAGAGAGAGGGATAGACTAGTTAGACAGAGATGGCAAGGGAGTAAGAAAGAGAGCGCAAGAGAGCTAGGCGATAAAAGCGAAGCCACAACAGAAATGAATGATTCTTTTCTTCTTTTTTTTTCTACTTTTTTTTTTTTTTGGGTATTAAAAGTGTTCTGACCAGTGATTCATAGTCCTGCTGGTGTGTGTGTGTGTGTTGATTATGTATTGGTATTGGTAATGGAGGCTGCATTAAGAGTATAAGGACAACCACTAAACGTCAACCACCAACGTCAACGCCAGACCAGAACGCGACACACATTTACACACAGAGTTATTCATTTGTGTACACGAGTGTGTCTGTGTGTTGGTGTGTGTGTTTGTGAGTGTGAGTGTCGGTGTGTTTGTGAGTGCCTCGTAATATTCTTTTACTGCCGAGATTAACACCAGCAAAAGCGACGACTGCGGTGGCGGCGAAGGCAAAAATTATAATCGTCTGCGACGCTGAAAAAGCAGCAGCGACAGCAGCAGCAGCAACGGTGGCTGTGGCAGTGGCAGCAACAACATCGGTGGCAGTGGCAGCATCAGCAACGGTGGCTGTGGCAGCAGTAAAAATCAGAAAATCGAAAAATCGTTATACGGTGCAAAAGACCACAAAATCGCGGTCTGTGTTTTGTTTTGGCCGTAACCGTGTCCGTGTCGTTGTCTGTATTTGTGTCGGTATCGGTGTCCGTCTCCTGCCAACTGGCAAACTCACACTCGTGCATCGAATTCGTATCCTGCCACACACTGCGGCAACATCAACGGCAACAACAGCCGCATTTTAATTTCTGCGGTGCGTACGTTTTAATATATGTATATATAATAACTGTATATATATAGCGGATATAGTATATAAGCTGATCCGCGTCCTTTGCCTCTTCATTGTGATTTGTGGTTAATTTAAATAAATAATCCTTAAAGTGTGTGCATTAACTCTCGAAAATCAGCGCATTAATTAACGTAACAGACTGCAAATATTTGTAGCATATTTAATGCAATTTATGCATTAAAAATAAGCAATTTAAATTATTTATTTGCTTTGTATTTTTTAACAAACAACAAAAGACGCTGCACTTTGATTGAACGCCATCTGTTGGCAGCTTGCGGCAAGCTTGTGGTTACTGAATTAACCGCTAGCTGGCGTTTAGTGCGCAGGGGTGGCAACTCTGCTCAGCTGCGGTGGTGACTACCCTGTTATTACACATTCTGCGCTCGGCGTTTACTTATTTTTGGGTATTTTTTGCAGGATTTAATTTTCGTAGCTGAAAATGGATCCTTCAAATTTGGCCTTTGGTTTTCCGGGACTGCCTGGACATGGCCACATGCCCATACCGCCCACGGCTAACATGTTGGGTGGCCATGGCCCTCCTGCCCCCACAGCCAGCCCGCCCCAGAGCGTACCCGGGCGACGCACGCCACTTGGCTCTGTGGGCTTGGGTGGCTTCTATGCCCAAGGATTGGGCATGTCGCAGCAGAGCATGACGCCAACGGATGAGAATAAGCCCGGACCGAGTGCACCCGAGAAGCCTTTGAGCCCCACGGCTGCTGCACTGGCGGCTATCAGCGGTGGCACCACCACAGCAGCCATGTCCAGTGTGGTGGGTGTTGGAGGCAGCGGCGCTGGCGGCAGTGGAGGCAGCGGTGGCAAGCAAAAGAATCGACAGGGAAAGACTGTGAGGTTGAACATCAATGCCAGGGAACGCAGAAGAATGCACGATTTGAACGATGCACTGGATGAGTTGAGGAGGTAAGCAACTGATATGGAAATCTTAAAACTATATTAACCTATCTTCACGATAGCGTGATACCCTATGCACATTCGCCTTCAGTGCGCAAGTTGTCCAAAATCGCTACTTTGCTGCTGGCCAAGAACTACATACTGATGCAGCAGAATGCACTGGAAGAGCTACGCAGGTGAGTCCTGAACTTCTTATCAGACTGGCAACACCTGTTCAAATGTTTTCCTTTGATTTCCGCAGACTTCTTGCCTATATACAGAGCACCACAGGCGCAGCTCCTTTGGATCTCGGCTCATTTCCCGCTGCCGCCAAATTGCAGGCGCTGTTGCAAGGACCCCATGAGCCGCCCACTAGCAGCAGCAGCTAAAGGAGACAGTTTTACACCTGTAGAATTGTCATGCCATTGAGTGAAGCAATATGCAATAATTTTTAAGTCAATTCATAAGCCAAAAAGAAATGAACATTTGTGTACTAGTCATGATTGAGGTTGAGAATCTGTTAAGTGATATTTAGTTTTTTTGTAAGCATTTCATTTGCGCATTTCCGTAATGTCAACATTAGTTGTAAGTCGAATCGAGTATGTTTAATAAAGAAGTAGATGAACGATTTGGAAATTAACGACTAGTTTAATTTACTTTTCTATACCCAATTTAATTAAGAACGTCAAAAGAAATCTGAAGAAAAAGGGAATCCATTTATATCTAAGAAGTGAATAAGATAAGAATAGTAGTTGTATATAAAAATCTTTGAAGGCTCTAAAGGAAAAAAATTTATTAAAAAAAAAATTATCTAAGTTTATACTAAGCCAGCATTTCATTAAAAATTATTAAGTTTTATTTCAGTGTGTTAAATCTAAGCAACTACTGCATTTAAGGTCAGGGGAAAATTGTGTTTGAAAATATTAATTTAATAATCTTGAACTTAACACCATTTCATTCTAAAGATAATGCAAAATCTACACTCATTTAAATGAATTGCAAAATTGTGTTTTAAGGTCATGGAAAGTTTTGTTTTAAAACGTAATTATGATAACAATTTAGGACAAGCATAGTGATTAGTAAATGACGTAGTAGTAAATGAAGAACTTAATTAGTTTAGCTGTAAAATTGAATGAAGGTTTATAGTATTCTGTAAAACTATCTAGACACTTTAAAATCGTTAAGAAATATAAAATTTATTATAACAACAAATTTATTGCTATGCAGCAGCTGATAAATATTCAATGCCAAGAAATTTGTTAAGTTCTAAAATTTGCAAATATTTTCAAGAGTAAGGTTCATTTCAATGACGTCGGCTGATATTTTGTTTGAGATTAAAAAATGTGAATACGGATGTCAAAATTTGGCAAAACTTTCCAGAAACATTTGTGTCTACACTTTGAGTTTTTAAAAAAGAAAGAAGAAGGCCAAATAGTCATTCTATTTAATTAGAAAGTGTGTCTTTAATAGTTGATAACAATTTGGGACACGCTTATAAAATTTAGCACACGACGTAGTACTGTGGGCGTGTAAAATAGTTTAGAATCAGCTGAGTAATTGTAGATTAAATAATTGATGATTAAAGCTTGGATTATGCTTAAAAGACGCTGCACAGACTTGACTGAAAAAAAGATTTCCTTTCGA
The DNA here is from genome assembly GCA_035046005.1 of Drosophila acutilabella. Classification (NCBI taxonomy): domain Eukaryota; kingdom Metazoa; phylum Arthropoda; class Insecta; order Diptera; family Drosophilidae; genus Drosophila; species Drosophila acutilabella. The sequence continues at coordinate 865,914 of JAWNOK010000022.1, read as the reverse complement.
ATATTTCCAGTTGATGAAATTTTAAGAAATTCTGTAGATTTAATTAATTTTTTATAGATTTATTTTCGGGTGATAACAATTAAGTACAATAGCTGTGTAATCTTCTAAATGTAAGCGTAATCAGTGCACAAATCAGTTATAAACTGCTGAGAATTGGGCATGAAAATAGCTCATGAAAAACAAACAGCAAATTCCATAGATTAAAAGTAAAAGCTTAAGTAGTTTAATAGCTAAATAAATAAGTAGTTGACAACAAAAAAACGCACACAAATCGGACGGAAGCGAATTCGCAGTGATTGATCAATCCCAATCACTCGGGAATGCCCAAGGATATCACCTTGTTCTGGCCAGATCGAAAGATGCACTGTTTTGCTGGCAGTTCACCGATGAGGAAATGACGCATTTGCTCCACGGCATGACGGGAATGTCCAGTGCCATGGAAGGCAATGGTCGCATCTCGTCCAGCATGATCCATGATGACGTCATCACCACCGGGATGATCGCGCAGGAAGTGTGTGACGTCATAGACACGATCGTAGATCACAATCCAGCAGTCGTCGAAGCTATCGTGTTGTGCCACCTCCTCCAGTGTTATTTCAGGCACTGAAATAATATCATTCACATTTGTTTTGATTTTCTCCACTTTGGGCTTGATGATGACATCGTTGGACATCGATTTGCTGCTGGAAGTGGATAGTGGACCAATGCGCAGCGATTGCAGCAGATTTGTCAAAGCCGATGCCATTTCAAATCACGTTTCCGGTAAAGTATTGTTTTCAGCTCTGTAAAAATCGTCTCAACTTTCACTTTTTATGCTTCGTTAGGTGGTGACGTCACAGTGGCGCGTGGCAAATGGAGCGTAGCCTAGTCAAAATCTTCAAGTTTCTTAGTTTTGTTTTAGCAGTGCAATAAGTTGTCTTGATTTAAGTCCGGTTTAGTTGTGTTGCTTGCGAGTACTCAGAGTCGATTGTCATTTGTGAGACAAGTGGTAATCGCTTTATAAGTGTCGGCACGTGAATTCAAATCGAAAACGAAATCTCAGTCGAGAATCTCATTCGGAAAACGAGAGAGAGAGAGAGAGAGAGAGAGGAGCGCTGATAGGGCTTCCAGACAGCGCTTTCAACACTTGAGAGCCCCTCACCGAGTCTACACACTATCAACAGATCACCACGCTTATGAAATAATTATTCATATGAAGTCAGTAATTATGCGTAAGCTCATTTAATGGTTGAGCTACACAGCCAGCATAATCAAGCGAATTTTTAATCAGTACTCTTAGCATACGTCAATTGATAACTTGAACCTTAGAGCGGGAAACTTTTATCAGTTTCTTGCGACTCGGGGTATTGAAATTGTTGATAAGAGTTTCAGTTCGGAAAAATCTTTATTTCGGGAAATTTTAGTGAAAGTTTTTTATACAATCTGTACAGGGTATTCACCTGACTCACATGCAGAAGTGATGTCAATGGCGTGGGAAGGCAATCAGCCTTGAAACACAAATCTACGTGACCATAAGTTGATAATAAATTGTTTATATAACTAAAAAAATATTCTCAACATGCAATTTTCCAGCATTTACATAATTGTTAGCTTTGTTTTTATAATTTATTAGCAACAAAAGAGGCAATTTCCGCTTAATGTTAAAAGTCAAGAAACTTCGACTCTTATCGGTTGTTGCAATTGATTTATTGCCTGGATTCAAACAATTTACGTAATTCCTGTTCAATTAAAGGAAGAAAAATGATTAATACACTGAGAAATATATTTAAAACATTTTGTTTGCTGCGAGTAAACAATCAGAGATTGAATAAATCGAAAGTTGTTTTAAAGACCTTTTCTTATCTTAGACAATTGACCATAAATCACATTGTTTTTATGAGTTTGAGTGCTTATAGGGTATACAGCCTTTAATTATCTTTATTATATTGAACTAGAGACACTCATTGTATGTAACATATACAATATTAATTTATTTGATTATTTTAAATATTTTGTTGCTTCAAAAACAGAATTTCAGCTGCGTAATTTTGACGAGACTAAACAAATATTTTTGCTGTTCCAGTTTTCAAAAATATTATTCAATTAATTAAAAGCGAGCAAGTAAAAAATTTGATAATCACTGACGTATGCTGAGAGCGTTGGAAATTTGATATGCTTGTGGCAAAAATGTAAGTCAATGTTAAGATCAAACCTCAGCTAAGTTCAGACCAACAGACCAAACCGCAAATCGACACTGAAATCAACAAGAGTTGATTGCTTGGATAAATTATGTAAAGAGTTAGCATTCAGGGATGGGTATTGGGGATGTGGGGAAGAACTGAAGACAGCAGTACTAAAGTATGTAGAGGGGGAACTGATTTACATGGAACATTTGTTTCATTTTCACAGTATCTCTTAATTGCCAGCTATTTAAAAACCTTATCAACAACAAATAATTTGTTTTTAGTTGTCACTATTGACAATAAATGATAAGGAAAATTAACTATTAATTGTTTAAATAATATGCACATTTTCCCAGCGACAATTTTATAAGCTAATAATAGAAAATATAAGCGCACGTGTGTTGATAGCTAAGTCCTTGAAAGGAACGTAATCACAGTAACAAATGTCAATAAAACTATTAAAATTAATTCAATTTAATATATAAAGAATTTTTGTTTAAAATGTTTTCGAATAGAAAAATGCACCTTTGTCAGTTAAATAACTTTTTTAAACTAAGTGGCAACGCTTAGAGCCACTACCGGTTTAGCGAGCTTTTATGCAAACGGGTGCATGTCTCATCAAGTGGTTGGCATTGAGCAACAATTGTGAGGCTTTTGAGTGAGCTTTTGCTTAACTAGACAGCTGTTGCTTGTGGTAAAAGCTTAGGCCAACAAATTTTGAAAGTCTTAACGAACGTTTGTTTGAAAAACGCCGGTTTTGTAGTACTTTAAATAAATTTAATCCAAATTATAACTAAAATTTATTTTCATTATTGCAAATATGCTATATCTGTGCTTTAAATATGACTTAAAAAAGGTTTGAAGTTCCTTTATATTTAGCCAAACTTTGCGCGCAAAACTTTCCACAAACTTGTGTGTATGTGTGTGAGTAAATGTGCGTGTGTGTAAGGGAATACGGCAACGGCAACTGCGTGTAATTTTGGCGAAAAGCAACACAGTCGAGTTTGAGCAACGCGTAGGCAAAGTTGTTAGCTGCTGCCGTGGCTGCTGGGAAAGAAAACGCAACAGTGTTAAACATAAACATTATTATCCCCTCATTTATTTGTCAAAATTGCTTAAAAGCAAGTGCTGCTTGGATGAGTAAACCTAATTAAAATTTAATGAAAATACATTAATAGAGGAAATTACTTTTTAAAACGCTGAACTGCAGTGTAAAGCCCAAACTCATACCTAAACTCACACAGACAATGTCGCGACGTAGCGAATGCTTTTAGAGCATATTGCGCATACGACACGTAGGGCGCAGGGATAAGTCAACATATTGTTGCGAATTATTGCGTGTAAGCGAGTCAAACACAATAAATTGTTAGCATACTCCGCGCGAGTCGTGTGTGCCCGTGTGTGAAACGCAGTAAATAAAAGGAAAAGGGTAAGTGCCAGAGACCATGTAAATAATTTTTAGTGGGCTTAAAATTTCTAATATATTTCGAGCTTAAAGTAAAACAAGTTACTTACATCTCCCTTAAACATCTCTTAGCTTAAATGGAAAACAAATTGGGTACATCATGGATTTATATGATATTCTGTTTGTTTTGAACGTCAAATTAATCTTGTCGATTTATCGTAGCAATCGCTTTGTGTTCATTAAATATTAATTTCAATTAATTGAAAGCGCTTTGTCTCTAATCAATATGAATTGCACCTTTGGCACCTCTTGTTAACCTTCGATATACTGAAAATAATTGAATATTTATCAGTTGATTACAGATTCATGTGTTAGCATCTCACATACGCTGCGTGCGCCAACGACAGCTAAATTCCCAGTACGCAAATGTATATTAATTTAATTTAATAATGCGCGAGGTGCACATACATTTGTTTCTTTTTCTCATTGAAAGTCGGAACAGCTACCACAAAAGGAGACAGCATTAGGAACGGAAAAAAGTTAAGAACACACACACACGCTTTTCATACAGTTTCATCTCTCTCATACTTGGGAAGTCCTTAAGCCCTGCTTTACCGAGCTGTTTTAATTTACCACATGTTTGCGGCTGAGCTGGCTGCTGAGATTTCTGCAAAAGCAAAAAAATAAAAATGAGAATTCTGGCCTTAGGTTGTTTAACCCAGCAAAATGCTCATTGAATCGTACAGAGACCTACTCTACTGTTTACCTTCGTAGGCCATTCAAACACGGACACGCCCTTGAAACACTAGACCCCGACCTTAACCCGTTCAAAGGCAAATATTAAAGGCTAACGGCCAGAAGGACAGACAGTGTGCACATGCTGTACAGTGTAAAGTTAACGTAGCAGCTTTGTATTAAGTCAAAGTGAGTTGCATGTTTACTGCTTAGTTATGAGCAGAGCAAGAAGATCATGAATATTTATCACGTGTCCAAGATTAATGCACTTTTAATGCAAAACACACCGCAAGACAACATTGATGTCCTGGGGCGTGACGCCAATAAAACCGTAAAGAAATGGGGCAGCAGGGGCCAACAGGGCAACATCCACAACGACAACGACAAGAACAAGAACAAGAACAACGACAGCGACAAGTTCTCAATGTTTGTTGACATGCTGAGTTATTGGCAGGGAGGGTCACAACAGCAGCTGCCACTTTGTCCTTTTAGGTTCGTATTTGTGCGTCTCTCTCACACTGTGTGTCTCCCTTTTACTCTTTCTCTCCTTCACACGCTTTGTATGGGCATGTGTATTAATATCGCACTTATTATTTTCCCTTCTCTCAAGCTTTTGAGCAAACAACAAGTGTCCTGGGCATATTGCGCTTTAATGATCATATTTTTGTTGATTTTTATGCTTCCGTTTGTCGATTTCGGTTTCGTTTTCTCGTATTTTCTCTGCTTGGGTCACATTATTAAATTGTTGTTTATCTTTGCCATCAAGATACAAGTTTTTTTATGCTTTTGGGTTCGATTGCTTAATGGTCTATTTGTATGTTGACATATGGTTGTTCGTTTTTAATGGGATATTTTGTTTTCATTGACCATTTTCTCTGGAAACGGCCTTTGTCTTATTGAATTTCATCTCCTTCGTAGTTTCCGATTCAATTTTCATTTAATCGAAGCAAGTAAAAAAGTTTTTCATTTACTTTTAGTTTATTTTTTATCAATTTAAAGGAAAAAAGTGTGTCCCGAGCGTCTCGTGTGGCATACAAAGTAAACAAAGAAGGTTTAAAAAATAAAATTGTTTGGAGACTGCAAATTTGAATTACATTTCATTATTGATAAGCATTGTGCTGCTATTCCCAGCAGAGCACAAAACTTAATTTGAATCCAATTTCTTGTACACGCCCCAAAAAGTATGCTACAGAAAATTGGCTTTGATTCAAAGGCACGAAATTAGAGGGAAATACTAGGAGTTGCTTCGAGAGAGACAGAATAAATCTCCATGGAGCATAAGCTGCTTATGACACTTGACCAAAGCTGAGCCGAGAATCCATAAATATTCATTCACTGCTAATTATACTGGTCTATCTCGCTCGATAATTGTTGCCACTGAAGCTGTGTTTGCTTTTGGCATATGAAAGGAAACAATCGTAGGAATAAAGTCAACGCCAACGGCGGCAAGCAATCAACTCGTATAATGAGACAACGGATGGCAGACAACAATGTCGCACACACTTAATGTCAACAGTATTCGCCTAACCCCTCCTGACCCTGATGATAATGATGTTTCTCAGTCACATGTAAAGACTTAGAGCTATGAATACGGCATTATATAAGTATTACAAATCGTTGCTCTCATTTGAGAGCGCAATAATTCATCACAATATCATTAGGATGTGTTAAGCTTTTGCGGCCAGCCACTTGGGCGTATACTTTACATTTCTATTTATAAATATATTCACGCTTTTAAGGATTTCTGCGCAGCCAAGCTGAAAGCTGCTTTCACACTTTTACACCTATAGCTGACAACATTTATAAAACATTTTGCCACACAATATCTTCCGGCAGTAAAGCGACACAAATACACAACGCACACACACATACACCAACATAGACAGCGGTACAAAAAGCATATAAACAAGCAGCCGAGTTAAGCAGAATGTTTCAGCTGCTGTTATAACTTTTCCTCCAGTTTTCCCAAAAGATCCTACTCAATGTGGTAATCTAATTATGGCAATGCGTCTGAGAAAACAAAGCTGTAGAAAGTAGCATTAAAAGTTCTTGAAGACTCGCAAACAATTCTAGTGAAATAATTGTTGAGTTCCATTGAAAGAGTAGGAAAGAAATAAATGTATAAACGAAGAACATTCGAGTGTAACTAATAATAAAATTAATTTCGTGGGAACTGGATTTATGTCATAATTATTACGGCTTTATAAGTGATTAGTAATGGAGAAAATTAAATTAAGTATATGATTTTATTCATTTAATTTAATGGGAGAGAAAACACCAGTTTTCCATAATTAAAATACCACAAAAAGCATGGTAATTAAAAGTTAATAAACTAATGAAAATTTTAATCACTTTCTCGACTTTTGCTCGACATAAACAATTTTTTTATACTGCAAAAGTTAGTTTAGTATCGACTTTAAATACTAGTTAATCCATAACATTCTCCACTCAGTGGCTTGTTTATTTGTTGTGGTCTTTTCCACCTGTCTACCTGTTGCAACTTAAATGGGATTCCAACTGTGTTGGGTATAAAAAACAAACTTGATGGCTCACTGACTTGCAGTCCTCAGACTTGGCTACACTCCTCCATTTCGCAGCTGATGCCAGCAGCGTGTGGGCGTGGTCATGGGTGCTACTTTGTGTGTGACAAACACTTCATTAGACTAATGAACATAATTTTCCGTAATTGTGCAATTTGTTGCCATTTGCCGCTGGGAAATTCAGTAATACAGGAATTCTCTTTCTCTTTTGAATTAATCAGAATGGTATGAAATAAAAAAAGAGAGAAAACTGAAAACTAAGCGAAGTGAATGAAATCACAACAAAATTTGCTCTGGGCACGTGGTGGTTGTGTTGGTTGGAGGTGGCGCAAAGGTGGTGCTGATGAAACGAAGCGAAATGAATGGGAATCAGTGGGCCCGGTGCCTCATCGATTAGATAAAATTAATTTTAGTCGGTGTGTCAACATATTAAAGGACAGGAAAGCGACGGCAACTGGTGATTGTGATTGCCCTTGACTTTGCTGTGTCGCATTTTCATTTTATTTTGTCCCCTGAACAATTTTCCATCCCTTTTCAGCATTAGCGGAAATAGTTGACTGTTATCTGGCTTTGTGGTTTTGGCGAAAAGTGAAAATGCGATAAAAGGCCGAAAATTGTTTATAAAGCCAGACAACCGCAAAAATAAACACACTGGCACACACACTGAGAGGCAAAGCCAGCTGCAGTTGAGTTTTTGTGTATGAGAATTTATGGCAACTGTCATAAATCGTGATGTACATTCATATATATATATAACAATGTGAAGCAGCAAAAAAAAAGCAGGCTGTTAAAAGGCTCTAAAATACATTAAATCAATCCCTTGCTCCCCAACCAACCAACCCACTGTACCACCCAACCACTCAGCCATCAGGGGAGTTGGCTCAATTTGAGGCACACATGTCAGGGAATAAAATGGAAATCTGACACATGCATAAGGTATGAGAGACCAAAAAACTTGACATCGATTTATAAAGCCGCCTACGATCGGGCTCAATTTGACATGATTGGTTTACGATGAGATTTATATACGAATCATGTGCGAGGGTTGCCAGTAATCACGGACAGATAGCTCTTGATTGATTTGTTAATAAACCAAATGCCATTTGTTTAACTTCACCTTAAAGTTAAGTCACTAATATCACAATAATTTATTATACATGTCTGTTGTTTTTTGTGTGGATTGTTTCTAATTAAATTGCAGACTCTTTTTTGTGCTTTGTTTTGTTATGTTTTGTAGGCTGTCTGAATTTTAAATGTATTACTTGTTTCACAAAATGTCATGAATCATGAGCAGTTTCTTGTTGCTCCCACTGCTCAAGGGCTTATAAATCATTTAGGCAAAGTCCAACAATGAAATCCATTGCAGGCTAACACATTCCATTCTCGTATCACTCGCTCTCTGTCTCTTATTACACATAAAAACACTGCATCTATTTTTATACACTCCCACAAAATGACAGAGACAGCGAGTGAGAAAGTTAGAGAGAGAGGGAGAAAGGGAGCACATACTTCATTCAATTGCCTTAAAAGTAGAAACCCCGTACAAAAGTTGCTGTAAATAAATAATAAACTGAAAACAAATTGCAAAAATTGCTGAATGTGAATAAGTTCAACATAAAATAATTAAACAGCGGACAGGTAGACTTTAAAATACCCTGTAAAGCAGTAAACTAGCTAAGGACCCAGAGTAGCAATTAAATGAAGGTTTTTACCAAACAACCGATATACCTCCTTTGCCAAGTCTACAGGGTATGGGCTGAAAAGAAACGCATTCTCAAAAGGTTGCTTCAAAGTGCTAATTAATTAACAAGCTCGCAATAAATTTGGCGTTTAAAGAGTCGTTACCTTAGAACGGGTTGAGCCACAATCTGACAAGCTCACAAAAACTCCTGAACATTTCTCGGCCAAGTTTAGCGTAGGCCGACTTGTTTGGCCAACTAATTGGCCCACTAAGCCCCCTGCTCTGCGCCTATGTTCAGTTTACCTTTATGGCAATTTTGTGGCAGAGTCCTGACACAGACATTTCCAGCCATCACGTTGAAGCAGTGAATATAATGTAGGCGTATGGGGAGGAACAGGGGGCATAACTGTCAGAAGTTGCAGTGTCAGGAACTGTGGTCACGACATGGCCACAATGGCGCCTTAAGCAGCGCAATTAATAACCCAAATCCCAAGGACACCAAAGCGCAGAACGAGCAGAAGCGAGCCTCTGAAACGAATTTGATTTATTTATCAGGTGGCTTTATGCCATGTGATAATGAAAGTTTTATGTTAGCCAGTTGGGGTGTAATTAGCCAAGTTAAGATGCACACGACAGAGCAACTAATTGATGTTTTGTCCCTTTATACATTTCCAGCCATGGATATTGTCATACGTGAGGAGGACATTTCGTTAACCCAGATTGGCATCTATGCGTCGGTATCTTTTCTGGTTGTCTCCGCCGTAGGAGCTGCTCTCTACACCACTTGCTCACGGCGCTATCGTCTTAACTGGTTCGAGCAGAATCTACTCGAATCGGCCAGCGAGAAGGATGAGGAGCAACAAAGGTATTGTTAACACTACAACACACACAAACACTTTAAAGAGCACCACTCATTTAACCAAATCAAATTTGTCTACAGCCGCGAGGCACTTGTTGCTGGCGCTGTGGGTTACAATGTGGACAACGTGCATGAGGGCATTGCACGTGCCAAACTGTGCAGCAATAATGCTGGTAATTTGAGTCCCACATCGTTGAAGTCCGAGGATGCTGACCCCGCTTTCTGGGTGCCTGCGTCGGTGACCTCAACGGCAGCAGTGCAACAACAGGTCTCGAATGCCACCGAGGAATCGGCACCACCCACACCTACTTCACCCACTGGCAGTCTTAAATCGAACACACTTTCCTACTGCTCCACTACATCTGTGCCCATTGCCAGATCCGATAAACATGTTGTGCTTGCCATGCATCCGAGTCGCCCGAGAGTCTCCTCCATGAATGCCAAATTGGATCACACCAAAATTGACATGACCTTGTATCGCAGCGTGAGTTAATGGAGTTTCACTGTAGTTGAAAGACTTTTTAATTGAGTTTTCCCTGCAGCACTTTCAGCCAAAAACTTCATCTGCTGCCACAGCTGTGAATGAGGTGCGTGGCAATTTGCATGTTGTGCTCAGTTATGATCCCGTTGCCGGTTTGCTCAATGTCCGTCTATTGGAGGCTCTTAATCTGCAGCCCCGACAATTTAGTGGCACCGCTGATCCCTATGCCAAGGTCCGTTTGCTGCCGGACAAGAAAAACTTTTGGCAGACTCGTATACACAAGAAGACATTGAATCCAGGTAAGCAAGTACTTCGTAACTAGAAAAATAAATATATATAAAAATTTGTAAAATTTCTTTAAATTGTTTTCTTACCCAGTTTTCGATGAGCACTTTGTGTTTGAGGTCACCGCCGGTGTCATTGACAAGCGCACCTTGGAGATACTTCTATACGATTTTGATGCATATTCACGACATGTCTGCATTGGCGGCACTAAGCTACATTTGGCCCACTTGGATCTCAGTGAGCAGCTCAAACTCTGGACACCCCTCACTTCTGCCTCGGCGCAGGACATGAAAGTGGAGTTGGGAGATATAATGGTCTCGCTGGCTTATCTGCCATCCGCTGAGCGTCTGATGGTCGTTTTGATTAAGGCACGAAATTTGCGAATTGTGGACGATGCACGTAATTCTTCGGATCCGTATGTAAAGGTGTCGCTGCTGGGACCAGGTGGCAAAAAGTTGAAGAAGCGCAAGACGGGTGTGCAGAGGAATACCATTAATCCGGTCTACAATGAGGCACTAGCCTTCGATGTGGGCAAGGAGACGCTCAAGAATTGTGTGCTTGAATTTACGGTCGTGCACGATGGGCTTTTGGGTAAGTGGAAAAGCTCGCAGCTTTTACGGTAAACTAAAGCTTTTTTACTTCACTTAGGTTCCAGTGAAATACTGGGTCGTGCTCTGATTGGCAACTCACCGGAAGTTCAGCATGAGGAGAAAATATTTTTCGAGGAAATGTTTCGGGCTAAGAACGCAACCGCTCAGTGGGTGCCATTGCAGGAGCCGGTGAATAACTTGGGTGCCACAGCGAAGACAACAACCAAAAATTAGAATCCACAGGTGAAAGCTTTCAACAAACTGTTGCTTCACCAGAAATTTTAGAAAAAATACCTCAGACCTTGACGAGGTAACTTGGCAAATAAAATTTTATGGAAATTTGCAGGGATACATTTATAAGATGGTTGCTGAACAAGTGCGCGAAATTTTTGAAAATCCAAATAATAAAATACACATATATATTAACTGTTTTTCAACTACACACACTTGATGTGCGTTCCATGGTATCAATTACTCGTCTAATCAAAGATTATACAATATATTTAAAATATATAACTACCTATATGTATGTGCTATGTATATGTCAAGAAGTACCTAAGAAAGGGATATACTTAATATATAAGAAAGATATATCGTTTAAACTAACCCTATTTATATACATATAAATATATATTTGTCAGTTAAACGCTTAGTAGAAACCTAGATAATCGCACAAAACTGTAGACAAACAAATTTCACACAATTTTCGGTATTTCTTCTAGCTGGATATTATGAGAGGTTTCAGGACGAACAACAAAATGGGCACAAATGATTCAAATATATAGTTCAATATTAATTTCCGCAGTAATATCAAGTATATGAATAACAATCGTAGATTGCCTTTGCTTAATAATCAACAATCATGTAATTAAATTATGGAAAATAAAATTCTCTCTAACAAAAATCCCATAATAAATCGACATCTCTTTAAGACCGAGTTTAAAAGTGAAAAATGAATTTGAAACCCATCAAACTGATTACTCAACATCAGATGGGGCTACAAATCCACTCAACCCAACGAAGAATGCAGTCAAGGAGTAGGAGTAGGTATGGAGCTCACTGCTCAGCCTTTTCTTACTTGACTTATTTGGCAAATAGTTGGCAAACTTGTTGACCAAGTTGGCGTAAAAATAAAAGTTTCGCTGGACTAACCTTTAACTAATTTTGTAACATTGACTGATAAATCCAGTGGGTGTTGGGCAATGACTGTTAAAGCAGTCAGGGCCATAGTCAAAACATCATCGAGTTTTTTTTTTCTCTATTTTTTGTCTTGGGTGTCTCGAAGTTTGACGTAAATTTCCTTTCAATCAAAGTGTGCTTTCATTCAATTTAGTAACAGTGGCAAAAGTAGCTGAAGCTAACCGAAAATAGAGTGGATGCCGGCCAAAAGGGCAACGACAACCGCAGAGTGAACTTTGAACTGTTGCCAAGAGTGTATGGCGCCAAAAAGTAGACTATAGCCAGGCTGCTTATCGCTAACGGAAACTCTCTGATAGATTGTCAGCTAAGCACTTATATAGATATATTATATGCAATGCATATACATATATAAATTTGTGTGTCTATCTGTGTATGTGTGTGTGTGTGTAGGAGTTTGTTTGAACTAAGTTCCAGCGTTGGCCTTAGGATGGAAAGTCAACATCTAAGATAGCACAATGACACCGCAACTCTGGAAAATTGTTTGGCCAAATATTTGGTTAGTGTTTGCAATTCCCTGTAGTTAAATTTCTACTCTACTGCCAATAGTTGGGCTTAGCATACCCAGTAGTTGCTGTCTGTAGTGTGCAACAGGTGTACACAATTCTTCTTACTATTTTCAGTAGCTTACGTTTAAATTATGTTTAAAGTAAGTATCATTGCATTGTCTCAATGATTTCGAATCTTATTGGATTTACGCTTTTGCTCATTGCACTTATATCTAATCTATTCTTCAGACATTTCGTTTCGGTTTATATACAGCTATCAATTTTTCGGCCAAAATACTTCGCATCATCAAAGTGACTGCCAATAAACTGTGAACTGCAAACGGCTAACGAGCAAATTCCATTTTTAATTTCGTCGACGGGCTTCGCTTTCTTTCCTTCTCTCTGTCGGTCTGTCTGTCTATTTCAACGCCATTTTGTCCATTTTCTTTGGAGCTGCTTTTCCGTTTCCATTGCTTGTCAGCGGAAAACGTAAACTAACGACATTTTCGTTTTCTTATTTACACAATCAATTTCGAGCTTTTGTCATGCGGCAAAAGGCGAACGGCAAATGCTGAGAGCACGACTGATTCTATATCTTCTTTCTATTCCTTTCTTTCACTTTCACCTCCTTTACCCCTTCTCTACTTCTTACTTCATACTTTTCGCTACTCTTTTGCTTCTTTGTATTCCATTTTGGGTTGTCGCTCCCGTTGTATCGTTCAGCTGCACTCGCTGTGGTGTTGGCGTTTTCTGCCGCGGGGGAAATTCTCGTCAAAGCGCACGAAATAAAAAAATGTCAGATTGTTGTTTTAGCAGGCACTGTAGCCTGTTTCGCTCCCACTACACTGACCCGCTCTACAGATTTCTAGCTCACACTCACATGTGTATGGCTTATGGCTATGAGTGTGTGTGTGTGTGTGTGTGTTTGGGTGCATCTAGTAATGGTTATAGTTCTAGTTTCTTGCTACACTTCTTTTTTTGTTTCTTGCTACATTCGACTGTCCTCATATTTACCCGCCCACTCCCTTCCCTCTCTTTCTCCTTCATCTTCTCGCTTTCAGCTTAGTTGTGTGTGTTGCTTTTGATGTTGACCGCATTCGCTGACTCTTTTTGCTAGCTGCGCTTACTTTTTGTACCCCTTAAACATATTTATGAGTGGGTTTGATAAATTGTTTGCTTATTTTATGCTACATTAACTATAAAAATATTCATTTTAAGTTGAAGGCTCTTCGTGGTTTGATCAGTCAGTTAGAGAAATCTGCTTTTCAGATTTATTTGCATAAATCTTAAACAGGGACAGTAAAAAATCAATTCTTTTATTCATAAACTCAAGCAATGATTGATTTTTTAAATTACATATATTTTTTTTAAGTTAAATTTAATATAAGTAGTTCTTTGAAAGTATGTTTTAGTCTGGAAAAATATGCAAATAAATTTATTTGCTGTCGAAAGTTCTGTTCTTTCAACAGTTCCAGTTTCTGCTATCAAAACAAACAAAAACTCCGTTACTTTATGATCACTTTCTGCCACTTCTTATCAACATGAAATTAGGTATCTGCTAGTCGTTCACGCTGCTTTTTTGTTGTACTTTTTGGTAGCGTTTATTGTTTATGCAACTGTCAGCAGTTTCGTTATTCGTTTCTGAGAAAGTTTTCGCTCACAATTGGAGATTTACTTGCTTGGCTCAATGGCTATGAATGTGAGTGTGATTCTAAGTGTGTGTGTTGGCGTGTTTGTGTGTATTTGTTTGCTTTGGCTCAGCTTACGTGGACAATGTACGCTGTGAGCACCAAATGTTTCTCTTTCAGTTTCCAGTTCGGGTTCTGTTACGGCTTTGGTTTGAATTTGAGTTTGAGTTTCAGTTTCTGTGTTGCTTCATATTTGTTGTCATTTCCAATTGTTTCAGCGACTTTTGACAGCTAGCAGATTAGCTTGGTGACGCCTCTGCAGATGGAAAGATAGCAATGGATGTAGCTGGTTTATTCTATTTTTTTTTCTTTGCCTGACAATATGCAGCCATGGAGATTGTCCTGGGAAATCAGAGATGTTTGGGAAACTTAACAGTGCCACTACTAATACTAGCGCTATGACAGTGGTAGAGACTGAAGTTCGTTATTGGTTAAGCTATAAATAAATTGTGCATTGAATTGATTTCTGTTGGCGTAATCAACAAAAGTGTCGAAATAAAGATACTTTAATTTATTTAGTTTTTATTTTAATGACATGCACTACTAATTTAAGCATGTTATTTAATTTTGCAGCTGCCAAAATTGTGCTGGTTTCAATGAGCACTTTATGGTGTTAAGCGGTAAATGAATTCGGGTTTAGATTTTTGGCATTTTTGTTGCCAGCTAAGCAGTAGAGTGGCAAAACAATTATAAAAGCCATTTCATGTGTCAACAGCATGGATGCAAAAGCATAAAATTTGGCTAAAAAGTGCAAACTAAAATTAATTAAATTATTTCAAGCTAAGCAATGTCACATGCGCTATCTCTGTCGCACTCTCTTTTGGCCATTGCCAGCATTAAACTCATCAATAAACAAAATTTATGGCCAAAACACAATTGCAGTGCACTGTGCACTGTGCACAGTGCTACCAACAATGTTTGGGGCGCCAGAAAAGCTATAACTAAAGCCAAAGCCAATTAAAGACACGCCTCGAAAACGGGTAACAGCAGTGGCAGCATTGTAGGCGTGGCACTGTGCTGCAAAACATTGGTAACACCCCCTGCTCCCCTCCCTCAGCAAACCACTACTCTAACTGTTAGCCATGTCTGGGGGTGTCTGCCAGGTTGTCCCTTGGTTTGACGTGCAACCAAATTTCCGCACCCAATCAGCATATTTAAATTGTGTGTTGTGTGTGCGGTGTGTGTTGTGTATGTTGTGTGTATGTTGGTGATTGAAATGCATGAAGTACGAGTACGTAAATAGGACAACGCAGCATCAGTTAGAGGCCAGCCAGGCAACATCCTTTGGGAGCTTGGACAGCAGGACAGGAGAACACGTGGACTGTTGGACACCTGGACAGCTGGACTCTTGGACAAACATGCATTTTTACCAGACGTTGTTCCACTCTTTAATGCCCAGCATCGCTTCAATTCCGATTCCCGACTCCGTTTCGTTTTTGGCGCATGTTACCAACTTTTATTTCTTTTTAGCCACTCACTGTCTCGTTCTATGCTGGTCAGCAGTTTCGTTTTGATTGTACGATTTTCTACTTTGCTCTGCACATTTCTTCTTTAGTTTTTTCTGTTTCTTTTTATTTGTGGTTTGTTGTCTCTGTCGAACGGTGGTAAACCACTGCAGAACTCTAATTGCTGGTCCAACGACAGAGTTCAGTTGAGTTGAAGCAACACACACAGACACTCACACACACACACCTCGATATTGGCGGCTTTTACATTTTTGGAATGCACACAAATCGTTTGAATATTGTTTTTTCCTTCTCTCTCTCACTCCCCACCTTTTATGGCTTAGAAAATATGGTCACCATGGCCAAGAGTATACGGTAACACTTAAAGCTATCCATTTTTAATTGGAATTTAGGCGTAAAGTCGTAAATATTTCTGGCAATCCGTAGCATATGCAACTGCCCCGATAGCATAGATTCAGCTCTTTTTCCGCCCTGTTTTTTTAGTGGCTGCCTTCAAGTGGTTGCCCCAGTGGCAATGGAAAAAGCGTTGGGTGGAAAGCGTCTATTTTTGAGTGCAGATATTGCAGTTTTCAAGTAGTTTACCGCAGCTGAATCAACCACATGGAACTGTCAAATGGATCAAAGTGCATAACTCTTTGACTTCATATCAAGGTTTAACTGAAACAAATCTCTGAAGTTACTATCCCTGGTGATCATAAAATTGGGTGTTTTTTATGGGTATGTGGCTGTGCACTGGAGGCATATAAAACTGTTTTTTATCAGGCTAAAAAGTCAGTAAAAATTGGCTTTCACTCACTTTAAAATCAATCAAACTGATTGATTGTATTTATTACATTAAAATTTATTTGAAAAGCTAAGCCGATTCAAATCAAATTTTGTTCAATTTTAATAAAGTTAATAAAAGTTAAATAGTATTAGTTTTCTTAAGTTCAAAACTACACCATAATTTACTATTTAAGTCCCTTAGATTTCCCTTCGATTTCCCTACTGTTCCATAATCTTTGCTGTTTATTAATCTGACTACAGTTCCAAACCATTTGATTGAAATTTTATACCACTTTCGAAGCCCATTTGATATGAAATCAGTTTGCAAATGTTATATCAGAAAAGTGAAGTTGATTGGACTACTTAGACATGGCCATAACGGAGAGAGGGCTTATAGAACTGGCTGAGAACTGACTGACTGCAAGCGACTGCAGTGTGGCAAGCACACGTTATAGGACAAATACAGGCATGCCTCGATATGCTCGACGGCATGCAGAGTAGCAGGCCCAAAACAGAGTGAGAGATGTAAGAGTGGTGTGTGGTGAGTGTGTGTGTGTTGTGTGCGTTGTGTGCGTTGTGTTGTGCGTACAAATTGTGGCAAGTCGCGTGCTTGCGTTCGTGTTCCTGTTTCTATTCCAATTCCTGTTCAGTGGCGTGCCAGGAGGCATGAAGAAGACAGCAAACATGCCAAGTCGTCGTCGTCGCGTTGAAAATCTTAACGTGATTTAAACATCATCACGAGTGTCTGGAACTGAGAGCTGAGAAACGAAAGGCGTTGACAAAACAGCACAGTCAACGTCGACAAATGTGAAGGATGTGAAGGAACTCGCTGGTAGAGACAGCATAGAGACAGGGACAGGACAGAGCAGAACAAGCACTGAGCTTGGATTGCCAGGCTGGCAGTATGGGACAGTTGGTGTCCACACAATTGGCACGTACCGACGACTGTGGTTAAGTTATGTATGTGTGCTCATACATATCTATGAATGTCTGCATGTGTGTACGTGTGTATGTGTGCGTGTGTGTGACTTTAAGCCTAGTGCTGAGTTGCCTGATATTTTGACAATAGAACCCGTCCTCGAAAACCCAACCAACTGCTTCAGTGCCTCCTAATCAGTGGGATTCCACGCTGACTTTGATGTATTCGCTATTTATGTACATACATATAAGCGTGTAGATTCCGAGAACGGGGGCGTGGCAGTTGGGCAGTGGGCCGTTAAACTCTACACGTGACACAAATAGGTAATTGCTCTTAGCCAACATTGACAACCAAACATGCTTACATAAACTGCCTGCCTAGTATGAGTAGCGAGTGAATCGCTTTGTTCGACTTAAATTCAATCTAGCTGAGCTTGACCACAGTCGGTTAGTTGATATATAGTTTGAATTGGGTAAGTGGCAATATTTGGCGCATAACTGTAGCAGAAAGGGTTGGAAGTTCTATTGTAGTCATTCATGATTAATACCTCTTTGAATGATCATGGGCCAGGCGAAGCGATATCTAGAAAAATTATAACTTTTGGAAGATTGAAGGTTTGTATATACTCAGGCCAGGGTGTGTTAGCCTGCTCGACTTATAATTGCAAAAAAATATAGTTAACTACTAAATTTTGAAATTCCAGTATTTCAACAACTCAACGCAGCTAAATAAAGTTCTATATTCAAGAGTTATACCTATTTGAACTCTTCACAACGTGGATAACCAATAGTTATATCAAAATAAATTTTTAAAAATTTCCATTATTATTTTATTTTACTAAGCCTTTAAATATGTCAAAAAAGATAACATTTTAAACCCTTTTAATCTTCACTATGCTGTCCCTGCAATCCTTAATAAGACGATAGTGTCTTCAAAAAGTCTAAATCAAAGTCAAACTGTTAATACAGCTAAACTGCCAGCACTGATTTAGGCCACATTGTTACCTGTTTAAATAAATGATACTATCTACGTGTATTTTTTTAAAACATTTCCAGTTCAAATCAGATTAAACGCTATTGTCAGTCAAATTGAATAGAAAGTATTTATTTCTCTATTGGATTTGGTATTATCATAGTTCGAAGGGGAGATGGGAGAATTGTTATGAACACCTGGCGTTGTCATTTTGGGTTGTTATCAGCAGTCGACACTTGGCATTCTAAGCGGTGTGTGTGTGTGTTGCCACCATCTATGCGATTTGTGTTAAACAATTTGTAGTTCATGTTTTGGTTGTCGCTGCTGGCGCAACAAACTGATTTAACTTATCGCGTTCGCCACGTGGCATTCATGTGAAAACAACCAGCTACAAATACAACAACAACAACGACAGCACCGACAGATGCAAGGACACGCGCTGCCATGGCCATCGTTATGGTAACACTTGCTACATACGCATCGCAGATACAATTACTGCCACAAGTGTGGCAGACACGCAAATAGAAAGACTGAGAGAGAGAGGGTTTATCAAGCGAAAGGGATGACACTATATTTATGATAAATATTTGCTGGCCGTGCGAGTTGTTGAAAAGGAAACGGTGAATGGGAAATGGAAAACAGAAAACACAAAATAGAAAATGAGAACACGCGTCTTTGGATTATTTTGGGCTATAGATTTGCAAAATTTAGCGCGTCACAACCATCGAAATGATTCGCAAATAAGCCAGACACATGTATTTTAACCCACTGAAATCGATCTATCTTTAATATTTATTTATGTATATACAACAATAAAGACTTTGTTATTCAAATTCTATGAATAGCATTCGGTGAAATTCTATGGAAGTCTGCGATGTGAAAGGCTTCACTCAGACAGACAGCATTTTCACAGAAATTGATTAAAGTCGTTGAAGAAGTTAACAACCTTTCGCTTGGAGGATTACATAAAAAGTGCTATTAAAAGTAAAATTATCTCACAATAATTCATGCTAACAGCATAATATAAAGTAAATCAATAGTCAGTGTCAAATAAAAAAGGCAACAAATCATAGTAAGGAATCACTGAAGTTTAAAGTAGTTAAATGTTAAATATTACTTATAGTTTAGTCACTCACCACTCAATAATTTCTGGCTTCAACAGCGATGCATGGGATCATAAGAAGACTCTGAAAGATATTAAAGATATTTAAATTAAAAATACAGTAATAACAAAGTGTATTAAAACAAATAAACAAATTTTCTCAAGAAAATAAAATAAAACAAAATAAACAAATTAATTTCTGGCTTATTTTTTTTTTTGGTTACCTAAACCACTCACAGCTTAGTAATTTTCAATTTAAAGTTTGTGTGCAATTTCATTGCATTTATTTATTCACTATATTAGCTTTATTTATATGAACAGGAGCTACAAGGCAACCACATTTGCAACAAAAGGTAAAAAAAAAAACACGTTGATTGATATTATACTACGAATAAACTGATTGATACACTGCACTTTGAACTTTAACACTTCACTTTACACACTGCATTTTTTACTGCCTTTTATATGCTTTATCTTAGATTTTGGAGTTGACTCCGACTCTGCTGATCATTATTTGAAAACATAAAAAAAATAACAAAAATCAAAAAAAAAGGATCAGCTTTGCATATTACTTTATTGATATAGTAGTGAAACAACTGATACTGAATTTATACACTGCACTTTACACTTTTTACGCTGGACTTTTACACTTCTCTTTTTTACTTCACTTCACTTTATACAATGCACTTTTTTATTTCGTTTTATTTTTTACACTGCACAACACTTCACTTCACATAACTTTTGATTCGCTGCCAGCATAAATTATTTATTATGAACAAATCACAATTGTCTAGCATACTTTATAATAGACATTTATATTGACTGGCTGAATCACAAAAAAAAATCTGCTTGTCAGAAGAGTCACGCTCTTTGCATATTCTAAGCGCTGAACAGCCAGCCAGCAAACGAATTTAAAAGAGACACAGAGCTGCGCTTGCATCGTGCTGTTTACCTAAGAGAGCGAGCGTAAGAGTATACAACAACAACGCTTAACCGACGAGTCGGCGACATAGACAGCAAAAACGGTCCCGTAGTGGCGCGAAAGAAAAATTCGTTGAAGTGGGAGTGAGAGAGAGATTAAAAAACATAACAATTCTCAATTGTTAATTAAAGTAGATAATTTATAGTAACTTTAACATATTTTATATGCATCTTGTGCACACGACTCCGCTGTTCCGTTTGACACGTCTTTTAAGCCGAATGACCGGAATGAACTATTTTTTCAAGCGCGTAACGCAATGCAGTGCATACAATTTAGAGTGCAACTAAAACCAAAGCGCAAAAGGAACTACCGATTAGTGATCAAAGTCCACCGACGCCGACAATTAGGACAGAGACTATGAGGCGCACAAGTAAAATGGGTTGAAGTGGGAGTGAGAGAGAGTAAGAAAACATTACGAAAATCGCGCAAAATAATTTACAAACACTAATTAAAGTAGATAATCCATTGTAAACATAACATTTTTAATATGCATATTAAGAACACGACTTCGCTCTTTCGTTTGATACATGATTTAAGCCGATTGGATCCAAATTAATTATTTCTTTAAACGCGTAATGCAGAGCATACAATTTGACGTGCAACAATAACTGATGCGCAAAAGAAACTAAACGATTAGCGATCAAAGTCCACAGGCGACAACAATTAAAGCAGGGAATGTGAGGCGCACAAGAAAGGGGCAGTAAGAGAGACTGAAAAACCTGACGAAATTTGTGGAAGAAAAAATTTTCAAATACTAATTAAAGTAGATAATCCATTGTAACTTTAACATATTTTATATTCATTATATGCACACGACTCCGCTCTTTCGTTTGACATATTGTTTAAACCGATTGGACCGAAAATAATTATTTTTTTTCACGTGCGTAACGAGGAGCATACAATTTAGCATGCAATTAAAACCGATGCGCAAAAGGAACTGAAGAATTAGCGAGTATCGATTATCGATGCTGAAATCGTTTGCACTGAAAGCTTTTAATTGAAAGCTTTTAAACAGAGCTTGGTATTGCCGAGCTTTTGCGCAACGGAGGATATTAACTAATTTAGTTACAACAAATGAAAAATAATATACATTTAAATATATGTAAACAGATAATTATCAGCAGAGTTATTTAATTTAAATTAGTATTTTTTTGTTTTTTATTTTAATATTTATTTACTGTTGTTAATATTATTTCTTTATAGTATACAGTTGAACAACCCAAAAAAATTTGAATATATGTACATACATTATGCAATATATAATTTAAATATATTATATAAACACATATACATATACAAGCTCAGCTCGATACCGAAAGTATTCAGCGTAAGCAATTTCACCATCGATACTCGTTTAGTTCTTTTGCGCATCGGATTTAAATGCACGCCAAATTGTATGCTCCTCGTTACGCGATTAAAAATATTATTAATTTCACTCCAAACGGCTTAAATTATGTGTCAAACGAAAGAGCGGAGTCGTGTGCATATAATGCATATAAAATATGTTAAAGTTAAAATAGATTATCTAATTTAATTAGTATTTGAAAATTTTTTCTCCCACAAATCATATTTCGTCAGCTTTTTTCAGTCTCTCTTACTCCCACTTTCTTTTGCGCCTTACATTCCCTGCTTTAATTGTTGTCGCCGGTGGACTTTGATCGCTAAACGTTTAGTACCTTCTGCGCATCGGTTTTAATTGCATGCTAAATTGTATGCTCCTAGTTACGCACGTGAAAAAAATAATTATTTTTGGTCCAATCGGTTTAAATAATATGTCAAACGAAAGAGCGGAGTCGTGTGCATAAGATGCATATAAAATATGTTAAAGTTACAATAGATTATCTAATTTAATTGGTATTTTAAATTTTTTCTACCACAAATCATATTTCGTCAGCTTTTTTCAGTCTCTCTTACTCCCACTTTCTTTTGCGCCTTACATTCCCTGCTTTAATTGTTGTCGCCGGTGGACTTTGATCGCTAAACGTTTAGTATCTTTTGCGTATCGGTTTTAATTGTATGCTAAATTGTATGCTCCTCGTTACGCACGTGAAAAAAATAATTATTTTCGGTCCAATTGGTTTAAACAATATGTCAAACAAAAGAGCGGAGTCGTGTGCATATAATGCATATAAAATATGTTAAAGTTACAATTGATTATCTACTTTAATTAGTATTTGAAAATTTTTTCTCCCACAAATCATATTCACGTGTTGGGCGCATTTCGTCAGGTTTTTTCAGTCTTTCTTACTCCCACTTCAACTCAATTTTTCTTGTGCACCTCACATTCCTTGCTCTAATTGTCGGCGTCGGTGGACTTTGAACGCTAATCGTTTCGTTCCTTTTGCGCATCAGTTTCTGCTGCTCGCCCAAGTATGCGCTCTCTTTGTCGCCGACCCGTCGGTTAAACGTTTTTGTTGTATACTCTTACGATCGCTCTCTTACGTTCGACGGCTAACTCTTCAGCGCTTAGAATATGCAAAGAGCGTGCCTTTTCTGCGTTTTTTTTTGTGATTCAGCAAGTCAATGGAAATGTCTAAAATGTAATGCGCGTGTTCTTTGTTGAATCCCGCAACAGAGAAGTATGCTAGAAAAGAGTGCTTTGTTAATAATAAATAATTTATGCTGGCAGCAAATCAAAAGTTATGTGAAGTGAAGTGTTGTGCAATGTAAAAAGTGAAGCGAAATAAAAAATTGCATTGTTCAAAGTGAAGTGTTAAAAAGCACAGCTGATCCGTTTAATTTTTTTTTTTTTTTTTTTTTAATTTTGTATTGTTCTCAAATAATGATCCGCCGAGTCGGAGTCAACTCCAAATATCTAAAATGCGGCATGTAAACAGCAGAATATATAAAGTAAAATAAAAAGTGTATAAAGCGTTGTGTTGTGATAAAAATGCAGTGATAAAGTGAAATGTATAAAATACAAAGAAAAGTGCAGTCCATAAAGTGACGCAAAAAAAGTGCAGTGTTGCAGGGTTTTCAAGTGATGTGTGGAAGGCCGCAAATATATTTCCACTACCATATCAATAAAATAAAGTTATACGCAAAGCTGATCTTAGTTTTTTTTTAAAGTGCTTTCCATTAATTATCGGCAGTCAGATAAGCAGCTGCTCATGCTGGGTATAAAGTGTTGTGCAGTGTATAAAGTCTTGTATGATGATAATAGTGAAAAAGTGAAGTGAAAGTGCAGTGTTAAATTGCAGTATATAAGTGCAGTGTATCAATTTATTCCCAGTGGAATATCAATCAATGTTTTTTTTACAAATGTTGTCGGCTTGTAGCTCCTGTTGATAAAATTCAAAAAGATAATAATTCAAAATTACTAAGATGTAAGTGTTTTATAAGCAAAGTAACCAAAAAAAACCTCAAACTTGAAATAAATATTAATATATATTTTTGTTATCCTAATTTGATTGAATATATTTAAATTTTTTCCATACTATTACTTTATCAGCTTACATTTTTTGATAAAATTGTATTTTGTTTAATTTCAGTCTCTTCTTAAGATCCCATGCATCGCTGTTGAAACTAGAGAATATTGAACGGTAAGTGAATTTAAACTTTAACATAAAAATATATATAATTTATAATAATAATTCTAATATATATTTTTATTTTTCTAAATTCTTTAGAAAATGTGAGTATTTGTTGAAAACCATTTTAATGTTTTCTATTAAATTATTACTTTTAAATTTTATTTTGTTACCTTTCAGACCATTCTCACAATCCCATGAATCGCCGTTAAAACCAGAAAATATTGAGCGGTATGTGACTTTAAACTTTAACTAATGTTTAAACTTTAACATGAAAATATTTGAAAAATAATTTTATTTTATATTTTTATTTTCCTAATTTCTTTAGAAAATGTAAGTGTTTAAATACATTTTAATATTTTTAATAATATTATAACATTTTTTAATTAAATTTTATTTTATTACCTTTCAGACCCTTCTCCCGATCCCATGCATCGCTGTTGAAACTAGAAAATATTGAGCGGTAAGTGACATTATACTTTAATTAACATATAAACTTTAACATGATACTATTTAAAGCTCCTGTCATTGCTTTTTATTATTTGCTGCTCATTTTATTGCTTATTTTTTACAATAGTAGCCATTCTGATTTGAAACAAACTAATAATTTTTAGTTATTATTTATAAGAAACAAATTTTAGACAATTTTTTATTATATTTGTTTCGTATTTTCGTGCTGTTTATTATTTCTATACCCCGGAGGAAAGAGATCACCGGTACCTGCTAGGTTTGTTAGAAGAAAAATGTGCTAGTCAAGCTTTTATGAAAAACTTATACTTTTGTTGAAAAATATTATTGCTAGTTCTCTTTAAGTCCTCATGTGCTCCAAATTGGTCATAGTCTAACTAGGACTCCACACAATTCCCAGTTGTGACTCACAGACTAAAAATCTGCGAAACTCCCATAACAAAAGCAACTTGAACTGAGACAACAACAACAACTAGTTTTGCTGTTGTTGCAGCTACAAAAAAAGTTGCATAAGTTCAAGTACTCTGAAAATTTGGTATTGAAATCCTTAGCATACGAGTGTTGTTGGCCAAGTTAGTTGCTTGTTGTTATTTGGTTGTTACTACTTTTTGTTACTGTTTGGCAGACTTTTTGTTTAAGTCGTATTTGCTGAGCGCTCGATAGTCATAAATTTGGCAAACAGACAACAAAAAAATTTCTGAATATTTTCCATAGAACATTTGCCCCTTTTTTGTTGTCTGCAGCTTTGGCTTATAGCATGAGATAGGTTATAACAAATGGCCAAAATGGCCAAATGGCAGAACGCGAAAAATATGAAAAAAAAACTCAAATTATTGCAAATGTCTTTGCTTGTGAGACCAGTTAGTGGGCGTGACACACCCATGAAATTTAAGATACCCCAAAAAAAAACATTTAGATATTTTTGGGTAGGCGAAAGAGGCGAATGTCCTGGCTCAGAACCTTTGTCCAGACAGTTGGCCAAATGTTGCTGTTGTTGCTCATTTTGTTGTTGTTGTAATCATGCTTGTTTGCTGTTTTTGTTGCTGTTGTTCATTTTCTGTTTGTTGTCCTTGTTACAACAGCAGTGTTAACCGCAAAAGCCGCAGACAAACAGTTTGTTTGGCTTTGCGGGAGGAAGTTGCTGAGAATTCAATAGTGGGAATACCACTGGGTTGTGAAGTGGGCGTTCTCAAGGGGCGTGGCAAGCTATCGTGCATTTGGTTTATGAATTCTGTTTTGACTGCAAGCGTTCAGCTGGAAAATGCGTGCCATTCCCAGACCAGTCCCCAGACTCCTAACGAGTTCCGACCAAACATATTTATTTGCCAACTTCTTCAACGCATTTTTCTATCAATTTACGTATTTTCACATTGTATTCACTTCATGTTGTATTTGTTGCTGACCGACGTCCCATTAAAATGGCTTCTTTGAAGTTTTGTTTGCTTTGTGTTTTGTTTTGTGCACGAAATTTTAATTGGTAATGTTTTGGCCCATAAACGTTGTTTACTTGCGTTAAAGTAATTTACAAAGTTACACAAACATTGACATTTCGCCATCAATTTTATGCATTTTTCGTGTAGTTCAAAGTCTACTTGAATTTAGATGGCATTTGGTTTATTATTTTATTTTATTGAAAGCCAAAAATATATATTAAACAACAGAGCATATAGGCATTTTATTTAATATGTTGGATGATTTGAAAATAAATTATCTGTTATTTAATATTACGTGTTATTAATTATTGGATGATTTTGTTAACATTTTAAATTCTATGAGTTTCAGTTATTTTTATAAATTGTTAGCTTTTTATTGAAGGGTCTTCTGTAAAAGTAGGTTATTTATATAACTTTTAACTATCTTTTTTGTTATTCTGTGTTAGTTTTTGGCAATAAAACTGTTGGTACTTGTTGAGAGCAGTGTGTTTATATAATTAATGTGAGTTATATAAATATTTAGGTACTCATATTGAGGGATATTATGTACTGTGTTGTTTTTATAGTATTTTCAATAAATCTTTGATAAAAAATTACAAATTGGTTAGGGAAAACTGATAAAAATTAAGGGCGCATTACGTTTAATTATAAGTATTATACCAATCTTTTTTTTTGAATTATTTATTAATAGAATTTGGTTTTGAATCTTAAAATTGGTAATTAAAATTTTAAATTGCTTTCCAATTCTCTGAACTATCCTACAGCTTTACACATTACTACAGCATATCTGTTAGTCTGTTAAAAACATTCCTTAACTTGTTTGTCGTTAGTTTGGCTTTATTGATGTGTAAATGTCGCACTTATGCACAGTAAACTCAATTTTTTTCGATTTACTGTCAGATGAGAATGCTGCGCACGTCTCGCAATTATGGCGCTAATATGCACTTGACACTGTAATGACATTTATTGAACGCCAGTGTAAGCGACGCAACGCCGACGGCAGAGGCAGCGACTGAATCTACAGCTTCTTGGCTGGCAGGCAGCTCCGTGACAACTGTGAAGTGTTTTTGCCTGCAAAGCAGATGCTGATTGAAAGTGTTAGTGGAGGGAGTAATAAAGGGATAAGAGTGTGAAGAGAAGTGGTAGAGACAGGGGAGTCAAGGAACTTTCTTTATGAAACGGCGAAGTTGTCGCACTTGTAAAAGAATTTTCGACGCATCTTAGCCAAAACTCAATATCGTTAATTTCATGACGCTGACATGGCAATTGACAACTGGAGCCAGAGATGAGTCTGGAATTGGGAGCAGAGCTGAATTCTGTAAGCCAAACTGGGGCACACAAAGGAGAGACATTTATTAATGTAGCCATGTGGAAGCCAATCAAAAGTAGTGAAAAGCCACACCTAACGGCGGCTGATTGCCAGTTACCGAGTGCACAACAAAGAGAACGAGACAAGCAGAGAGATAGAGAGAGAAGTGGAGAGAAGAGTCAGTAGGGCAGACGGGCAGACTCGTTGTGCCGCAGTGGCGCAGCTGTTTGCAGACATCTAATCAAACAATTTGCACAGTTGCATATTAGCGGAATATTCCGTTATATCCACTACCCCACAGCCCCTCTTAGGCACATCGTCTTCACCACTCTTCCCTGTTGCCTACCATTTTTAGCCACCTCCGTGAAATCCCCAGGCCAATGTGCAATTAAATTTTCGCTTTGACTGAGCTGCGTCAAATTATTATTTATCAATATGTCTGCAGTTGCACACGAGAGTGTTTGTGTGTGTGCTTGAGTGTGTGCGCCCATTTCACTTGATGAAATGAAAAAATAACATGTAGTTCATAAAGTGCAGGCAACAAACGAGTTTATGCCACAAATTCATGACCAGAGGGGAGGTCATGCCAAAGCGGTGCGAGTAGATTAACAGAGCGTGGAAGGGGTTGCACTTGTGGCAACAAGGATTTGCACATCATTTGTGCATGGCATTTGCCACACATTTACCAAAACTGCGAAGAATTTTGTGCATTTGCCAAAAATGCTGTGGGAAATGCAAATAACATGCGCTGAGCTACTAAGCTACTGAGCAAGTAGTTTAAACTAACACAAATGTGGCACATAACTGACATTATGTTGATTTTAGTTAATTTATTTATTAAATAAAAATATGAAATAAATAAGGCAGTGTTTTGGCAGCTATGAGAGCAGTAAATTAAATTCAAAGATGGTTTAGATTTTTTAATATTATTAAAATTAAGTTTTGAACTAGTTTTCATTTAATAATAATATTTATCTTAACTTAATTAAAGTTAGTTAAGCCTCTTTAAGTTTGTATTGTCTTTAGACTTGCCTTCTTGGCTTGCCGTCAAGCCCTTAAATTGAGTGCCATAAAACAAAATCTTGAGATTTGAGCTGTGTTAACATGCCTTAAGAGGTTCTTCCATTTAAATGCGAATATCGTTTGTCTTACTTCGAGTTAGGTAAAGGGTGTTTGGGGCTTGGGGATGGCTTACCCTACAGAGAAGCAGGGGCTTAGCTCCAACAATGTTTGTGGATTTGCCAAAGGGCACGAGTTGCATTTGAATGTTGTATGGAAATGTCTATGGAAATTGGCAAAGTCATTGCCTAATGTCAACGCGCTGGAAAAGCGAAACAAGAAACGTAAAAGAAAAGTGGTTAAATGCGTGTTATATTTTTCCAGCGATGACTTCACGACCAACTTAATGTATGTGACTTTATTTTATTTTAACTTCTTTTTTTTTTTTGTCTGATTTATATGCATGTCTCGCCCCTTGCTGTCCTGCTGGAAGTCGGTAACCTTCAGGCGATTATTTGTTTGGCTCGAATGCGTTTATTGGTCTTGGCACATAATAAAATTATTTATTGCATTATAAATAATACAAGGCACTCGTAATCATCCACAGGAACGAAACATTTCTCTCGTATTCGCATTCAGCTTCTTTTCAATTTCAATTTGCATTCAGTGCCATCAATAAGAAAAGCCAACCTTGCAACCCCAGCTCCAAGTTGTGTGCCAGCTCCCAAAGCCAAAGCAACAAAATAAATAAAATTAAAATAAAAATTTATAAAAGCATTGCGGCAATGCTGCACCATTGGCACAAGGGAAAGACAGTGGGACAGGGAGTGGGTGTAGGTGTAAAGGAGCGGGTCAATGGGGTTATATGTTTGTTGTGTGATTTTATTGTTTATCGATACAAAGCTCGTAAAATACCTGACACAAGCGCCATAAACACATGTGCCAGAGATGAGCAACAGAAAAAAGCAATCAATGAAAAACTCATTTGGTTATGAAAAGTATTTCAAAATGTTGCTAGTTTATAAAATACATTTTAGTAAAGGAGCTAAACTATATTAATAAACCAGTCAACAAACGAATGATAGTTACATCTTTATAGTAATAAAAGTTAATATACATTTAAATATCCCTATAAAGACCCTTATAGTAAAAGTATTTACATAAATTTTAATTAGCTATAATAGCAAACAGAACTAAATAAAGTCTCGCATTCATTTTTTAATAATTAATGTGTGTTGTGTAATATTTAAAAAGTGATTTTGCCACTTCGTATCGCATTGCGTGCATCTCTGAACGTGGCGAATGTGTGTGTGTGTGTGTGTGAATGCTTCGGGGGTTTTATTTGCTATGGTTTCAGGTTTCTGTTTACATAATTGAAAATTTCTAATGACTTTGCCAAGGTTTATTGTGCAAACAAGTCGCCCACACACTACACACACACACCCCCACGCATGCACACACACACATGCACTCACACACAACAAAACTAATGCTATTGCAGACACGTTGCATGTAATAAAATGACCACGCCCCCTGGCTAAACTGGCCAACTCTCTAAATGTCCAACTGACCGTATGCTTCGCTCCGCGTCTCCCTTGTCGATGCTGGCTCATTTTGGCTTGCGGCTGACATATTCTGGACCTAGCTCTAGCTTTTGAATTTGCTTTTAAAATATGGTTAAACAAAATGTTGTTGCATAGTTTTGTGCGCTCGGGACACGCAGCGTATACGCTATAATTCCACTTGATGCCTTTGGGCGTCATTCACATAAAGTGCTTATGTGTCTTTGTTGCTTTGTCTCCACGGCCAAGTCCTGTACTCCACCACCGGCCCCTTTCTGGTGTAAATAATATTAACACTAAGCAGACAGCGAGCGAGAGGAAGCTGCCACATGCATCACGATGGGGCACGATGTAGAGTGGGATGAGCTGCGAGTACTCAGCCATAAACTTTTCATTAGCAAGTCACTTTGTTATTGTTACTGTTGTTGTTTTCTTTGGCCGTTGCTGTTGTTGGCGCGACAAAAGGCCGACTTAAGTGCAGAGCGGCCATAAAGGCAGCGGTGAAATTTGTCAAAGGTTTTTATGTCAGCGAGCGGCGGGACTATAATTGTTTTATGCTTTCCTTTTTGTTTTTACTGTTTCTAACAAACTATTACCACAAATGAAGTGTGTGCCGGGGTTAGCCGAATGGCAATAAGCAACGCAAGATGACAGCCAACAGGAAGTGCGGCAGGAACGAAAGGGGAGGGTAGAGACGGAACGGAAACGGAAGCAGGCACAAGGACATGGCAGGCGTGACTGGGTTGCTACAAGGGTTATTTGTCCCAAGGACTCCCATTTATCAAAACAAGACAAACAGCAGGACATTCACAGCCAACAACTCACAGCACACAACTCACAACTCACAGCTCAAAGATCACGATTCACAAGTCACAACTCAAGTTTCATCTGCGAGTAAGTAAATACAGCAGTTTATTAAAAGGTTTTCCCACCCAAAGCTCAACTGAAATCTTGACTCTTTGAGGTGGCAGTGCTTTAGATTAGTAGATAATAGTTGTATTACTTACAAGCTACAGCATAAGCACTCAAATAAATAGTCGTAAAAAGTATTATTTCATTTGACACTCCTTAAATATTTATTTATAAGAAAAGAATGACTAAAAAAATCTAAACAAGTGTAGCAGTATTTTGCTAATCAAAGCATTTGTACGTATTCAATTTCCAAAAATATAGATGTCTATTAAAATTATTAAAAAATCTGTTGGCTTTAGAAATACCAAATTTCAAGTGCAAATTTAAAGCACAAGTTTTGAACTCTGTTTAATTAAAGAAGATTAAGGAAAATATGTAGAGATTACAGTCATAAATTTGGGTAATGCTTTTGCACATACATAAATCAGTAAAATGGCAAAAGTGGAAAATCTCATAGATAGATTTTCCGTAAGCAAATTAAGCTTAACCTCTCACTCTGTGTCTTTCTGCACAACTCTCATGCCACCTCTGTCTCTCTCACTCTGCCTTGCTCTCCTACTTGCTCTCTTGACTTGTTTTCCCTTTGGCTGCACCACTTGAATGGCTGGCTAATTAGGAAAATGCGTTGCTTACTTCAACAATGTCGATTGGAAAACTTTGTTGAACGTTGCGTAAATTAAGTGGCAAAGTTATTTGGTGAAAATTTTACAGTTGACAAGCGATGAAAAATGCAAAAAGCGCTTATCCAGCAGCAGCAGTAACAACAGCAACAACTAATACAAAACAACAACAAACTAAACCAAAGGCAGTCGTGAACATGTAAATCATCGTCGTTGCTCATGATAATCCCTTATCCCTTTTTCAAACGAGCATAATGTGATCCAAACACACTTACACACACACACACACACACACACACACACACGCATACACTCCGCTACAAGTGCTACAACAACAATGCTGATGACGACGATGACGAACACGTGAAAATCCATAATATTTGCGCAAACAATCGAAGCTAAAAAAGTTAATCGAAGCAGACGCAACGCAAAACTTGCTGCAACATTCGCAAAAAAGGGTTGAAAATGCCGTTTGTAGGGGGGGAAAATTCGGGATAAAAATGAAGGAAAATTCTGCTGCGTGGGTACCCCATTTGCATTTGAATTTCCCGCTACGTGTGTGTGTGTGTGTGTGTGTATACGTTTTTGTCCTCGATTGCGATTTGGTTAGCATTGCAAATGTGCGCGACTTTTCAAGGCTTATTCAAATGTGATCAAGTGTTTGGACTTGATAGACGAGCACCCGAAAAATGCTAATTCCTATCCCGATACCCATGTCAAATCAGTGCTACATAATTAACAGAATTGCAAAACAACAATAACAACAACAAATTACAAATGCAAAGTCTTATAATATTGATAGCTTCGATTTTGGTGTGAACTGTGAATAGAAAAGCAAATTAAATTAAGTGAGAGTGAATATCATTAAATAAATGTCAGTTTAATCGAGATTCAATTGAAATTTAAAGGATTTTTCCATTATTTATAAATAATTAATTGCTTTATTTAGAGTAAAGTGAGTGGAATTATTAAATGTTACCCCCATTGTTTAACAGAAATTTCTATGAGGTCAAATTTATTTGAATTGTGATCAATTATGAAAGCTTTAATTGTTGAGAATTATTTTATAGTTGCAGTTTAAAGAAAAACACTGAAAAGACTTTAACAGAAAGTATTTTAAATTAGTTTTGTTTCATGTTTCTTATTAAAGTTTAAAGTACTTAAGGCCGTTTTCTGTCGAAAGGTATAAAAAATCAATTACTTTGTGAGAGTTCTTAATTTTAACTACCAAATAAATTATACCCTTTGAGCTCTATGAGCAAGTATGTATTTACATATACAATTTTCTGTTTTCTTTTCTTATTTTTAGTTAAATTTCCTTTAGAGATTTGCCTTTCATACTTAAAGCTATAAATAAATCAGAATTTGTATGAATAAAACAATTGTTTGTATTACGCCTACTAAGCAGCAAGCTAGGCACACTAGTTTAGACAGCACTGTAGGCGTAGTAGCGCAGTAAACTCCATAACTTTCTCTACCTTTTTCTACATTCCTGCACATTTAGCTACCTGTGTTAGTTGCCAATCAAAGGGTATCTTGTAGTCGCATTTAGTTAAACATTAATTCATATTGCGTACGGTTCAACTATTTGAATTCTAATTTCAGTTGATTTTTGTTGCTGCTGGCTGCACGTCTCAAAGGGCGTTATGCCAGCCACGACCTGCCACGTGTTCATGCCACACTCAAAGTGCCACAAAGAGAGTGTAGAAGTGAGACTAAGAGTAAGAGCGAGATAGGAAGGGCAAGAAAGAGAAAGGGAGTGAGAAGTGTGCATAGCCACAGTCACCTTTAAATTGCGTTGTCTTTGGTCGTTTTGTTGTCCTGTTATATTCCGTTCTATTCCGTTGTACATTTGCCAGCATTTGCCACAAAACGTGGCAAGAACAAGGACAACAACAAGCAAGCAGAAAAAAGAAGAAAAAAGGTAAAAATTAAATTTTTGACTGCCAACGTCGAGCATCACGAATGTTTCTGCTTTCAGTTTCTGGTTCAGCTGCAGCTTCAGTTTCGGCTTCTGGATTTTATTCGTGGTGCTCAGCGAGTGAGTGCCATTGCCATTTTATGAATAATTCATATCAACACACTCAGACCGTACACATAGTAGGTGTTCGAGTGCATGTGTGTGTGTGTGTGTGTTTGGATCGACACAAAGGACCACACACACATGTACACGTATTGACACTCGTCGCAAAGTCTTTCGAGTTGAATATCTCATTCCCGTGGCAAAAAGATTCTCATCATCATTGTCTCCTCGTCGCGCCTTTGTCTACGCCTGTCACACGGAGCATCTCAGCGTCTATCACTCTCATGCCTCTTGTTGTTATTCTTCCTCTTCTTGTTGTTGTTGTTGTTGTTTCTTGCATTCTTGTGGCACATTTTTTGCGCTTCTGTGTTGTGTGAAAGCCTTTGAAAACGACTCAAAGGCAACGGGAAGCAAATGCCGCCGCATCACACCCCAAATTGCTGATGTTGCTTAAAGCTACATAGCCACGGCACCCACAAAATACACATACAGATACACAACCACCTACGCATTGCACACCGCGTGTATTTTTCGCCATTTGCTTTTTCGAGTCGCTTCGCGTGATGCAAATCGCCAATTGGCCAAAACCGACGCTTTGTGGTTGTCGTGGCTGCTCTTGTTATTATCCACATTGTTGTTCTCATTGTTGCTGTTAGTTTTGTTCAGCGTGTTGCCAAAATTTCGCTGATTTTCGCACGAGACAACAAAACAACATTTGACCAGAAAAGTCGCATTGCGTTCTAAATGAAACAAAACGTTATCATGGACTCATTATACACTAACTTAATAGGCTGTAGTTGGTCATTTAATGGAATCGTTAGTAACTAAAGAATTTGTAGTAATTTATGATAAATTTATGGACTTTTTTATAATTTAAAATTCTATAAAAAAAATTTATTTTGACCAAGATATTTGCTTTGAAGCTGCTTATAATTTCTAAGAACTCATTGCCTTTTGTCTTTGGCAGTCACAGAAACCAGACCTCTAAAGCCAGCTGGAGTCTACCTTAATTTATTTATATTTCTGCAGAATAATTAAAATCAACAAGGAATTTTTTTGAAGAAGCTGGAGCTAGAAAGGAGTAAATTTGGGTTCCTTTCTCTCCCAATTAGATTTACACACTTTTAAAGCTAAATTTACATTAAGCACAATTTTATTTATTTTTTACACAAAATTTACAAGAACAAGGATTCGCTTTTCTTAATTTTTCTTTTCACTCACAGTTAAGCAAACTTAATTACAAAATCAAGCAACACCCACAGAACACACATTGTACTCTCAAGTGTTGGTAAATTTGTCGTGGTAGTTAATGTACCTAATGTTATTGTTGTTATTGCTATTGGCCAATCGATAGCAGGCTCCATTAGGCAGCCAGCCAGAAGTTGGCAAACTCCAACTTCAGTTTAGGCACATGACAAAGCTCAATTTAAAAAGCACATTTTGATTTTGCTAATGTGTACAGTGTTGGCAAACGGCAAAGCGGGGGTCGACATGACTGTGCAAGATAAAATAAAGTTGTTTGAAATAATTGAAGCCATAATCGATGCATGATTAAAACAAAAAGCAACAAATTTTAGTTGGGTGTGTGGTATTGCATGACTTAACAAACTTATAGCATGCAATATTTATAAATTAATTGTGATTTCCCTTCGATTGCAGATGACAAAAGCTTAGCCGTTGAGAGCTAACGTTTAGCTTAACTTGCAGTTGGCAAAAAGTGGCAAATGATTTATGCTAGTTGCACGTGCCCCACTCAAATTACTGACCTATGTATGTTGTGTGATTATTGTTTGCTTAGCCTAACAGACAGCGAAGAGCACTGTGCTGTTAACAACAGTCTGAAAAGAGTCTCATTTGCTCTTAAAACCGTTAACAGTTGCTGTTAACAGATGCTCTTTGCTGGGAATTTTTCTCTTCGCTTAACAGTCGCTCTTTTCGGCTACTGTTAATAGTGTGGGCTTAACAGCGCGTGGTGCTGTTATGTGGTTAGCCACAGCGAAACATAAATCACAGCAGTCGTTGACAGTGTCGCCTGCAGCTGTCCTACGTTCCCGCCTCTCCACGTCTCTCTGTCCCCCCCTGCTGCATACATTACTGTGCCCCAAATGTGCATTTAAATTAGCAGTAAGCATTGCAAGTTGTTCCCTTCAGTGCTTTCAGCGCCGCTCTTGCCCCACTGTGCAATGTCATTTCTATGCACAGCGAATGCATAAATCATTAACAAGCCCCGCACAAATAATAACAATAATAATGCTAAAAACTGCAACAGTCGACGGCTGCCACAATGCCCATGTGGCATGTGCGGTACATTCAACCAAAGTCGAAAGCCGAAAGCACAAACCCGAAAGCCTCACACGCACACACACACACACACACCCCCAAACGTTGAACTGCTCGTGGGGCATGTGCAACCAATTACTGACATTTCCGGCAATCAGTTTTTAGCGCGGCCTACAACTGACAGCAACAACAAAAAGAACAAGAGCTGACAACAACTACAGAGCTATACACAAACTGACAACAATCACTTTGCAACAACAACTTGCAACAATCGTTCCAAAAACTGGCCACGATATGTAGTTATAATAATTTCAAAAATTCGTTGCCATTCAATTCATATCGACGTTGACATGAACCACGCAAACAAAATGGAAAAACTTCCCACCGTTCCCCACTTGTACCCTTCTTTCATATGCGCCTGCAAGTATGCAGTAAAAATTTATGTTCGCTCATAGATCATGACAAAGCGACACATTTGCTACGAGTTGTTAGTGTTGCTGGGCCAAAGGGACAGTTGGTTTTGCTATGTATTTAGAAAGTGCTGCTGTTCTGAGCTGTAAAAACTCCTGAAATTTAAAAAAAGCTGAAAAATTTTAACTAAGCATCGACTAGCTTTAAAAATACCAAAATCGAAAATACAAATACCCTTTTTATTTATTGATAACTTTTCATTGAGAAATTGTTGAGAAACATAGTTGGTTGCGCTTCCTAGAACATATATTCATGATAGAAAAAGCTTTGTCAGACACTTTATAACCATAACTTTAACAGAGCACACAGTATCCAAAGAATATACATAAATCATATATTAAATTTATTAAAAATACACTTGCTACAAAGTTGCAATTTAATTTCATTTATTGCTTAATATGTCCCCATGGCCAAGGTATCGACTTCCTTTTTAACTTGGTAGGATAATCTTATATTGAATTGAGTGTACGAGTGCGGAAGCTTAAAAGTAATCTTTTTACTTGTTTGTGTTTAATTTGAAAATTCTGAGAACACTCGCGTTCGCTTTTCACAGGACAATGCATGAAAATCTTTTCAATTTCACCTCTTAAAATCATGAAATATACTTCCGAGAGCGTCTGGTCAAGTCTAGTGAATTTTCAGAACATCCCGAGCAGACTCCCTCGACTCTAGCCTATAACAATCTGCAATGGCAATTCTGGTGCCAAAAGTGAGTCGTCTGAGTTGGCAGTTGACCGCATGCCTCACTGACCCCATCGTACAGTGCGAGTTTCCCTTGGTCAAGTTTCAGTTGTCTCTGTCTCAGAGTGTCACACTCCCCATTCTCTCCCCTCTCTCAGTGTGTGTGTCGCTTTTCTGCAGTGTCTGTTTGTTCGTTCAGGAAATATGTCAAAATCTTATTTGCATTTTTTCTCATTTCACTTTTGGATATCGAGGCGTATTTGCTCGCACCTGCTGTCAGCTGCTTAATTGAAATCGAGCTGGTTTCGTTGCAGTTGTTTCATTTACAATCAGTACTGACCTTGGACATGAAGGGTCATGTTGGCTCCAGATATACAATGAGTCAAGTAATTGCATTGAAAAATATAACACAACCCGCGGCAAACAATGGCAAATGGCTTGAAAATTATGTGGCAAGCGCTAATTTCCATAATGAAAAACAGCTGCCAGCAGTTGACAATTGCGGTTCTCGTTTCCGCTGTTGATAACCGCGATAACGTACAAAAATTATTCGATTTAATGTTGTCATATTATGCATACATTACTGAGATTAAAAGAAAGAATTCACATAATTAGTTATACTTTTATTTGCAACGAGTTTTTCAGTTTGGCCTTCAATTTGGTAAAAGTAGCAGGGAAAATTAAGATGAAATCAATGACAAGTGTATTGCAAATTCGACTATAATTAATTTTTACTCATACATTTGAATGCGGCTGTACAAAGTATTAAAAAACAAATTTTCTTATGGGTCAATTCATTTTAAAATCCAAAAATTAAATTATATTTTTAAATGGAATTTTTCAAAATACTAGCATACTATTTTTATGACAAAGTTTGTCCATTAAATTTGAATAATAAAGAGAATAAAGTGAACATAAAGATTTTATATTCAAATTCATTATGACAATCAATCCAAAGTCAAATAAAAGTTGAGGTAAATTAAGCAAATTGAGCTCAATTTCTATTTGATTTAGAGTAGCAGATTCTTTTCTGATTTTTTCGAATTTTTCACACCAGTCACATTTTGTTGGTAGTCAAATGATAAAAGATAAAAGCTATTAAAAAATGGCAAAATGCAGCAGAAGCTGTGAGTTAACTCTGCTTAAATGGCCGTCAGCGTCTTTTAACTGGCTGACAGTTGGCTTTGTGAATCCTTGAGTCACAGTCGCTGCGTATCCTGCAGGGTTTGTCAAAATATGCGTCAACAGCATTAAATTTGCATAGATGCTGCTGTCTTTTTCTTGAAATTCTTTCTCCTCTCTCAACTCCCTCTCCCTTTTTTCTCGTTTCTTTTCTTTTCACTATTTTTCTATCTTAAATACTTGCAGCGACAGCAAATGTAAATGACGCGAGTCTATTAAAAATGCAAATTCGTTGGAAAAAAATGAAGTTGGACGGAATTCAAGTCAGTGCAGAGTGTGCAATTATGGAGAAAAAATAATATTAATATTTCTATATTTATTGCAACAGTTGCTTAATAATGTAAGTGAGCAATGATTACAAAATGTTTAATAACTGACATTAACAGGTATCTAAGGTAAATTTTGTTGTACGTCAGTTTGAGCTTAAGGCACTGTAGAATGAAACAGAATTTAAGAATCCTACATCTGATCGAATTGTGATTTGATTGTTGTTCTGTACTCTGTATCTGAGTTTAACAGTTCTCAATACACGATATTTCCTTCAGCTTTAGTTTACTCTGTGTTAATACATTTTCTATGCTCCTGAAAGCCAAATTTAGCCTTTTTCTGTTAACTTTTTTGAGAGCATCATTAAACGCCAACTGAGACGAAGAAAGTGGTTGAGAATAGTTCGTCTGAGAGTGGAGAAACGAGTGTTTTGATGCTGAAATCGAAAGGCAGCTCGTGCAGCCATTTTGATGTATAATGAAGTTCATTTGGACTTTGTGCACAATACAAAGGAAAACAATGTGGATGGGGGAAAACAAAGGCAAAAAGCGCTTTAATATCATGTTCCGTTTGCTGTTTTCTTTGCTTTTTGGGGGAAAAGCGACGGAAGTACTATATGAAACGAGTGCAAGGATTGCAGCATTCACTTGGATCCTACTCGAGCTATTGTGTTAAGCAGTTGTGCTCTTATTTTTTTTTGTTGTTTTGCTTGTATTGTTGTTGTTCCGGTTGTTGCTGTAAGATTAATATGCTGCCGTTTTCTACTACTTATGCTGCCTTTCAGGCTTGGCGAATTCTTAAAGGACGCACAGCACGTCCTTTGCCAAGTTGCCAAGTATATGCCCCTGTCTCTCTCAGTGTGTGTGCGTTAGTTTAATGACTACATGTCTGTCTACTCTGTGTGAGTGTGTGTGTGTCTGTGTGTGCGTTTGTTGAAAACTTAAGTCATGCAGCAAGCAAGCGCGATGCATGCAACAACAGCAACAACAACAAGAAAGTGAGGAACAAACAAACATTTCCACTCACTACTTACTTTAAAAAGGATTTATTGTATGTGTGTTTGAGTGAGTGTGTGTGTGTGTGTCTCTTGTGTGTCTGTATATGAACTGCGAAAGCAATGATGCCGAAATTCAACACTCAACTTGCCGCTGCTGCAACTATCACATACAGTAAAAGACTTACCAGAAATGCCCCCTGTCCCCCCCGACTGACACTTTGTGCGTGTCTGTGTGTCAAGAGTGAAAATGAGCAGCCGCCTGTCAGCACTGTCGAGCTATGCATGGGGTACAAAGGGGGGGAATAGTGTCCTCTCCGTGCTGTAGCAACCGGAAGTTTCAACACAGCACAATTTGCGCCTTCTTTGCATAGTAGAATGCCCAAAGAACTGAACTTGCCGGCAATTACACATCATGACGAGACCATAAAGACGTCTACTTATAATGAAGTTTTCTCTTTTCTTTCTTTTATTCTTTCTTTCGTTCAGTCTTTTCTTTTCGCTTGCTTTGCATTGTGCCCTCGTATCAAGTTACTAAAGAAAAACTTTACAATAATGTTATATATTTAGCCTTTGGGCTAGCGCATCAGCTATGCAAAAATTGTTGAAAGAAATTGTCAATAAATGTTGTGGAAAATGTGCTGTCATAAAATTCTAACATAGGGCAATTAACAAAGATTTCTTGCTGGATTTTTAGTACCAGCAAAATAGCTGTTTTAAAAAAATATATTTATTAACCAAAGCTAATAACTTCTTTTATATAAAAACTTTAATAAATGCGTACTAAATTCTTATTTAAGTGAAGCAAATAATCACTCTTCCTCTCTGTACCTAATTGCTAAAAAAATCAATGTCAGACTAGTTTTTCACTGGAAATTTTATTAACTGAAAGCAAGTCTTAATTTTGGGAGTTTGATGGAGAATGGCTGCTAATTGCTGCTGCCTCTTCTGACTTTCTGCAGGATTTTGTTGATGTCTCTGTCGCTGTGGCGCACAAGGTTTAATTGACTGGCACCAGCCTGACTGTGTCGCAGCCTCAATGCCAGACAAGCGGGCGCAAAGATGTCATCTACATGCGGCACCTTGGCCGAGACTGGCACCCGTGCAATGCCAGTCCAAAGTACAGACCGTGCTTGCTGATCATTTGTGGGCCTGTCCGCAATGGCCACCTCAAAGGCGCCGAGGCGTGGCGCATTGTTCTCGTTCAAACGGAGCTGTAGATGCATCTGTGGTTGCATCGTGCGCAGCGCCTCGGCCAACGAGGCATGCAACTCCATGGCACGTTGCCGGTAGGTGGAGCTTAACGGACAGTATTCGATGTACAGCACCGGTTGTGTGGGGTCCAAGGGCGGTGGTGCATCACGCGACGCCATTTTTGTATACTCCACCACTTTCGCTTCAGCTTGGCATTTTTTTTTTGTTGGTTTGGTTCAATATTTTCTACATAATTCTATTTCGATTTGATGCCCAAATTTGACACTCAACTGCCGGGCATCTTTTAAATATCCTTTCAGTTGTACTCTAATAAATCCATCAAATCGCATACAAATGCAAATTCGTTTTATCCGCAGGCAAAAAATAAAATAGCCTTGCGAGCATATTTTGTTGATTTTCCCACGCTGGCCGCAAAATTGCAAAATGTCCACTTTCAGATGACATTTGGCCGGCGGTTTTGGCCTCTAGCTATAAACTTTGTTAAATTTTCTAGTGAAGCCGCCAAAGCTCTCTCTTTTTCTACATTTTTATTTTTTAATAAACCCAACAAATACTGAGCAGAACAGAGCTCTGAGCTGAGATGAACGAAGAGAACAAAGGCTCAGCAGCAGTTTCATTGTATTGCCGAGGGCAAGGTTGACGGGGCCATTCAATTCATTTTATTCGCATTTATTGAAAGCGGAACATCGCTGCTGGCAAATAAAATATGATAAAATATGAAAATAGCAAAATAGACAGTATAGAAAAGTAAGCAGAGAATCAAGAGAATGGCTTAGATATGATAATAATGTGCCCTGCTCCACGGCGACCAAGGATCGAGACTTCACTGTACCCCACACAACAATACGAAAGCAGAAAAAACAGGCTCAAAGTCAAAGAAAAATGTTGTAGTTTATTTATTAAACTGGGTTTGAGAAACGAAGGGAGTAAGGGGAATTAGGGGAAGGGTAAGCGAAAAAGAGGATGACAAAAAGTTGGAGGTAATATCGGTCAATGGATTTCTGGATTAAAGTAGATGAAGTTATTGGAGTTGGCAGAAAGAATTTTAAGATGTAAAAAACTGATCTGATTTAAAATCATTTATATTTTAAGTGGACTTATTTTGTAATATATATTAAAGTCACCAACACATTTAATATGACTGCAAACCTTGTGTTATTTGAAAGAATAATTGCTGTTATGCCCTTTAAACTTCTTAAATAATTGCTTGCAATTTTCAGTTGAACTGCTTTATTTCGTGGGTGCAAAAGTTGGCACTAAAGTTAAGAACTAAAGCAGTATGAAAAGCTTTAAATGGTTCAGCATACATGCAAGTACATATGTATATGTATGTGCCATGTTTATATACATATATAAATAAATGTGTGTGCCTTAACTTGCCACATCCGATGTCAATTTGTCAGTTTACTCGAATCCTGCGGCGTTGACAGCCTGCAACCTTTAGTTACACTTTTTCTACTTGGACGTAAATTGGCCAATGCTTTTGCCCAGTAACAGCAGCAACAAAAACAAGAACAATCTACCAACTTTGTGTGCTTGCCAGTTGCGAGTGCTGGGATTAAAAAACGTTTTGCATGCCCATTACGAAGGGGGCAACGGCGAGGCGAGGGCAAAGGGCAGGGCACAGAGCCCAGAGTACTGAGTACTAAAGGCGAAGGACAGAGAACCGATGCTGGAAGCCAGTAAGAGGTAGGAAGAAAGGGAAATTGGTGTTGGGGTGGCAGGTCAATGGCGTTGGTAAGGAAAATGCGTAAACGAATTTGTGAAAATTATTTGTGCAGCAGGGCAAAAGCTTGATTAAATTTTCGCTACGAATCCGCTGGGCATACGGCATATTATTTGTATTTGTACCCATTTCCCATTTACCCACTTTTCCACTTTCCAACTGAGGCTGGTCTTCAAATGAGTTTTCATTGATACCGAGTACTTTGATTTGGTATGTATGGATTGTATTGAAAAATTCCCCAGCGCATTACGTACGCGTCCGGCTATAAAATTACTCTTGTTCCGTCTTTTTTCTTCCATTTTGACTATTTTTTTTTTTTTGTTTTGGTATTTTATATATTTCAATTATGAAAACTTTTTACGCGACTTGTGCACAAATAAAAGCCCTGTATAAATAGGGAGAAAAAAGCATGAAAATATATATTTTTTTTCTGCTCGTTTCTGAGAGGCTTGTCAACAATTTCTTTGCTATTTCCTCCCAACATTCAATGCGTCTTTTATCGCCTTAAGTAAACAAACATTTACGGCTCAATTGTTTTTAGAGCTCAGCTTTCACGTTAAATTGATGAGTTTTTAATTGTTTCTATATATAATGCTATATAATACTTAAATTTTTCCTATTTATTCTCTTTTGTCTGCTTTTCATGGTATTTTGCAGCGTCAATTTATTCATAATCAACAGTTTTGTGCTAATTGGTGGCGCTGTAAATAATAATAATTAATAGTTTATAAGTTAACTTAAACGGTTCAAAAGTTGACCATAATTTAATTTCTTAAACAGTTAGCATATGTTCTTATTTGGCTTAAGTATAATTAGCCCAATGATCTCACCACTTGAGATAATAAATTAAAGGTGGCAAGCATAAAGATGTAGGGAAAGACGACGGTCATTGTTGTCTCTGGCTCTTTTTATCAACAGGTAAACTTTTTCTACAGCTTTCCACTTAGTGCCCACGTTTATAATTAAATATTTTCTTTTCAATTTTCATAACTTTGCTGTGAGTTGCTTACGCATTGTGCGTTTTAAAGCGTTTTGTTTGCCTTTAATTAGCAATTTATGCCTGCTGCCCAGCAGAAGGACGAGAGAATAAGAGACCAAGAGAGTTGGAGGTGACTGAAGCGACTTAATGACCTGCCCGAAGTGGTGCGTGTGTGTGTGTGTGTGTGCTTTATATGATTAATTACCTAATTATTGTATTATATTATCTCACAGCTGTGGGCTTTGTATCTTTAAGCTTGCCTGCGGTCAGTTTACTTTTGTTTAACAGTTGAGAACACCGACAATTTAGTCGAAGAGGGTAAGACGTCTCTGCTCGTCTATAGTCAATGTTGGTGGCAGGCCTATTGATTTTTTATGCCACAAATACCCCATGAAAAATGCTAAGCAGACGGAGTTGCTTTAAGCCTGGCAGAGTGAAGCACTGACTTACTGAGTATCTGCTGTTAGGTACTCCCAACTTCACTGGCTTGTTTTCGCACATAAAAGGTCAAACAGCAACAGTTTTCTAAACAATTGTGGCCAGAAACCCCCAATCCAAACCAAAACCAAAAGCTTCAAGTTATTTTCCATGTTAAACCTTTGGTCAAGCTATTGTAAATATTTAGATTGAAATTCCATGCACGTGCGCCCAAAAGTGAAAAAACGATGAGAAAAAAACTATAAATGCGAGTACTCGAAACATTTTCACATTGTACAAAAAAACAAAAGGAAAAACAAAAACGAAAAGAGCAAAAACAAAATAGGAAAACTCAATGCCAAAGTCATTTACACAGTAAAATGCGAATTTCGACTTATTTTCTGATAGTTTCAAGATATTGAGGTCAACATCAGGTTTGACTGCGTTGCTGTCTCTGTGTGAGTGTGATGTTGTTTTTATGTGTATGTGTGTGCGTGTGTGTGTGAGTTGCTTGTTAGAACATTTGACATTCAATTTATTTAACAATAGTTTCTGCTGATCACAGAATTATTCATTTGATGTAAATAAATGGAAGTTTTAGTATTATAACCCATGTTTACACTGCTGTCCATGCACAGTGGCGTCTGCGTTTATATAACTGCTGCATAATAGACATTTTTTATGGCTGGAACTTCCCCCGATATTTCAGCTGCCAATGTAAATTTAGCTAATACTATAGTTCTATTTATAAAAGTAATTTAATAATATTTGTTTTGGTTTTATGCTGTTACAGACACACAGTCACTGGCAGTGCTACAGTAAACATAGCCTTACACACACACACACTCACAGAGATAGGAGCATGTCATGCTCGGGGCTCTTGAGGTTTATCGCTGGCACAAAAACACGCAAATAAAAAACAAAAATGATTATTAAATTTAAGCCAAAGTTTATA
This sequence comes from Drosophila acutilabella, assembly GCA_035046005.1. Lineage (NCBI taxonomy): Eukaryota > Metazoa > Arthropoda > Insecta > Diptera > Drosophilidae > Drosophila > Drosophila acutilabella. Next base: position 821,574 of record JAWNOK010000022.1, on the reverse strand, counting down.
CATAAATCCAGATAGTAGTATATACAACAGTAGTCTGACTACATTTATTACTGTAAGTGTGTGTGGGTGTGTATGTTGAGTGTGCGTGTGTGTGTGTGACAATGAATGCTGAATGTTGTTAACAAAACTCGCCTTGAGTTACCGCCCAGCGTACGCTTTCAATATCAAAGTCACGTGCCAATGTTGTATATTAGTTTTGGGACAACAACATTTTGTTGCTACTGTTGTTGTTGGTGAAGCTGTTGGTGTTGTTAGTAAACCTCTATTTTTGGAGCTACGCAGCCAAACACAAAAACATGCTTATATTCGGTATGGCGCTCGAGTGATTTTAGTTTGAATTTTACGTGCCCATCAAAATGATTATGAGCAGGCACACACACACACACACACATACAAGTAGAGAAAGCTTCATGTTGTTAAGGTATTCATGCACTTCATTAGGAGCATCATGTCAAGTGGCAGCAACTCTCTCTATCTCTCCATATCTACCTCTCTTTCTCTCCCTCTCTCACTAGTCAGCCATGTTGTTTAGCGCTTGCCAAAGTCGTTTTAATTAAAGTTTATGCTTGTGCATTGAAATTATGCGCAGTTACGCTTGCCACGCCCACATCTCACGCTTCTATCTCTCTACTTGTGGGCGTGTCGAAAGTTATCGAATTTTTGCCAGCTTGCCTGTCAAACATCAACACAAAATGTATGTTCAAACTTGCCAACAACAACAATTATTTCCTGTTCTTCGCTTTGCTGTCTGATTAAAAAGTTTTTCTATCAAATGTTTTTGTTGTTGTTGTTGCTATCAACAAGTTGCCACAAGATTTAACTTGTTGTTTTGTCTTGGGAACGTAGACAGCTTGTTTCAATGGCAAACAAGAAAAATTTAGCACAATAGCTACAACAATCACATAACACAAATTATTCTGTATTTGTCTCAAATTGACATGCACTTGAGTAAATTTGGGGAGTTTATATTAATAGTTAAAGTAGGACATTTAAGCACTTTTAACAGCGTAAAGTTGAGGCAAGGTAAATCAATAAACTGCTTAATAATTTGCATGAATACAATATCAGAAAACTTTATTAAATTATTAAATTTATATTATTTTTTTCCCCTAAATTTAACAGTCCTTACTATATTCACCTTCATTACCTTAATTAATTAAGATTTCTTTTTACTTTTCCCAATTGATTCGATTCAATGTCAATCTGCGGTCGCCTGGGGGCAGATGTGTCCCCTCTTGTTGTCACATTGTCGAGGGTATTGTCGGTCTTTCTGCTGGTGTAAGGTAATGCAACAGCTGCATAAGTGAAATATATTTGCAATGCGCACATTAAAGCCATACCATAATGGTATGCAGAATTTCTGGGGGCTTGGCCAAAAACGGCAGAGTAAGAAACATTTGGCCAGGATGTGTCTGACCGCAAAATGGCAGGACAACAAAGACCGTACAATGGCCGACTCGAAAACAATTGCCGAAAAATTCGAGCAATGCCAGCAGTTTGAAGCAGTTGCAGTTGCAACGACTTCCCTTCTCCCCCTAACAGCCCTTTACACTTTTGAATTGCACGTTGTTTTCAGTTTTCATTTATGCAAAATTAGCCTGTAAAGCCGTGCTGTTGTTGCATCGGTAATAACCGCAAGTAAATGTCAATGCAGGAAACACAGTCAAACACATAAATTTGAAACCCAGCAAACACAAGCACACAAATACAGACGCACACAGAGATACAGGATGAGCGAGAGAGCGAGACTGCAGGAGAAAGTTGGCAATTGCATTGCAATTTGTTTTTACTTTGCATTAGAGATGAGCACTTATCGTGCTGAGCATAACCACCTATGACTGGCTAGAAAAAATATTGTCATTTGAGTTTCAGCTGTAAAATCTATGCAGATAATTTTAAGCCAAGGAAATTACGATCCAATTGGCTAGTTATCTTAAAATCTCATTAAATTTCAACCATTGATTGACTTATAAGCCTTTTCCATCTCTACTCTCGACGTGCGCCGAAAAGTATGCTAGGAATTCTGCACTCTGACTTCAGTAGTCGGTGGACAATACTTTCGTGGATGCAGTGTTGCCATTTTAGCTATTTCACGGCAGTTCTTACTGCTTTTGTCCAACAAAACTCTAGCAACACTGTTTGTGTGTCTGTCTTTGTTTGTGTCCTGCCGCTGCTTTCACTTTGGGACAACTCTGGCCATTATTAATGCATAATTTTAGACTGGCTAAAAATTGTTGCTTGCTGCGTTAATTAGCCTGTACTTTTAGGTCAACTTTTGGCTCAGCACCGTCGGCATTAAGAGCTATGTAAATTTAACTGCAGCACTAGGGAGAATACAGACAGGGGACGAAATTATCCCTTTCTTTAAAATCGGCTATCAAATTTTATTTAATTTAAAACTTTTAGCTACTTTCAAACTCGATTAAATTCGCTCTCTCACGAACGTGGGACATGATTAAAGCGGCGTTTCGAGGTTTCGAAGTGACTCATTTTTATATCTTTTTGAACGTGTTTGAGTAATTGTGTTTGAGTGACGAGCGGGAAAGAATAAAAGTGCAATTTATATGCTTAAATGACTTTATGATGCCAGGCAACCAAAACGACCCAAAGGCAAAAACCACAGACACAAAATGAAAAGAAAGTGCAAAAACAAAGACAACAAAAATGATGCCACACACGATGGAGATTAATTTATCAACTGCTTGGGGTGCTCGACAGGAGATAGGTTTGAATTTAGCTCGAGAAGAGCTAACACACACAAAGCTAGAGATAGAGAGTGTGTTAATTAAAGGCTTGGCCTTGCTGGATTTAGATTTGCCATTTTGCTGTCGGGGAAATTTAATAAAGCAGCTTGAACTGCATTTTCATATGCATATCAAGTGCTTGGCATAAATGCAAATGTTCATCCGCGGTTAACTCATAATAATAAAAACAAATACTCGACTCTACTCTCTCACTTGCCCTCTTGCCCTCTTTCAATCTTGCAAAAAGGTCATAGTTTGTTGCATAATACTCTTAATGCTCTATGTTTAAGGGGGTTTATTTAAGAAAGTAATGCTTAAGATTCAAGCTAAGATAAATAAACATAAAATTATTAGCAGCTCGAAAATATAATGCTATAAAGTACTAGCTTTTATTAGTATTTTTTATTAAAAAAATAATCGGTAATGTTTTAATTTCTTCTGAGTACTTAAAGAACACATTGTAAGTTTCTTATATTAATTTAAGTTATTTTTAATCATGTGTTTTTATTTTATATAAATTTCCGAAGTTTTCTACATAGTACAGTTTTTCTTTCCATAATCAATATTTAACTGTAACTTTCTTTACATTAAGGGTATTTTTAGTTCGTCTTTTTCATATTTTATTTCTATGCATATGTTTCAGGCTCTTTTTTATTTTTTGGTATTTTATTTGATGCGCCACTTTTACAACTTATTTTTATTCAGTTTTTTTGCTCTGCATTTAGATTTGGCTTTTGAGCGACTTTAACTGGATGCGCTGTACAGAAATATATTAAAAATTCCCTTTTTTTTGCGCTTGCTTGTGCACATGTGCACAAGATATGGAAATTTGTTGGCGAGTGCCAAGAGAACTGGACTAAGCCAGGCCCAGAGACTGAGCTCTAAAGTTTCGCTTATATTTCTTTTTTTTTTAATATTATTTTTATTTGTTCTGCCTCATATCGTTATGAATATTCAGTTGCCATAAAGGTCGAGATAGTTTTTAGCTGAAATTCTTGGTTATAAGTAAGCTTTAAAGAACATGATTGTCGGCACGAAAGTGGAAGGTGTAGAAAGTAAAGAAAGCAGAATCAGGCATACGTACAATTTAACCGTATAATTTACAATGACAAACGAGGCTACCCAGGGTGCGCACAATTACACACTGTCGTGGTGACAGGGCCGAGCGGGAGGAGCAAAAGGTGGGACCGTAGGAGGAGAAGGGTCAACCCCTTGCCAGGCTGAGGCCAGACAGTAGCGCGACAATGTTAGACGACTCGCACATCTGAGATGGATGAGTCTCGTCCTTGCTGCTCCAAAGCCCCAACTACCAACTGCCTGGGAATACACGCGCTGACGCAGACAAATGGCAGCTGAGACACAAGCGACAGTAACAGAAGCTACAACAACACAAACACCAACAAGAGGGTAAAAGAAAGGCGGTGCTAAGGGGGTGTGGGGGGGTAACTGTGACAAGGCCAAGCAGCCGTGTCGTCAGGCATAAAAGCAGACATAACGGACTCGAGACATTCAGTCACAGTTGGTGGGCGTGGCATGCTTTGCTATGTGACCTGTAATCGTAATCAACACCAATGGCATCAGACTGTCACAGTGCCACAGTTCCACAGTGCTACAGTGGCATATTGCCTCAGTGGCACAGTTCTACATCCTTTAGCCACATCCTTAGCCACATCCTCAAGCTAAGCATTACGCATCCGCAACGTTTGCCTCTGAGTTTTGTGATTGCGGCCCATTTTGCTGACAATCAATATGCGCAATTGAACGATCATGATTGTTGTGATTTGTAAACCCGTCGAACGCACCAAAAGGACCTCAAGGACTCCACTCACTCCACTCCAATCATTTAGACTTTGGTTTGCTTCTCATCACAGCTGCAAGAACTTAATCAACTCCAGGCACAGCAGGTGGCAAGCCAGGTTCATATTTGTGGCTTTACGCTCTTTTGGCCTAAACAATGCCTTACAGCCATAAAAGCTATAAAGCCAAGAAGACTGCTTAACATATTTCATTATGTGAAATGTGTTTGCCTTGGCAATAGCTCTAGACCAAATCCAGCAGTCAACTAGCCTTTAAAATGTGTTTTAGCACTCAGTTGATTATTAGTTGAAATTTATTAATTAAATCTATTATTAATATATTGATTTTATAGAAGTAAGCTTTGAGTATAGCATTACCTTCGGTAAAGATTTGGCACACTAGTCTCAAAGGTAACTTCAAAGACAGCATCATGGAAATCAGTTAGCATTAATAGTTTTAGTTTAACAGCACTTACGCTAACATAAAGATGTTAACAGCAAAGCAAGTGCTTAGCTTAACACTAACAGAGCTTTTTAACAGCTGTTAGACTTTAAGTGCTTAACAGCAAACTTAAAGGGCACAACATATTTAGGCAACTCTTAAATGTGGATTTCCTGAGAAAACAAAACTTAACATTTGTGTAAAGACGCATTCATGACAGCTCACGTCACACAATGAACTCAACACATAGTCATAAATGGAATTGTACCCTTCTCGGAATGCTGTTGCAACAAATCCATTAACTATGCAGACATAGTGAGTGTCGTCTTAAATGCTGCCAGCTTCGTTGATAAATGATCCAGAGCGTGTGGCATCTACATGTTGCTCCCGACACCGTTTAATCTGTGCGTCAACAAACTTCTGACAAGTTACATATCACCGGGGGCAACAGTTGGTTGAAGCTAGCCACCTATACAAAAAATAGCTGGAGGGGTACAGCGAGCAGCGAACTAGCTTTAAGGCAATTGAAATTTGTTTTTTCTCAGCGAGGGCAAATATTTCTCATATCCTGTAACTAAAACAATTTTCAATTTAAGCTTAAATGAAATTCTGTGACCGTTATTGGTAGTGCAGTCTGGCAAAGGGCTTACGGCTGGGCGACTGAACTTTGGATTGAAGATTTTAAATAACCACAAAGTGGGAAAGCCATCAGTTTGAACCAAGTCAACGCAATAACTAAAACAGTTTACCCAACAAGAATCCCTAAAAAGCTGCTCTTCCTTTCTCATTTTTACAGGCTAAAGCACTCTCAGCCTTTTAACTTTTGACCGCATTGGCATCCTGATACCTAAGCACACACACATACACATACACGCACACACACTAACACCAAGGCATTCTTTATTAGATTTGCCGTCAGTCAGTGCAGGCTTCCGTCTGACTCCGACTCCGACTCTGAGTCTGAGTCTAATGCCTCTGCATCGGCATCGACGCTGCTTGTGGAATTTATCAAATTTTATGCAAGCAACTTGGCCAAAATGAAAAGCCAAAAAAAAAAACGAGTAAATATGCCTTTGTGTTAACTAAGCTGCAAATACAAGCAAGTTGCAGCAACATCAATGTTGGCAGCAGGAGAGAAGATAGTAGAAGGGGCAGAGGCAGAAGAAGCAGCTAAAGCAGCTGAAAAACTCAGCTGGGAATTGCGTTCCAGTGACGTTGCAGGAACGCATGTCTATTGGGTGCCAGCCAATTCAACCTCAGAGAATAGACGAACATAGATGATGCACAGTGAAATCATTTAGGTCTTTTGTGCTCAAAAATAGCATTGATAGCTATTAAGAGTTTTTAAATAGTTTTAAAATAGATCAAATTATTCCATTTTTTGGCTAATAAAATTGGCTGGAAGAAAAAACACTTTAAACTTTTTTAAACTTAAAACTTAACTAAATAGATCCATAAAACAATTTGCTTAAATGATAAGACTTGAACCCAAATGTAGACCATAGTCATAATTTATTTAATAGATAGCATATTAGTTGAAATTAATACATATAAAACTTTTATCTAATTGAAACCAACTGGTCTATTTCAATTATTTTCAACTGAGTACAAAAATTTGTAGTAGATGACACGAGTTTCCTTTGAAACACAAAAAATTGTGTCTCATATACATTTTTTAATTCATTTGTATGGTTTAATAATGTGCTATGTTAGTTTTTTTTCGGGTTTTTGTCTTACAGTTTTGATTTTTGCAACGTGTTGTGGTTGACGGCGCCACAGTGCGATGCCATTGTTACAAGTAATGCACACACAATGTGGCAACATTGAGTTTTGAACAGTGGCAGAGGCGAGTTAACCCCCTTTACACCCACACAGTACACGCACACACATGTCATTGGCAGCACACACTCACACAGTGGGAGTGACAGCTAATACATTGTAGAAGTAGACGAAGCTTGGAAAAATATTTTTCTATAATAGTTTCTCGAGTATCAAACGCCGAGTTAATGCGAAAAGTTTTTGGCCAAAGATTAGAGCAAGTGTATAAGTGTGCGTGTGGAGGGTGTGTGTATGGCAAGTGGCATGTGGCATGTGAGCTGAGATTGCAGTACTTGCAATCCAAACAGTGGCTAATGACAAGTGCACTTCTTGCATTCCAAATGCAACTCAAAACTCAAACTTGCCACATGCAACTTTGTATGTGCCCGAGCAGTGCAGTTGCTGCCAATGCCGTAACTGCTTTGCATAGCTTTAGGCGCTAAAAGCTTTTCCAACAACGCGAAGCACACAAAAAAAAAATACAGTTACAAACACACCCACACTCAGGCTCAGTCACCTGTTGAGGTCGTGGTTAATGCATTATTCAAGTTCTTGGCAGAAGAATATAAAGAATTTGTTGAATGTTTAATTCAGTTTGAGCCAACTTTTGAGCAAAGACTTTTCATTCACTTGGGCAACATTAAAGTGCAGCGTATTATTCCATGCGTCACCAAAAACTTGCAACATTTATTTACTCAGTTAAGCGTGGCACTCTACCCCCTTCCCAATCCCTCTCTCCTACCCTCGTAAATCAGCAAAATTTATTGCAAATACCAGAAGCAAAAGCCGCGCACATGTTGTCCCAATTTCAATGTTCACAAATTTTTCAACGGAATTTTACAAAACATATTTCAGTTTAGCTCACGTTATTTTGTTTGTTGTATTGAAATTTATTTGCACATCTATCCGAATTGCTCCCCATTTCAGCCTCTGTCGAATTGAGCGGTGAATTACTGACTTTTCCAACCTTATTGTAAAATGTTTGCTATATCACTGATTATCCAAATGAATAAGTTTTCAAACTACTTTACATTAACTGCTGCCAAAAATTAAGCTGTGTTCTACACTACAGAAAATTAGAATTAAATTTAAAACATTCGTAACAAATCACCAAAATTATCTGAAAACCCCAACAAATATGTTATAGAAGAGTTTCCGATTCTACAACAAATTTGTTTGAGAAGAAAATAAATTATTCAAAGTTGGCTTTAAAATATTATTTTTTAAAATATTTATTTTTCATTAAAACAGAGTCAGAATATTCGAAAAATTTGATAAAAGTTTTAGTTGAATTTTAAACTTTCATAAACTTAACTTTTCTATTCACTGTATATTTTTACTCTTTAAAACTCCTTTTATTTAAAGATACTAAAACAAAATGATTGTCCACTGCCATCATTACTTTATTTATATTCATATTTATGACTTTGTTAACAAATGAAAAAGGTTTCAATCATTTTCTTTTACTTTCTACCCACTTCAATCGCTCATTTCGCTTTCATTACAACGATTCAACAACAAATATTAAGTTTGAAAGAAACTTTCTTACAACTTTTAGCTATAACCAAACAGGATTTCAAATACTCTCTAATATCGGAGTGGGTAATCGTTGGTTGGAATTGGGTGTTTTGGCACAAGGTATTCGGAATTTGGTAGCAGCACGTGTAAATTATAACGCCATTTGGGTAATTACACTTTTTGAGTGTTTTAGCATTACCAAAATGCGAAACGGATATTGGCCAAGGGCAAGAGTTTTCGGCCAGAAGCAGGGAACGTTTGTGTTTTTGGCGACAAAACAAATTAAAACTCCATAAAAGTGAATACATATTCAGAGCTGTGTTGTTTTTGTTGTTTTCATTGTTCTCGTTATTTGAACAAATGTTTTGGCAATAAAAGCGGCAAAAACCTACCAACTTTGTAGCAGAAACTAGAAACTTTTTGCATTTTCTCACAAAAGTGGGAAAATGTTGATTTTAAAGTTTGTTAATGTATGGCAATCTCGACAAAAATCGAAATTGTAATGCTCCATATCCACATGCGATGAATAATTCACGTACATTAATTTCCTGTCAACTGCATTTGTACACAAAACGAGCCAAAAACTTGCAAGAAATCATAAATATTTGCACATATTCAAGCTGGTGTTCGTACACAGCTACTCAGGGTACTCATAGTACTCAGAGTGCTCATTCCATTCATACCACTCATACAACTATTCATAGTCGTTGTAGTGATTTCTCGACTGTCGTTTACTGCTGCAATTTCCGCAGTTCCAATGCAAACTCATGGCTTCCTTTGGCGGCAGCTCATAATTCCTTTTGAGTTGACAGTAAAAGTGTTGCTAATGTGGCAAAGAGCCTGCAAGCTAATCAGCTGCAGCGTGGAGGAAGAAAGTGTTGGAGGAGACAGAGAGAGAGCTGTAGCGTGGGAGTGAGAAAGCGATAATGATGATGTTGCATGCTGCCTGCAACTATAATAAGAAAATGATTTCCGTTTGGCAAATTGGAAAAACGTTTTGCGGCTGCTGCTGCCGCTGATTTTGCCAGTGAGGGCTGTTGATTTTTCCATTTTCTCAACCCGTTTCCCGACTGCCTCTGCCTTTCCAACAGCTGCCAGTAATCCATTTATATGGTAATTTGGTGCACTCTTGGTGTACCGCCCACACCACGCCCTCTTAAGCCTTCTACTTTTCATAACTATTTCAATGCGTATAACATGTGCACCAGAAATCAATAAGATGGCGGGTCTGCCATCATAACGGAAACGGAAATAAACACAGCAGGTAAATATACATACAATTTAATGCCAACGAAGCTTACTTACCTGTTTCGCTGGTTACTGGTAACTGGGCAATCGTTTTTGGCCCAAAACAGCTTCTCTTGCCATTGCCATTTGTTTGTCATGCAATTTGCTTAAGCCTCAGTTGGTTTCTTTGTGCTAAACAATTGCGCTTAAATCACCTGCTTACCAAACTTAATCAGCTCAGACTCTTTTCAAGACTTTAACCCAAATGTAGCCAAAATATTATTCTTTATAAAAATTGTACGAAGTGTGTACAAGTGTACTCAATTTTTTTTTGAGTTCTTTAATTGGATTTCCTTGGCATGGTTAGCATTTTCCGGTGAGCTGTTAATATATTAAAGCCACTTAAAACTAATTTCCTTCAATTAAATGTGGCAAAAGAAGTGCAAATGCATTTGTATGACACACACACTCACACATGCACACATATACACGCACAACACATACGCTTAATGACTTGGCAAAGTGGTAAGGAAGTGGGGCGGGAGTGGGCGTGGTTACAGTGGCAGCAGTCAGTGCATATATTGAACTACAACAACAGGGAATAAAAACAACAGCAAGAGCGGAAAGCAACTTTTTGAAAGTGCTATAAAAATTCCAGCAGGCAGGAAGAAGAGCGGAATGTGGAAAGGGGTTTGGAGTATGGAGCAGGAGAGGTAGAGAAAGGGTAGAGAGTAGGAAGAGGTGCAAATGGGGCACGGCACTGACCTGACCCGTTTCATACGCCAAATTGCTTCGTTGCACACACAAAGTGCAGGCCAACACCGGCCAAGGGTATGTGAAATGGGCGGTGTGGTGGGGAGTTGCAAAGGGGGCATGGTCGCTTATACGACGCGCTCACAAACTCATTTTTCAACATTAAAAAAGCACATGGATTTCATGGCGCATATCCTTTTGCACCTTCTGCGCATTGTGACACACTCCCAACACACACAAACACACCACTCGTGCAATGGAGTTCAGTGCGTGTGTGAATTTTGTTGTTTATTTTTTGGCACAAAAACCAAGCACAATTAAATCTCGTTGCAACTATTATTATTATTATTATTATTTTTATTGCAATTTTCTGGCTTGCACTTTGCCGAGTATTGTTAATGAAATTTACGTGATTTTCACAGTGCTTGTCGAAAAATTGTATACATCCGGTTAACGGTGTGTCCAAATGTCACGCGTTTCCTGCATCACCTGCTGGCAAAGTAAATTCTACAAAAAAGCGAAGGTTGAAAATTGTGAAAAATAATAATTTTACAAAAGGCATTTATTTTAAAAGCATATAAAGAAAAGGGCGACCTTTGTTAAAAAAAATTAAGAAAAGAACATAATTGTTTCTTAAATAATTTTATTTAATTAAAATAAATTTGAAAACAAACTTCATTTGTTCCCTTCTTAAACTGCTTAATAAACTAACTTAAAGTTTCAGCAGCAACTCATTGAGCTATTTGGAAGTGACAACTTTGTTATATTTTCGAATTTCATCAAAGATATCCAATGGCTAAAGCAAAAGGAATTCAGAGAGTAGAGGATCAAAAGGAAGAAGGAAAGAAAGGGTGAAAGTAAGGGAAGTAAATGCACATGGATATTCGTTTAATAAAAGCCAACAGTGCACAAATTTTAATGAAAGAGTGCAAATGCGTGAGTGTTGACCAGCTGTGTGGGTGTGTCAGTGTGATGTTGTGTCTGAGTATGTGTGTGTGAAGGTCCTGAGCGCCGGAGGAGAGTTTAAACCAATGACTATAACAACAACTGCAATAACAGTACTGACAACAACAGTAACAACAACAAATATGGCAGCTGCAATCGTTATATCAACGGGCAAATGGGTGGAAGGTAAAGAGACAGAGACGTAGAGAGAAAGAGAGGCAAATAGAGAGAGACAGTAGAGGGAACTTTGGGTAGTCGCCTGGATGCTGATAAACTCTTTGGCGGAGCTTTTGACGTCGACCGCTGCCCGTTGAAAGGACATAATAAATGCCAGAACGTCGGCAAGGACATCCTCTGGCCGTATTCGAAGTGCACTCAAATAAAAAATGTGTAAAATTCATTTGCAGCGTGCACGGCCAAAGAGAAGTAGCCAATTGCACAGAAGTATCGGTGTGAGAGTGTGTACGTGAGTGTATCTTGTCATTGTGTATTTATGTTAAATGAAAGATGGCAAAGATGCGGCACTGAACGCATCTTGGCAGGGGCCTCTGCAGCCAAGTTATTAACGAAAGCTATAAAATATTCAATTTTTTAATTGAACCGGAAATGCCATTGCCTATGCCTATATGAACCCACTCAGTAGTAAAATAAAAGTTAGCTGAAATTGTTTACTTTTAATTTTCCGCATTTGATTGCGATCGTTTGCCACACTGTGCCATTTTTCATTTCGAAAATTATATTACGCTCTGGCATAATTGCGCTGATTAATTCCCATAAAGTATCCCTGGACGCTCAACTGTGTATGGGGCATCCCTGCAGCAGACACTGCACACACTATCTCACACATGTGAACACTTTTGAGTGGGAGGAAATATGCATATTTCTTGAGCATTGCGCAAATGAATTGCGGCAACAAAAGTTAATAACTGTGTGGAATTATACGCGCAAATTAAATTTTGTCTTTTTTCTTCTTCATCTGCACTGTCATAACTTTAAGTGTAATTGTTTTCATCAGCAACTGAAACTGAAACCGAAGACGAAATACAGAAAAATAATAATTATCTTGCGAGAAAAGGCGGAAAATGTTTTCTTAACTTTCTTCAACTGAAAGGCGAATAATTTCTCAGGTTTTTAATTGTTAAATGTATACGGCTTTTGTTGAATTTATGGTTGCTGAATAATGTCATTATACACATACAATAATGGTATTCAATAATGGCCTGTATTTAACCAAATTGTTAATTAAAGTCGTTTATTTGTTCTGCTGTGGACCAAATCCTCATCTAGCCATGCAAAAAAATTGAAGAAAATGTAATACTAAAAGTATTTATATAATACAAAAATATTAAAAAGCAAAAAAAATTTTTTTCACATCTCCCCGACGGGGAATTGAACCCCGGTCTCCCGCGTGACAGGCGGGGATACTAACCACTATACTATCGAGGATGTTGTATGCTTGGCTGCCAAAAACTAAATTCATTTTGAAATTTGAGCACAGTTTGTTGACTTGAGTCTTTATATTTAACTGATTACAAATAACGCAATATGTTTATAAAAAATAAATGACTATAAATAAATCATTTATTTTCTATGATAATATTCTATGATAATGTACGTTTATTTATACATAGTTAAATACCATTTCAACCCAAATTGCTTCTTAAACTTTGGTCTACTTATCTCTGATTGTATATGTGCTCATAAAGTGAATTACTTTCATTGCTGCACTCAGTGATTCAAAGTGTCATCTGTGAGGCAGATAATCGGCTAATAAATTTAATAATTCCCAACGGAATTTCAATGATTAAGCTGCTAAGCATCACAGATTTGTTGCTACACAGTGTTGCAAGTGTTATATATACTAATGCTGCACTTAGCCAAATGTAATTGCATTATGATAGCTTAGAACCAATGCCACACAACAAATGATAACCTAAAATACAAGTGTGTGGTTCAAAACGACAGTAGCAGTAATGTCTATAAGCTGACTTGATGCCTGAGAATTGGAGTTGAGGGCCAGTGCAGTAGATAATTTCTCATGAGTGTGAAGTGGTTTAAGCTGCTTAAAGTTCTGATGCAGTTGTGGTAAATCCAATAATTCAATGTATTTGTAAAATTGGATAATGGCGAATACTCTTAGCTAAGTTATACGTATATTTACCGCACTCCAAAAGTCATTTGACAAACTCGTTACGTTTGAGATTATCAGCACACACACAACTGATTTTTGATAGACGAAGGGTTGTGTGTGTGTGTGTGTGTGTGCGGAAGTGTCTTTGAGGGTCATCTAGAGAATACACAAAGACACCAATTAATATCACAAATAGCGGTTAACCGCTTGATATGTAATTTGAGCTCACCAAGGGACTTTGGCATGTAATTAAAAGGAGCTTAGGAAACAAATCGCCCAAAAACTCTTAGGGTAGCACATAGCGATGAGCATTTAGTCAGGAACTAAACTAGTTTTCTACATATTTTGCCACTTACTCACAACCCGTGTCCATCTCCGAGGCAGACAAAAGAGACATGTTCCATTTAGATTTATGCAAATGTGTGGAAAACCAAATAGTAATGAAAATTTTGTCGCCACATAAAGCGCATTTACTTTGTGTGTGTTCCCCTTACAATTCAATGTTTTTATTTTGGTATTTACATAGGTTGTGTGCCCTGTACGTGCTTGAGGCTTAAAACGCATTCATTAAGCAATTTGTAACCACAAAATTTAATATGTATGCTACGCTATTTGTCTAATTCCTGTTTGTGTCCCTTTTTTAGGGGACCACATAGTGTGTGTGTGGGTGTAACCCTTGACCTTTGATTGACTGACAAGTTGGCTTTAACGAGCGGCCGACTGTGGCAAATGGAAAATGGAAAATGGATAAAGAAAAGTGTCCGCTCTCAAGTCCCCATGATTGTTGCTTAAATTGTTCTTGTTGAACATTTTGTTGAAAAGGCTGAAATCAAATGAAATTTTGGTTGCTCTGCTTTTAAGTATTTCCGTGCTGTGCACACGCGTGTCTGTCTAGTTAAACAAAGTCCCATTCTCTTTCTGCATTTGTCATTCTGGTATCTTTCTCAAGCTGACTGCCCCCAAGCGAGCAGATGTCCCCGTCTCCGTCTCTGTCCTTATTCCTATGTATCCTTCTCCGATCTACTGTGGCTCTGACAGTGTGTTGATTTTCGTTTTAGCGCTGCAACGTGTTACGTATTCACATGTACCCTGTAAAAAAATAGACGCAGGACCCTTTGAAGAAGCAGTCAGCTGAATAAAGAGTTCAGAAAAAGAATTGAAATTCAAACAATAGGGTAGCTGTTAGTCATTCCTCTCTTTTGGTCACACTTGCTGGGTTGAATTTTCGTTTTGCAAGATTTTCCGGTGTAACATTCGATTTTGAAACCGTTTTTACACGAGTTTTTGTTTGCACCCTGTTCGAGAAAAATTGTCTGAATGTTTGCCTGACGACGCCATTGTCTGAGTATTGAGTAAATGATGATAAACATCGAAACTGCACTTGAGTTTACAGAGATTCATCTCAGAAAATACCCTCAATTTAAAGAATTTATTGTGTTAGATAAAGTAAAACCTGATAAATGTTTAGTAAATCAAATTACAGCATATGTAAAAGTCGATCAATTGTTTATTCAGGCATTCTGACGGGTTTTTGTTATGCTCCTGTTGTCTTGAAGCATTTCATTTCATTTGAAAGCGACAAATTGTGCGTGTTGACTATAGGAAATGAATGTCGTCTGTGTGACATGTTGGCAAAATATTGAAATATGTTAGATGAGTAAAAAAGCAGCGAAAAAATCAACTGAAAAAGAACAGCAGAATGCGAAGGCGAATAAACGGAAAAAAGCAGATGACGTTTGCTTATCCAAAAGTGTTGTCAGGGTTTGTAAGCTAAAAAGTGGCCAAAAATAGCTCAACGTTAATAAAGAAAATGGCTATGTAAAATTAAATATTTATTTTGAAATCTGCGATTTAAAAGTAGCTAAAACGGCACAAATTCTTTATATTTTGTATGCATTCTTTCTTGAGCTTTATTGTAACAAGTCCACTGTCAGATAATATAAATTTTAGAGTGAAAGTTGAGATAAAAGTCCCACTCGTTTATGACAGCTACTCAAATCTTAAAGAATAACAATTTGCCAGACCATTAAAATGTGTTTACGGTGTCCAGCGAGGTGGTAAATCAAAGTCAGCTTTATGCAAATACTTATGCTATTGTCCGCAATCTTTTATCAGGTGAACCAATCCACAAGAGTTGACTGGATTTAAATGGACTCGACTCCACTTGCAAGCACACACATACCCACTCACTTACACTGTTTACCTAAGCGAAAGCCAATAGACAGTCAAACAACCTGAGGTTAGACTTAAGACAGTAGCATAATATACTATACCATAGTTGTATCCTGTTTGGTTTGCTTTGAGTTTGTTTGTTGCACTATCAGCAAATAAAGTCAACACCATCCACAAGCATATACACACTCATGTACACCACACCCACGCATACACACACGTTATCAAATAAACGTTTGTATGTAAAAAAATAAAAACACAACAAAAAAATCTTCTGGCCCCAGGCGAAAAATTCCAAAACAAATATTGTGTGGGTTTTCCTTGTCGCATTCTTTTTGAAAATTACAAAGCAACAGACAAAACAACAAAAAAAAGAAGAGCAGGGTTGCCTTTGTGAATGGATTTGGTCCTCTGCGACTTCATTTTGGCATTTTTATAGGCAAAGGTTATTGAAGCTCTTTGGTGGGCGGGGGGACAGCGGGGATATAAAATCCTTGCGCAGCCACAAAACAAATATAATAAACGGGTCGCTCTCTCTCAGTCCTTTGATGGTGACTCTGCTGCCGCCATTGAAGCATCAAATTTACAATATTATTGCTCCCTGTTGAACATTTATCTTCGCGATCCACAATTCTCCTGCCCCTGGCTCTAGTCGCTGAAATTCTTTAACGCTTTTGTCGCACGTTTCAGCAATTGTTTAAAGCAGCTAACAAATTGCGCATACGACAAGTTGTACGTCGACCAGCGCAATGACTAATGCCAGACAATATTTTAGTGCTGCAATTGAAAAAACTATTTATAGCTCATCACTTTCTGCTCTGATAGGTACAAGTGAAGCGATATAAATTTTAATATATAATTTATAAATAAAATATAACTGGTCTATAAGCCAACTCAGTCTACAGTTGCGTCGCCTTAGAATTTAAAGCGAATCTCTACCAATTTATCAAACAGGAAATTCTTCCACTGTGACACTCTCAAAATCCGGTTTTAAATTCCAGCTCAAATATTTATAAATCGAATTCATGTAGCCAGAGTCAAGAGCTCGTTTATCATATCTAATAAGTTTGCCATATTTTTGTTGACGCCTAATACAGTATCAACGTTTGCGGCGTTCCTCATTTGCAGTAAAAAATCCTAGTTATTGACCCCATGGCATACAAGTATAGCAAATTGTATTGATTTTGGTTCAGCAATTTTATGACGGCAGTCAATTTACTTAGTTGTTTTTCCTTTCTATTCCTTATACTTTTGTTGTTGCTCTTGCTTCCTTTCCCTTATCGTTGTGCTCTCTCTCTCTCCTGCTTTTTACTGCAGGTTGTTAAATAAATCAAAGATTTTTACTTAAGTGCTGCAGTTTATGGAATTACTTTTGCTTCGGCAGGGAAAGTATGTAAGAGGGGAATAACTTTAGATAAAAATACGGTATTCAAGAGCACTTTAAGCATTTACCAATTGGCATTTGACTGCTGTGATTTTTTTGAAAGCCTTAAATTTAAATGAAAAGACAGTTTTAATTGGTTTTCCATATAACGTTACAGATTCTTTATTTAGTTCTTTTTTTGTTTTTTATTTTCGCTTTTCTTTTTTTGTTGCATTTTTTTGCTTTTATAATAATTTCGTTTAATATAATTGCAGTTGTTGTTATGTATTTCTGTCTGTATAAATGTGTGTTTTAGTGTGTATGAGTGTGTGTGTCTGTGAATTGTCTTAACTTTAGATTTTCCCGTTTTTCAACTGCTAACCGTAAACTGCTTACAATTTTCGACATTTTCAACTGTATTTTCTGCTGTTTTTCTTTTCACTTCCCTTTCATCTCTCACGTAGTTCGCATTGCAAATGCCAAGAGCTATCAATTTAGTTTATTTTGTTCTCTTTTATCATATTTTACTTAGTTTCGCTTGCAGTGTACTTTTATTATTAGTCGTAATTTATTCATAAATTTTAATACTAGTTGCCATTTGTTATATTTATTTTGTTTTCTTAATTAATTTTAATTTCTCGTTTTTGTTTTTACTGTATTTTTTAAGTGATTTTACATAATAATGTACTTATATGCAAATTTATCTAAAACTGCATTTGAAATCGGCTTTTGGTTTTTTTTACGGTATTCGGTTTTCTGGTTTTCTGATTTTCCATTTCATTTGAATTAATTTGATGCGTTTTTATTTTGGTAGAGGGTTTTTGCTTTTGTTGTTGTTGTTTTTGGTAAAAAATGCATACATTATAAATACATAGTTATCAAATAGTATGATGTCTGTACGTGTGTGTGTGTATATTGGTTTATATGAAGTGTCTGTGCATTATTTATTTATAGTTTATGTTTATTTTTATGTACTCGTATATGCCTCTAACTTACGTTACAAAATATATAACAAATATGTGTATAAATGAGTATATAATATATTTGCCTTCCTAATATTTTCTTTCAGTTTCTCCCTCAAATTCTGCATTGTTTTCTTTTGTGTGCTGCTGTTTAATAAATTTCAAAATAAAATTGAAAACCAAGTAAGTATTCCGTTAACTCAAATGGCTAAGAAGCTAATGTTTTTTTTTGTCTAATCAGCAACAAAAACTTTCGTTGAATTTGCTTTAAAGTCTTGTCAGAAATCAAATGTTCAATTGGCAGTGTTAAGATATCGTGTTCTTGCTGTACTTTTAAGTTATAGAAGCATTTCGAAAAAAATTTCATGCAATCAATATTATACATTAATCAGTTTTTAGTGTATATCAATTGTTCAACAACTAGTGTGCTTTAAAATGTTTACATTATGAATTGAAAACAAGTACAGCAAACTTTGCATTTATTATTAGATATCATTTTCATTATATTGTAATTTTAATTATTCTTTTCGCTGTATGGTTTAACAATTACGTTAAAATCTTTGCACTTTTCAATAGTCAACTCTTCTGTTTGTAGTTTTCATTTAGGTTTATCTGTTGCTTAGGGTATCTCTTGATCTAATGAAAGCTTTTTGGGAGGGATTGAAACACAAAAGTAATTGGCATTTGCCTGGAAAACTCTATGATTTTAGTATGTAACAAAGTATGTTTATTAATGTTGCTGTTGATGCGCTCATTTACTTACGGTTCCATTTTAAATACAAAAAATAAAGTACAAAAAATTAAAGATCCAAATGGAAATATTTTAAAGGGAAAAGAATTTATTTAAAAGTTATCAAAATGTGAAGTTTTCGGTGAAATTGGAAACCTTTTTAACTGTTTTTATAACTACCAACTCTTCAACAGATTGAAAAATTCTTCAGTTTCACTCTCCATTCGTTGCGAAACTGAAAACTGGAACACGTCCGATTGTATTATATTCTGTACGTACGATGTATGCAACAAATGAAACAATAAACATTTTGGTTATTATTTTAAATAGCACTCATAACTGTGGCTCAACTTGTATATTTGGATTTGGCATTGCGTCGCCCCAAAAAAAATTGCCAGGCGAGTCTTTATTGCACGGTCTCTAAAAATTGCTGCAAAAATAATATATATATATAAACTAGCCAAATAACATTTTACTGTTCTGTAGTTTTTCATTACACTGTTTTTTCTGTATTTCGGTATTTTTGTTTTGGTTTTTGTAATTTGTCGTGTGGAAAAAGGTTATTTAAATGCAGTTGGTTTGTTTTTGTATTAGTTGTTTGTACGAGTAGTATTCATATACATATACATATATATTTATTCAAATATATATATACACATGAAATGTGGTTTTGAATGCTGTCATCTGTCATCTGCTTTTATTTTCGTTTATTCGACTCGTCTCTAGTTTAAATGACTTAATTAAGACTTTAGGTTCTGCTACCAATTTCGTATGCTTTAATTACTTGCTTTACGTGCTAAAACTAATAATATATACAATGTAAAATACTTTTCTTTACCATATAAGTATAATGATTTTCCATTTTTTTAATGTTTAGTTTTTTGTTTTCTTTTGAAGTATTCCATTTAATTATATCAATTGCGCTAAGTTCATCTAAAGGTAATTTCTCATTTACTCGCTAGCTGAGGCTAGTTACATAATATTTTCTGTGTGTGTATAGAGATTTAGCTTAATTTTGTTTTAGAATATCATTTTTAGGAGTATTTTTTTCATCTTTAAAAGCACTGTGCACAGTTGCCACATTTTCCAATATTTTATTTTATCTCATAAAACTGTAGAAAATGTGCAACTGGGTACAGAGACCTGTAAGTTTTGTATTTTTTCGCTTGGTGTGGAAAAAACTGTTTGCTGTTTAGTTTGCCCAAAGTGTCAGTTTTAGTGATACACTCAGTTGTGGGTGTGGACACACACACACAAAACGCTCTTGGAATTCCAGTTAAAATTTTATAATTCTGTTTATATAGTATGTATATATTAATTATGTATTTTTTTCTTTATGTATATATGTACTTGTTATGATGGAACGAAAACAGTCTTTGGGTATTCATTTTATATAAAGTTTTAATTTATATATATAATTGTAAATCTTAGAAATTAATTATAAGTCAAAACAATTTAATACTCAGTTAAGTAAGTTATATAAATGAAATTATAAACTAAATTTGTCTGGCTTCTGACCTAAATGACTTGTCAGTGGAAGCCAAACAAAAGTCATTTAAATTTAAGAACTTATAAAATAATAATTACAATAATTACGCAAAACTTAAAATAGTATGCACAACAAATAGAATTTTGTATCTCGCTCTCTCTCACACAAAGCTATAATTAATAATAATTATCTTTCATTCACACTCGCCTAAACTAAACTTTGGTATGCTCTCTCTCTTCTCTAGTTTTAAATATAATTCTTTTAAATCTCAATTTTCTGTAATCTCCTGATTTCTCTCAGAATTCCAACGTCATTGATTTCTTGCGTTCACACACTTAATAAATTAATTATAATAATTGTTAAATTTAAATGCTGATGAAGTATTTTTACAAATGTCATTTGCGTGTTTCAAGATTTGTTTTTTTTTTGTCTACATTTTTTTCGATTCATTTTGTGTTGTTTATTTTTTATGCTTTGAATTAACTTAAGGGTTTTCCCAACGCTAGCTGGATGCTTCTTTGGTTGCGCTTCTTTGTGTGTATTTCAGCCGAGTATTAATCGTTTATTATCCTCAGCTGTTGTGTTGAATCTTAAATGCAACTTGTGTGGCTACTTAACTGCGTTCGTAATGCGGGTATTCCTCATAATCCGTCTAATTTTTGGCTGGCAACTTACAATTCGAGCTCGGTGTTATGCGGATTGGGCGCCTCCGGGCCATACATGTTGGCCAGTTTATCGAATCTCGGTCCCCAGGCGCCGAGATAGTCGTACTCCTGCTGTTCATCGTCGGTGCCTGTAAAGAGTAGTTAAAAAATTCAAATAAATTAAAAAAATATTCTATCAAAAATGGCAGGTATAGTAAGTAGATGATAGCACTTCAGTTGTCATTTACTAAAAATTTAGTTTAAATGGAGCTTAAAGTAAAGTACCATTAACAGTTTAAAACTTTACTTTTTACTATTTATTGTTGAGTATTTTTATCGTTTTTTTTTTTATTTTACACCCAATATTCAGCGGTATTTGCATTTAAGCGTTGCTGCCCTGGAAATGTCAAAAAGAATTAGTACAATAAATAAAGGCAACAATCTGCATTTTGTACTACTTTGTAGCCTACTATTTATTACTTTTTTTTCAAAAGGGGAGCTCAGCTACACTGCCTGCCAGCTATTGTGTGCCAGTTGCATTTATTTCTTGCCAAATATTGGGTGCAAAATAATTTCTGAAATACTAATGGTATAATCCAAAATAAATGAAAAACTCAACCCACCTGAGGCCAACGAACTAAGGGAACCAGCTGTACTGCCGCCTCCCTCATATGCGTAATTACGCAAATCGTCGAAGGGCGGGGCATTTGGATCGCCATCGGCACGCTTTTTATGCTCCTCGATGAACATTCCCACATTCGGCTCCTGGCCGGGCATTAGCGTCATCACGGGATCTGTAAATAACATAAGAACAGAAAGAAATTTTTAAAAATAAGTTGTTAATTGTAATATCTAAAGCAGCTAGGAAAGCAAAACATTTTTATCATATTTTGTAATGCCATTTTGAACCTTTTATCATCAATTAAAACTGAATTTAGCATTGTACTTCCGGTTGATTTAGCAAAAAACTTCGTAAGGGCTTAGAATACATTTTTTTAAATAATTTTTTAGATTCATTGAAAGGAAAAATTTATTTAATTGAAGCTTACTTTTATTAGAATAGCTTTTGGATTCTAAAAAGGTACAAAAAGCTCTCATATATACTCTTTATATCATCTAAATTCTACTTGTTTGTATAGCCCCACTAAAAGCCCTGAAATGCGAGCTGGTTATTTATTGCGCAACTCCATCCTATCTGCATTTATAATCTCATAAGTCCACTTAACAGTTGTTTAGTTAAATAAAAATTAAACTGAAACCAAGCTACACAATATTCTATTTGTGAGTCCGTCTGTTATACAGCAGTGCTTAATTTCGGTTGATTTAAAATGAATTTTAAAATCGAACTTGTTGAAAAATGCTAAATGGAATATGGAAAATGGAAGGTAATAAATTGAATTGCACTTACACATAATTGGCATTTTCATAGGCGCCAATTCAGGTGGCATTGGACCACCGATTGGTATCTGCAATGGGGTTATATCGAAGGCAGTCATATCATCCTCACCGCCACCCTCATCATCGTAGTTAATTATATTCTCGCGTACATCATCGTCGGGTCCAGGATACTTAATGTGGGCCTCTCGTCTCCGATTGTAGACCACAAATACGAGTACAAGTACTGTGCAAATGAACAAATTTATCACGATTAGTTAGTGTACAAACTATGTGTAGTCATTCAATATGTACTCTTCGTATATGCAACAACAAACTAAATTAAATCTACTTCGTTTTAGCATGCAAAAGTCGTTTTAAATAGAGAATTTAACTGGTAATGTAAAGCAATTTCACTACGGAAAATGCACAACTGTTGGGTGGGTGGAAAATCTGTGATATCTGCTAGCTGCTCGCTTTACAATTGCCACAAAAAATAAATAAAAACGAATTGTAGAAATTCTTAATTAAATTTCACTAAAAAAAAATAAATAAAAAAGTTATATATATATATGTATTAAAGGGAATTGCATAAAATGTTCTATATAGAAAATAAAAACACGCGAGTTTTACCGAAAAACGGCGAAAAAATATAGAAGAAAGAGAAAGAGCAGAAAAAGAAATGAACAAACAAATATGGCGCATATTGTCCCAGTTTTCTGTTGAGATTGTGGCTGTAACTGTAACTGTTACTGTAGCCAAGTCAAAATTGTTGGCCAGAATGGCAAATCGAGCTGCAGGCGCGCCATTGTCTCTTCTTCCTTTTGGACTACAACTTCACCTCACACTGTTCTTTCTTTCCCTCTCTCAGTCTCTGCCTGCTCTTGGCCAACTTGTTGTGTTATTTCGTTGGCTGTTGGTTTTCTAATTTTGTCTGTGCGTATTTTCAACATATTGCAGCATCTGTTGCACAGTCGCAAAGTTTTTCTTTTTCGTTTCTTGGCCGCCGCAGCCAAAGAACTTGGCCCCAAGTAATTTGCCTGGCCAAGACAGAGAGCCACAAAAAAAAAGGAAGGCAAAGTGAGAGACTGAGACAGAGTCTGAGACAGAGACAGCTATATATTTATTCAACTTTGGGCTTAAAATGGACGTCGCGTAATTGCAATTATTGTGTTACTCAAATTCACATTTCGCAGGTTTTCTCATTCCGCTTTGCATTCCATTATTTGTAGTCTACTTCACAAGCACATTCGTTGTTTAATTTACATTCCGTGAATTGTTTAAGAAACTACAACAACTTGCGCATTTAAAAAACTTTAATTTATGGGCCTCGTTTGTCCACTTTTAATTTTCAGATATTACTGCTGATATACATTTTCCACGGCCCAGTTACAAAGTACATTTGGGCAGTTCGCCTAGTGGGCGTGGTTGGAATTGAAAGGTACGATTTAATTAATTTTCAGTCGCTGGCAATTCCATAAATATTCAAATGAATTGCATGCGATTGTATGCATTCTGACGATCAATTCATTTCATAAGAATCAAGAAATGCATATAAAATAATATTAAAAGTACTCATAAATGAGTTCAAAATTCACGTACATTAAATATGTTGAACTTATGAGGAATTTTAATTTTAAGTTTGAAAGTAATTCCAAAAATAGGGAGAAGGTATTTTTATTTGTTGTATTGATTACATGAAATGAATAAAAAGCTTAATTAAGAATACGTTTTAACTGCTTCAATTCAATTGAAATTTAATAGCATGACAAAAATAAATATAAATTAAAAATTATATTTAATGCAGTTATTTATAGCATTAAAATCTGTAGGCAATTGAGCAGAGCAGAGCAGTTGGCATTAATTTGTTAAAGATTTAAAACTAAGTGTCCTTTTTACCCAAGCAAGCTATTGGCAGGACATACTTACATACCAACTTTGAGTGTTTGTTAGTTTAGAGTTACTTAACCTTAAGTTAGGTATTATTCGCTTCCTCTTTCTGTATTGTTTTCTGCTGTTTTGTGTGCGTGTTTGTGGTATATACTTACATATCAGTGTGCTAAGGCAGAGCACGAGGGCAATAATAAAATCACGGGATGGTGTCAAGACCCCGGAGGCCAATAATTCCAGTTCACAATGCATGCCAGTGAATCCCAAAGGACAATGGCATTCGTATTTCTTAGGCGGATGATGATCGCGACAGCGTCCCCCATTGCGGCAGGGGAACAACAAACATTCATTCTCGTTGACGCAACTGCTTCCAGAGACTTTATAGCCCGCAGGACAACTAAAAGTGACAACGTAGCAGCACGAGCGAGCGAGAGAGAGAGCGATACAAACGAAGCGTATCGATGTTGACAGCCCACAAAGTTTCATTTCATAAGGTGTGAAAGTGTGGTTGTGTGTATGTGTGTGTTTTGTTGTTGTGTGGTATTTGGAAAACAAAAAATAGATTATTTAAAATTTGTTGATTCATCATGCAATGCTGTGGGAATTTTGTTGTGTGTGGGTGTACACAGTCATGGTGACAAAAATAACACAGATGAAAAAAATTATATCAAATTCCTTGAGGAAAATTAACTTTCTACTGAACTTAAGTCTTTAGCAAGAATTTTAGACGATTTAACGTTTTTGACCTTTTAATGTGTGTTTTTTTTAAATCAAATTACTTCATTATAAGTTCATGGATATATTTTATAAGAAGCAACTAAATAACTTTGTAAACTTTCTTAAACGATCTACTTTCTTTACCAATTTTACTAAATTTACAAATCAATTGTACACACTTTTTTAAATACTTCTATAAAATAAACAAGATTCTGTGCTATTGATATAACCATGACTGTATATGTAAATGTGTTTGTAAATGTACAGATGTATGTGTGTTGCGGTTGCTTTGCTTTGTTCGTTCTGCAGTTTTGTCATACACGACGTGTCGTGGCCACCTTATTTTTGCTGCTCCTCACAACAAATTTTATACATAAGCATATACATGTGTGTGTATGAGTGTATGCGTGTGTGTATAAAAACTGTCGAAAAGTCTTATAAAACGTTCAGTTCTTCCTACATGTTGTTGTTGTTGTCCTTTGCATAGTTTGACAGTTTCAGAATTTACTTTCGTACTGTGAAACTTTATGGATTTTCTTGGCTACAACATCCACGCCCCCAAACTGTAACTCCCACAGCCAATTGCAGTGGCAGCATGGAACTTAAGTGCACTTTTGTTTTAACACTTGCACTTGGTTTCCGTTCAGTTTTGTTGTTGGTGTCCCTGCTGTTTTATTGTTATGATTATGATGCAATTGTTGTTGAATTGAATAAAGTTTTTGGCCCTATTTGTCTTGTTTTCTATTCTTTTTTTTTTCTTGTCGACCAACTGCATTGGATTCCTTTTCGTTTTGGCATTTGAATGCTACTGACACTTTTCTAAGTTTGTTTTGATTAGTTTGCCCGCACATGCGGTGTGAATTGACATGTTTTCCAGGTGCCCCTTGCCTCTCCCCGTGTGTGACCTTCGAGTAAATCGTCTTAAATTGTTGAAAAGCTATTAGTACGCTCTTTCAAGCAAAACGCAGCAATGTTTCTCCCTCTTTTTCTCAGAGGGAGATTACTACAAAGCTCGAGTTGTTGTTCATTCAAAAAACTTTGTCGTAGTTATACTTTTCATTATTATTTTTTTCTTGAGGGCATTTCTTTCGATGTTTTTTCTCAGTTTTTCTCAATTTTACTTTATTTTCCACTTTGCTGGTCATATTTTTCGTAGTGAAAATGCAAAAATAATGATAAAAATGGCAAGTTTTGTTTGTTGTTTCGCAGTTGCTTTTTTACCAATATCGTTTTTTATAGTCGAAGAAGAGCCAACAGATAATGCCTTTTGAATACTTTTCAAATGCAGACATAAGACTTATTTCACTGATATATTGACGATTATTGGCAAATGCCAGAGACTTTTACCAATGACTTTTGACCAAAGCGAACTAACAAATCGCCCAGTGGCAGCAGCACAAAAGAAAAAACTCCAAGCAAAAACTTTCACACTAAATCAGCGGCAGTTTTGCAGCATCAGAAAAGGAATGAAAAGTTCCCATAGTTTTCCCTTTACTAAAATTTTTCTATTTTTTTTTTTCTGGCTTTCTTTTCTGTGATTGCTCCCAAGTGCGCAGTTTAAGCTGATCAGAAGTGGGTACTTGATAATTCTCTTTACTTTAGGTCTGTCTTCCATTTTTTTACTTGTTGTATAACTTCTTAACTTTGCCATATTTTATGTCATTAAGTTTTACTTAAAGTTGGCAGGAAACAATTTGCTTTTATTCCGTTTCTCGTTTTGTTTTTTGTTTTTGGTTTTTTAAACATTATTTAGCTACAAATGTGCAAACAGTGGGTAAATGTGTGTACCGAGCAGTTCTAAATGCTTTTAACTTGTATTTAATACGAAATTCGCTAAAAATAGACAAAACGAGAGTTAAATCCTCGCGAGACAACACAAACGAAACTCGCAAGACTCCTTTGAGTCAGCAGAATATAGAAAAAAATAAATAAAATAAGAAAGGAGTTCAACTACGACTCCTTTCTCCCTTTGTAACTCTTTACATTTATTTGCTTTTTGCTCAAGTGTATTCATTGCATTGTGATTTTTCGAAAAGCCAAAGCTTAAATCTGCCATTGCCAAGACCTAAGTTTTTTTTGTTGGCCTTGTCTTTTCCTTCCTTCTGATGGGCAACTTGTATCTTTGACTGCACATTTATTATCTTACCTGAAGGCATTTGAGCTCTTCAAGGCTCTGTACTTAACTTCTTCAAAGTGCAGTGGTGAGCGAATAGGTGTGTGTGTGTGTTTGAGTGTGTGTACTTTAGGGGCGTGACAGCTGAGTTACTTATGCACTCGTATGTGCAACTGAAAAGTGGTTTGACTTAACGCATCCTTGATGCTTAATATGTTGTTTGAGCTATTAAACTGCTAGTTAAAAATGTTTAGGGTAGAAAATTCTTTATGATATAAAAGATTTATGTAAGTTACTGGAATTAAATATACAAGTTTTCTTGTAATGCTTTAAACTTTTTAACATCTTTAAAAATTTATTTATATAAATGGGCATATTTTATATATTTATTAAATACTTGAAAATTATTTTAAAACATTTAAAAATTTGGAGTAAAATTGCTAGTAACTGTGAAACTAAGTACATACCTTTAGTTGACAATTATGTCATCAGACTTTAAACGATTTATATATTAAATATTTATACACATAGAAATTGAGCTATAAATTGAACATTGAAAATGTGCCATAAAATAAATACGAAAAGACGAAAAATACACAACACATTTTGCTAAATATGATTATAAAGAGTTATATGTAAATTGGTGTATATTCCATAAATATCATGAACTAAGAGTCACATAGCTGGTAAATAATACACAAAAATAAAACAAATTTTTTTTTTGTGCTTTGCTTGAATTTTTGTGCGTATGTTTGGGTGTGTGAATGTTTCAAATTCAGTGAGCTGTGATTCATTTTATGAATGAATCGAGGCATGTGCAAGCAGAATGATTGGATTTGTGCAT
The DNA here is from genome assembly GCA_035046005.1 of Drosophila acutilabella. Taxonomy (NCBI): domain Eukaryota; kingdom Metazoa; phylum Arthropoda; class Insecta; order Diptera; family Drosophilidae; genus Drosophila; species Drosophila acutilabella. The sequence goes on along the minus strand of JAWNOK010000022.1, from coordinate 793,902 downwards.
ATGACATATGAATGAATGAATGGATTCAGTGTGAGTAAGGTAGTATGGCATGATATGGCAAGGTATGACAAGGTATGGCATGACTAAATGAGATTCTATTGGCGCAAAATAAATAAAACAATTGCGAGCGGGGGGAGAATAAAAACTCAAATCATAAGCCATGATATGTTTGATGATATTTGCATGAATGATTTTCAATTTACAGCTAATAAAACGAATATGTAATTGAGGCCGATATATAAACTATATAAACTAGCATTTGTTGTTGTTGCATATAGAATATAGTTTTATATATATATTTTCCCATATTGGGGAGAAATGAATGTGCTCACTCAGTATGATCAGCAGGCAAACGAGTATGGCGGCTAGAGCACCCATGCTCAGTTTGAGGGTCTGACCCTCCTGAACCAGCTCACAGCTCTCGCCCCAAAAGCCGTCGGGGCAAATGCAACGATAACGCAGACGCGGCTCTAGATTTATGCATGTGGCACCATTCATGCACGGCATATCGAGGCATTCATTGCGATCCATGCAGCCCTTTGAATCGGGCGACATGATGCGTCCCTCGCCGCAACTGAGCAGGCCAAAATCGTTTTCGGATTAATATTAAATAAACTAGTTTTGTGTTGTGTTTCAGATATGTGCCAGCAAAGGCTACACGGCAAGAAGAAAGACGTACTTAAGTGTACTTAAAATTCTTGATATTAACTGTAATTTCGGGTTTATCTTTTATGAATATAAATTTATCTTTAAGTGGCATCTCTAGCAGAAATGAAACACTTATTTAGTCTATTGGTTTAACTAAGTATTTCATACACTTAATTAACTAACGATCTTTCTTCATCACGTAGACTTTGCTGACAGTTAAACAATAAATGTTTTTGGCCAATTGTTTGTCCAAATGTAAGTCGACTGCTTTAAACGTTATTGTTTGTTTGGTGTGAAAGCTCAGTTAACAAAACGTGAAAGCCCAAAAGCCAACTAAGCACAAGAACGCCACGCGTAAAGGGCTTCATGTGTGTTGAAGTGTATCAATGTATGTGTTAGAGTGTTTGTGTTGTGTATAAGCTAGTGCCAGTGCAAGCGTGAACTTGGTGAGAGTGAGCGAGACAGAGACAACACATCACTGGACGAGTTGCGGCTTAATCCGATTGATTTGTCACGCAACGTTAACGGACTAACTTGCGAGTGTCCTGACGAAGGCCAAGAGATTGAACCAATGTCCTTTGATTGACGCAGCATAAGCTCTACTACCATTTATCCGTTTTCTTTTGGACTTTTGTTATATGTGTATTTTTGGACACAGCCTTAATTGATTAAGCCCAGCAACGAATGCTAAAAGACCAATTTTGTTTGACGAAACCAAGAAATATTCTTGCTCTGTTGTCACACGTGGCGTATGCTTGATGTTCGGTATAAAGTGTAGTTTTGTTTAGTTTGCAGTTCGTCCGATTAGTCAATTTTTTTGTTGTTTGTATAACGTTTTGAGCAACGAAATTAGCAATGCAATTTGTGAGCGCTGAAAATGTTAATGGAAAAATGGGAAAATTAGTTAAAACTTACGTGCACTCGTAGACATTCCAGAGATCGACACACTCGAAGGGATCGGGACAAATGACATTCGAGCAGGGCTTGTTCGAGGGACAACCCTTTTCCAAGTTACGCGCCATGGTCGCTTGACCCCATTGGGTGCCATTCATGGCAGGGGGAAGAGGCAGGTGTTTGCCCTCCAGACTGTAAAGAAATAGGCAAGTTAATTATAAGCAAAGTAGGAGAAGCACATAGCTCAAAGCACAGTGAAGTACAATTTTCTAGTTAAGTTCATAATCTATTAAGTATACGCACCGTATGTCATCGAGACAGCTCTTCTGGTAGTCCGCATACACCTCAAAGGTGCGCACACCCGTGTACTCGGCTTTGCCACCGGCGTAGACGCCCTCCTGCTTATCCACCAGCAGCCACTGATGTCCAACAAACTCAAAGGTTTCATTGTAACGCCTGCCCTCACCACCGTCCAGTTCCAAGGTTGCCGCAGAGCCATAGCGATTAATGCGCACCACATGCCACTGTCCATCGTTAACAGCCACCGAGTTGAGCCACAGATCCTTCTCCTCGGTTCTCAGTGAGTTCAGGTTATAGCGGAAGTGCAGACGTGCGTCCTTGATCTCCAGTATGCCGTACTCCCGATTGTGCTGATCGCTAACTCGGAAAAGTTCGCCGTGTTCCTCGCGAGTGCGGAAACGTAGCTGTACCTGAGTGCTAAAGCGATCGGGCTCAAAGCTCAGTGCGTACTTCACATAACTCTGGGCCTTGAATGTTGTGGGTACAGTGGGTATGTTGCAAGCAGGTCCAGTCCAGCCAGGTCGACAATGGCAACGTGCCTCCGACAGGGAACCCACACAATTGCCGTGCTCCCAGCAGCGAGCGGTGGCCTCCGTTTGGGCGCAAACCTCCTCAGTCTGAGGACAACCGGCAACACTATTTCTAGAGAGTCCTGGATGGGCCAGATCGTAGAGCTTAGAGTTGTGCACTAGATTACGTATGCAGCCATCGAATCCTTTGGTAGTGGGCATGTAATGCCAGAAGTACAGCGACTGATCGAACTGTTCCCTATACAGACCACCGACCTGAAGCGGTGCATTCACATTCAGGTACTCGTTGAAGGGCGGAATCTGTCCCCGTGCCTGGCAAGACATATCATCGAATTCTGGTGGTGTGCCATCCTCCATTTCGCTTATCTCCGCTGACTTGCAGAAGTCCACGACCATGCGCACATTCTCCGTGTCCCAGAACAAATCAATGCGATGCCATTCCCCGTCATCCAATGTCTTCTTGGTCTTAACACGAAGTTCGAGGGTGCCTGAGCCAAAGTCAATCAGTAGTCGTGGATACCCGCGCTCCAGTTCAAGTGCCACAAAGTCTGAGATAAGCATTTCATCACGCTCTGGCGGCACAATGGGTCCATTGTAGATGATTAATCCATCCGGTTTGCGTGTAATAAACTCTAGACTCAAATGTGACTCGTCGCACATCTCCAGGGGTGGATACCAAGCCCATCCATTGCCACGGAAGCTGCGTGTCGTCTGCTGACACCTGGGTCCCGTATAGCCCACGGGGCATGAGCAGTGTGGTCCAAAGCGAGTGTCCACACAGCGTCCCCCATTGTGACAGGGTGTGGTACGACACGACTCCGGTTTGGTAAAGTTTCGAGCGCCGCAGGTGCAGTCCGCTAGGGTATCAACACGAACGCCGACCAGGGCCGTCTTGTTGGCATTCACCATGTAGGGCAATGAGCTGATCTCGAGGGCATTTGTGCAGCTGCCCTCACACATTTGGTTCTCATAGAGGCACTCATCGATGCCCACCATTGTTATGTTGATGCCCACATCCTTTTCGATCTCCTCGCGATGCATCAGCACAATGCCATTGAGTCTGACGGGCTTGTAGTATGGTGAACCGTGTGCGGAGAACCTTACATCAGTAAGAGGAGGATTACGGCGCTTCAGCTGTACACTAAAGATGTCCACATTCTCACGTTCCGTGTTCAGCAGATCAGCCAGTTTGTCCCGGAAACGATCCAGCTTGGAGCGACTAAGGCTCTGAGTGCGATAGTTCCAGACACGTATAAAGTCCTCGTCAGAGATACCTGAGAGTCGCACAGATCCCGAATTAATGACCGCCTCGTGTGGTATCTCCCTCACCATAACCGTTACATTGGCCGGCACATCGGTCTGCGTGTGCTTTCGGTCGTACACCTTGAAACGCAGGTGGTAACGACCCTCCCGTGTACCCGCACGCATAGTCACCATGCCAGAGTCCTCGTCCAGCTTGAAGCGGGGATGCTCCTGTGCCTCCCAGTAGAACTTCTTGTCGGGCAAATCCCAGTCGTCCAGATCGTAGACATACACGCGACCAATGGGTGTGTCTGGTGATTGTCCCTGGTAGTTGTACACGAAAATGTCCTTCGAGCCGGGCTGCATTTTGTTGTCGTTCACGTCGCCAATAATCACCGTTAAGGTGCTGGTGCCTGTCATGGCTGGAGAGCCGTGATCCTTGATTACAATGGGAATCATGTACTCCTTTTGTTGCTCGCGATCAAAGGATCGTAGGGAGGAAATGACAGCCATGCCATCGCCGTTGGCGCCCTCTGTGGGTGAAAAGGGGACAAAAAGAATGAGATTAATTAATGATTTTATTACTACGGGTCTCCTAAGCTTTTAATAATCTTCCCTCCTACAGTTACACCTAAAAGTATTTAGCTATAAAATATGTTTCAAAAATAGTACTAATTTATTTGAAAAGTGCTTTTGCTGCTCCAACTTGATAGTTCAGAAAGTACAGCTCATTTAATTTTACAATGTACAACATTTGGCAACATATCTGCATATTTACATCAGTTAACTTTCGTGCGGCACTGTAGTTTCCATCGAAAATTACAGCAATACTCTCTGTCTCTCTAATGACAAATTTATCTTTGTTGCTGAGCTTTTAAAAGCATTTTCGAGTTAACTGAACAACCAATGAGATTACTATGAGTCCACAGGATGGAAAGGGGTGTGTTCAGTGTAAAAAGGGTGAGGGGGAAAATCTAGTACAGTTGAAACCACAAAAAACTAAGCACCTTTATTAGCCAACATGTTTCCGGCTGATTGCAGAAGCAACTTGAGCTGCCAGACCAGTTTGTGCCCATTTGTTGTAATTACTCCTTTGAGCCAACAAGTGCTAACACCACACACATACACAGTGGGTGAATGGGGTTGTGTGTGTGTGTGTGCTGCACACAACAAATGTCAGTACTAATCCTGCAAACCACACACACACACACATCACTTGACTCTTAGGAATATTCCAACTGCGCCTGCTTCACATTTCAAATGTATTTTTAAAGACACTCCATGGTGTGTTTTTAGGCAAATTGTATGCAAATACGAGCAGACAGCATATGCATAGTGAGCCGCAGAGAAAGTAGTGGAAAGAGAGGGGTAAACATAGAGTGAGTGAGAGGGAATAGTAGAAGAGAAAGAAAGTCAGGCCACTGGCGTAAACTTTTTGACTCCCTGCTGGCGCATCAAAATTGGATTGCCTCCCACAGCCAAGACACACACCCACCACACACCCACTACACATACACACACACAAGTGCAGGCAAAGCTGTAGTGGTGTAAAAAGCAAATGTAGTCGGACGATGCCAGCAGATTCCCGAGACTCCACGTTTTGGGTAATTTAATTGAAAACTTGTGCATTTGCCATTTTATTTTCGACTGGAAGCAAACCCGAAGCAGGTGTATCAACACACATGTGAGTGTGTGTATCTCTTATATTTTTTTATTTTTATTTTTAGTTAAAGTTTCATGTTGTGGTGCTGTGTTTTGGTGCTCGGACTGCGGTTTACCCTCTTCGTTTTATGGCTGAATATTCATTCCGTTTATTCGCAGGTAATTGCATTTTTATGCTATTGTTGGCATTCGCACAGATACGGCGACACTGCACGCAATACGTTTATATGTATTCGCATTGGCATTCACATTGAATGCTCTGTCTAAATTCAAATTTGAAACTTGAATCTTTCACATTCAGCGACTGTCGTTTTCCTACGTTTTGTTATCGGTTTGTTCTATTCGATTTTGTTCTATGCTCTGGATATTTCGTTTGGCAACAATGACAGCAGCAGAATTTGTTTTAACTTTTGACCTAAATAAATTTTTGAAACTGTTTGCATCTCAAAATGAAAGCGTTAAATTTGAAAGTGTATTATGACTAATAATTTGATAAAGTTTTGTCAGTTTTTGTTGAATTATTTTAAAAGATCGAACTGTATTGCATTTAAGCGTTGGGTAACCCAAAAAGCTAATTAATGTTCTTCAAAATATAACTTTATATTTGAAAATCGATTCAAATTTTCGTAAGAGTTGCAATTTATTAAAAAAAAATCATTTCTACTGTACTTACTTTGATCCTGTTCAACCTTGAAGCTAGCACGAATAATATCATCGGCACTGGGGTCCAAACGGAACTGGAATGGAGGTCCATTGCTCTTCGAGCGATCGTCGTCATCGGTTGCCAGAATTTCGACCACTTTGCGTGGCGGTACGTGCTCGGGTAGCACAGGTCTGTAATCCTTTAGGAACTTAGGAGCATTATCATTGATATCCTGCACAATGACAGTCAGCGTGGCCGTTGCAGTCTTTGGCGGTGATCCGTCGTCAATTGCTAGAATCTTGACCTGATGTCTTGGCACTACCTCGCGATCGAGTGAGCGTTGTATGGTCACAGATCCGTTCTGATTGATGGCAAACTGACGCTGACGATCTGATGAACGATCGATGGAATAGGAGACCTTGCTCTTGCCGCCCTGATCTGGATCTGTGGCCTTGAACTTCTCCAGTTCAGTGCCCACCTTGGTGTCCTCAAAGACAGAGACTTCCACGTTGGCGCGCTCAAAGTGCGGTTTGTTGTCGTTGATGTCTCTCAGTTTGACCACGACCCAGGAGTAGGCCACATGGTATTTATCGTTATCGTTGTCCTCTCCCTTGTCATTCACCTGAATGCGGAAACGGAAGCCGTTGCTCTGCAGTTGATCCTCATAGTCGAGGGGTTGAACAATCTTTAGTGAGCCAGTGCCATCATTGTTGCGAACCATTGTGAACTTATCGGCTCCGTAGCCACTGTTATCGATAACTTTGTACTGGAATTTGTTTGTCTCGTCCTCATCGTGAACAGTTACGGTTAAAATGGGCATTTCGGGCAGGGCGGTGCCATCGGTTTCATCCACCTCGGTGAACCACTCGTCCTTGGTGAACTGCGGCGGCATGTCATTAATATCCTTGACACGTATAGACGCCGTGCCTGTGCCCTTTAACCCCCCGCCATCCATTGCAACGACCTGTATAGAATAATCCGGCGTACGTTCCCGATCCAAACAGCAAACAGCGGTCTTAATCACACCCGTATCCGGTTCAATCTCAAAGATTGGCGACCCTGTTTCCTCCTCAATCACATTCTTCTCGATGGAGTATACCAAGCGGGCATTCGAACCCTCATTCGGATCATCGTAGTCCACTGCGGTCATGGTCATCACCACCATGCCAGCGGTGCCATTTTCAGTGACATTGCCAAAGTAAACGCCTTGTGGGAAGATGGGGGCATTGTCGTTGATGTCCTTCAGATTTACCTGGACATCCGCATAGCCCACGAGACCTTCGCCTCCTTCGTCCTGGGCGAATACTGTAAAACGCCACTGTGGCCGGCCGTTTGGTTGATCGCGATCCAGCGGCTGCACGAAAGAGATGGAATTAAAGAAAAATACGTGAGTTAAGTACGTTGTAAATGCTGACAAGAAAGAGGGGAAAGCTGGGCAGGGGTAGGTAAGATAAGGGTTGGGGGGATAGGAGGTTGAAACATGTGTGTGCTCTGGCTATTGTGCAATTTTAGCTGTCATAACCGCAAAACCGATTAACATCAGTTGAAAATTCCCCCCGTCTCTTTCCCGTAGCGAAAACAGACAAGTGAAACTGAGTGAAATTCTGGGGAAACCCTATGCGGCAACCCTGTGAAATTATCCATTCACAATGCCAGCCCAGCTGAGCTCAAACTGTGCTGATTTTGACTTTGATATACATACAGAGGCAACTTGAGTGATGTAAAGCTTGCAGCCCTAACCCAACCAAAAAGCCGTACCCGAACTCGAACCCAAACCTGTACCGAAAGCAACCCAATCCTTAGCTTCACCTGGGGAGCCCACCTTTGTAATAACAAGAGCGCAGTGAAAAAACGATTTTAATCAGCACTTTGTATCTTTTGCCGCATGTTGTTACGCCAGCTTCATCCTGTATACTCCCACCTACCACCCCCTAGTGCCCCTTTTACCATGACCCAACCCCTTGGCATGACAGCGACAGTCACACGTAACAAATACAACGATAGCAACAGAACCTGAACCCGAAGCAGGAGTTACAGGAACAGCTTTTCATAGCGCTGACATTGGATTAGTCGTAAAAAATGAAAGGAGAAAAAAAATGTAAATATATAATAAAAAAACGAAAAATAAAATAAAATTCAAAAAGAAGCGGAGCAGAGAAAAAACATCGTGCGTCGTCATCGCTTTAATTTGCATGACAAATTTGACAGCATTGTTATGACATATTCAATTTAAGGGATTAGTTTAGCCACACACACACACGTAAACATATGTCTGTCGAGTGAGTGTGTGTGTGTGGACTCTGCTCTGACCCCCTTTTTGCCTGCTGTCATTCTAGTTTTGTCCATTTGCCACTTACACAATATTATTTTGTTAGCCACAAAAGTTGTCTCGTTTTTTGGTTCAGTACATCGTTGCGAAATTATTTCACTTAATGGGCAAAATAGTAAAAATAAAGTATTTTTTGAAGCATTTTTTAATCTGTCAGGCATTTGCCATTTTGTTTTTAAAGCATTACATAGGAATTCCATTTAAATTCACTCAGCTGTGCTGTATTTTCTGAAGAACTTACAGCGTAAACTAAACGGTTTTAAAACGAGTTAATATATTGTTTTAATAAGGGTATTATTAACGATTTAATGATAATTATATTGAGAAAATAATATAATTTTATATTTAAAGGGATTGTGTCAGGATTTACTTTAATTAAAACCATTTTAAACATTCGACTAAGTTGAAGACTGCACTGTTAACCATCTTGAGTGGTAAGCAGTCGAAATGTTCTTTAATTAACTTGTTAGCAGAAAACGCAATCCCTTTAAGAAATATATGCTTCAATTAATTGGAAGCCCATTCAACAGTTCATTTTTACAATAATAACTACATCATTAATTGATTGCAAAATGTGATTTATTAATAATAATTACTGCACTTTAAGTTCTTCAATTAATAACAAGAGGGTGGTAAAAAACAAGAGGCACCTTCATAAATCAATAAAAATACTAGCACATATAAAATTTTATATTTTGCAACGAGTCAAAGGCGTTGCCACAGAAAAAAGACCACCCACAATTCGAAGCCCAAACTTAAATGTTAAATAATGAGTTTCGCACATTGGCATTTACGCTTGGAGAAGTGGGCAATAAGGCGTGGAGAGGTGGAGGGGTGATGAGCGGGGTCTTAGCGGGGGTCAATGGGGTCAGATTGCGGTATTCAGAAACGGCCCGCAGACTGAGCTTAAGTGTGCATTCATGGAGCTTAATCAGCGCACATATTTCACAATCATTTTCATCCGCCATTGGCCACAACATCTGTGCTGCGATGTATTCCAATGTGGCCATGGTCAGTTGCATTTTTTAAGCACTTTTCAAATACCCTGTAGACTGTGGGTAAGCGTATAAAGATATGATTGGCTGGAATGCAACAAAGGTAGGCACTCAGAGGTGAGTTAACAGCATGTCTGACTCAAAACCGGGTAGCAGATTGTTGTGCATACCCTACTATAGTTTTCACATTTATTTATTTTATGCGACATTCGTTGCGGTCGCTGACAGTTTGTTAATGCTTAAATTGCAGTTTGTTGTGTTATTTTAAGAATGAGTTATTTTTTTTTATCTTTTTATTCTCGTTGCTGTTATTATTTTACTCACCTTTAGCACAAATATTTCACCCGTTGTGCGATTAATGTCGAATTTGCTATTGGCTGGATTATCGGGATCAATGCCTTGGCCAGTAAGGAAATATACAATATTCTGGGGACGATCCTTGTCACCATCCGTTGCTGTGACCTGTTCCAGTGCGGTGCAGTTTGAAAATTCAATGAAAACAATTCAAATATTTGTTAAATATGCCATAAATAATTTACAATTAAATCAAACAATAGTAACAAAGCTAAATTAAAAGCATGCAACATTTTCAATTAGGTCTACAAATCGCAGTATTAGTAATAAACATGCAAATAAAATGAAATAACAATGTTAAATCAATGCATTTAAGATTCTGTTTTAAAACTACTTGTGCTTACTTTAATTAGTTAGTTAACAAATGCCACTAAACTGTAGTTAACCGCAAGCGGACCCAACCACAAATGCAAAACTCATTCAATACAGGCAAAGTTTTAAGCTTCGAAAATATTCGCCATTAAAAATTGAATTTAATTAGTAGTTTAACTATATGTAGGTGGGTGTGTGTGTGTGTGTGTTAGTGTGTAGTATGCTGGCGAATAATTATTGTGCGTGCAATTAAATTAAATTATGAGGAGCAAAAGCCAAACAAGCAGAAAATAAATTACAAAAGATAATTTATTTATTTCAAGTTTAAATTTAACGTTTAAGAATTAAGTATTGTAGTTTTGTGATAAAAGGAAAAGATTACTTGAAATGTAAAATATTTAATTGAAATCATAATTGGAAAAGGGACCTCAATAACAATTCCTTTCAATTATCATTTGTCGTTGTTTAATAAAATTAAATTGTACATCTTAAACCACGGACTTATCATTATATTTATGTTGTTATTGTTGTTTGGACATAATATACAGGAGCGACAGAGACAGAGACAGGAGAATTGATTACGATGAGTTTTCATTTTAATTTTGTTGTAGATGTTGTCATGTTAAATTAATTGTTATATGTACATGAGATTTATACTGTTATATGTCTATATATCTAGATATATATGCATATTTATATATAGGAGGCATAGCGACCTGCATGATGGTGAAAGGCGTGGCCATTTCCTCGTTGAGGGATCGCTCGTAGAGTGTTTTTGGAAAAACCGGAGGTAGATCGTTGACATCGCGTACACTTATGACGATTGTTGTTTGATTCTCATTCAAACTGTCCGAGGCAACCAATTTCAGTTCATACTGAATACGCCCACAAAATGACAAACAACAATAGTAACAACAACAACGTTGTTTTTTGGGGGTCGTGCGTAAACAATAAATAAAGCCATAAATAAAATAAAGTACGGGAGAAAGCAGACAAATCGAAAAAAATATAAGTAAGAAAAAAGAAACAAACAAGAATAAATTTAAAACACATCAAAAAAACATATGCATAAATTATGTATAAAACTAAAACACTAAAATTATGTAAAAAATGGTAGATAAAGGGTTTCAATTGCACTGTAATTTACATGTGTGCAAATGATGGCATGTGTCTATGGGAATCCCTTTTACTGTCTATTATAAACTGTCACAGTAATTTCATAATTATTTGAGAGTTAACTTTAATATACTTATTCAATAATTCATAATTATACAAACATATTTATTTTTTTTTGGTTCGTATTGAAAATCACTTTTTACTGACTTTCACACAATAATTGGCAGAGCGTGCTAAATGATTAATCGATAAATTATTTTGTATTTTAATATTGTAGGACTTTTTTTTCAACCACATTTCATTGCATTTTTATATGCGTTTTAATTTCATAAATGTTTAAATATTCAAGTGTTTTACACTCATGTCACGGGATCAATTAATTCTTTAACTAACCAAATGTTTTTGCTTTTTTATTCTCACAAAGCATAAATACAAACAACGAGCAGCTGCCGTTAAACGAACATACAAAATGGTGGAAAAAACTCTACAGCAATTACCGAAAGTGCTCGATTTGTGGGCAACAAAAAAAACTGGTGAGTAAAATGTTTAAGCCTTTAAATAAAGTATATAATTGAAATAAATATTTACCTAGTGCCAACTCAATTGAATTGACATTAAGTTAAATAATTGTTGATTTAAAGCTTCAGAGAGATAATAAATACAAAAAGATTTCAATAATTTCAAGCTCATTTTGTAATTGGCCAAAATGATTTATCTCAAGCAAAACTGACATGCAATTAAAAACTAAGATAAAAGGCAATGTGTGAACTGGGAACAACGTGTCGTATGCTTGATATACAAATGCAATAACATGAAAAAAAGCGCTACGAAAAACAAAGTAAACTTGAACAAAAAATGAGAGTGAATGCTAATTGCAAACAAATTGCAAACTAATTTTGACTAATTTCAATTAATTAATGACCTGCAGCACACGTTTGGGTAAATTACGATCATCCTCTTCGGTAATTTGTGTACGATATGTGGGCCGCTCAAACACTGGGGGATTGTCATTGACATCCTTGACATGTATAATGACCGTTGTATAGTTCTCCTTCAAGTTATCGGAGGCGGCCAATCGCAGCTCATACTGAACGACAAATTAAATGTCACACATTAAATAAATAAATTCAATTTTTTAGCCGCGAATCAATTGTCATCTATTTGGTGTATTGTATTCAAATTGAATTCAATTAAAGTTCTGTCGACCAAGTTTTACTCTTTGGCCAATTGTTTGCAATTGAAATTCAATTAATGTTTCAACCAAACTTTTCGTTTCCTATTTCGTTTCATATCTTCCAACTACCTTTTCTTTGGTTCTTTTTGCTGGTTTTGTGCTCTGACTTTTTGACCACAGCGTGTAACTAAACTTGTTGGGAACTGTTAAATATTTAACTAGCCTCGCGGTAAGCGCGGATTGCTTTACGCGCAGATGTAATGAAATTCAGAAGAAAATGCACTTGCTATACAGTTTCTTAATGAATTTTATGGCCAATGAGATCTCGAGTTACACATTGAATTGCTAAATTGATTGCAGAAGCTTTTATATTCCTCAGCCAGCTAGCAAGTTGAAAGCTAATCAATGAAAGTTTCCTATTCCTGACAATTGAATATTACAGTTTAATCTCGTTTGGCTAGAATTCTTGAATTCCTGAATTTAAAACACTTTTAGTTGACGGTGTTAAAAGTCTTGGTCTAGTTTCAGTTAAAACTTGAGTTTCTTGTGCGACATAAACAAATTTCACAGTCGACTGAACCACAGCGATTATAGCATAAATACAATGAAGGCTGTCACAACAACAGCAGTAGCAGCAGCAACCACAATCGGTTGTCGGTTGCTGAAAATGAAGGAGTAGCAGAAAATATTGTGGGCGGCAATGCCACGCCCAACTTACCCTGCGCCGCGTTTCATAGTCCAAAGCTCCGGCCACATAAATGGCACCCGTCATATTTTTAACCGCAAAAGCGCCTCCAATGTTGCCGCTGGTGATTTCATAGCGAATACGTGAGGCTGAAAAATAATTGTTAGCAATTCATATTACTCTCATATGACCAAGAAAAAAAAAGTCATGCAAATATGTGTAAAAATATACTTACACTCATCGTGATCCTTGGCTGTCACTGTTAACACTGTGTGCTGTATGTCCTCGTTCTCATCCACTTCCGCCTCGTACAGCGATTTGTCGAAATAGGGCGGATTATCGTTCTTATCGGCGATGCCAATGCGTATGAATTTTGTGACTGTGTTTATAGGAAAGAATAAGGAACAAGAATAATCATTTCATTTTCGTACAGTTTAAATTTTCCAAAAGTATTTTCAACACTGGTTGGTTGGCACTTCAAATGCGAGAGGCAAACTGCGAATAAAAGTATGCAATTATCACGTACTCTAGACACATGAGTGAATGAACAAATTTTTGCCAACACCAAGCGCAAAAATGTTGTCAGACACAACAATGTGACTGCTGAATTTCGTGGCGACAATCATTTGCCTCCATCTCAAATTTTATTTTTTTTATTTTTGTGACTTTTCTGGTCGTGTGGCAAGCGATTGACGCGTTTTGCATATTAAATAGTTGAACTTGTCTTGGTTTTCCATTTGTTTTTCCCACTGTCACTGTCAAAACGCCTAGTGCTAATGCGATGATGTAATTTATGTGATTTTGATGGCACTTTCAATTGTATTAAAGTGGGGAAAACCAAACGAAAATGAAAACAGAGGAAACTGAAAAGCATAAATAGTCGGAAAAGTCAAGTTTATGACTTTATTTAAGCTCTTTAAGTAATCGTTTATTTATGTGTTTTTTTAAGACTTTTATTGGAATTAAGAAATTGTAATTTGCAAATATTTTTGACAATAAATATTGAATCAAGTTTTATTCGCAAAGTTTAATAGAAAAACAATTTGTATACAATGGCGTACCCTTTTCAATAAATTATATTATATAAAATAGAGGATAGATGAGAGACAAAATTTAATATTAAGCTTTAATTCTGAGTTTGTAGTAGTTACATTCCACATAGGCTTGTTTAAAACTCAAAAGCACTAGGTAAATTATATATATTAACTGTATAGCAATTCAGGAAACGCTGTGCACATTCAGCTGCTCAGATGCGACATTTATAATTTAATATGCAACTAAGCAATAAAGCCAAGTAGACATACAAGTGACTGCATTCAGAGCACAATTGTGAGACACTTTAGTGGATAAACAAGTCAAATAAGAGTAGCTGGAATAAATTGGAGAATTTAAGAGACAGAAAGAGAGCTAACAGGCAGATAGTGAAAGGAAGAGACAAGTAAATTACATAAATCATTTATAATTGGTGCAATAACAAGAACCTCAACAAGCAGAACTGGATTGCTTTAATTAAATAAATTTCACATCATGTTGACTGAACAAAAGATTTTCTCTCAAAATTTGCTTTTGTGGCAAACACATTTGTTGCACATGTGTCAAGGTTTAGCAACAAAAATAACAACAAAATAAATAACAAACTTTCACAGCTCCCAAAAGGGGTCACAATTAAACCACGTGAGCATTCAACATTCAGCTCTGGGGCAGAAGGATGTCTGTTTATCAATTCACTTAAATTTCACTGCCTTTTCATATCTTTCTCTCGTTCGCACACACTCACCTCATCTCTAAGTCACTCTTTAAGCTGTCTATGGTTATGTGTGTCGGTCTCTATGTGTGTTTGTGTATGTATTTTGGTTTATAATTTGCATTTGCTGGCATCTTATCTAGCGAAAATTATGCACATTTAGTTAGCAGGTTGACAACTCTCTGACTGCATCTGAGTGCACTGGGCGTATGTGTAATATGATCCCACAGTGTTTACTACGTATGTGTGTTTGCAAGTGTTGTTGTCAAATACTTGAGCCAATTCTGGAAATGAAATTTATGGCAAGACATTGCTAATTGCCAACCTGACTGAGTTCTGTCGACGACATTTTAATTAAAACTTGGCAATTTCAGAGTCCACACATATGATAATAAATAAGTCGTCTACTTGGCTGCACTTCCATTGGCCATAAACACAAAATATACAGATACAGACACAGATACAGATACAGCTGAGACTGTTAAGTCTATACTAATCTAGAGTTAGATAACTTAAAAGTCTCTTAACATAAACTATTTGAAAGCAAAGAGAAATTTCAATTTCAATAATTGGCAGCACTTAAAGCGTAAGTTGATTCACTGTTTGCTCTTTAATTAAAGGCCACGCCCATGACTACGCCAAAGCCTACAGAAAAATAAAAACAACTCGTCGCATTAACTCTGATGCAATTTTTGTTTTTATTTATGCAATATGGCAGGTTTAATTTTTCTATACCCTATGGAAAAGTATTCATAAGATGAGGAAGCTTGGGCTTTAAAATCAGCGTCTACTAATCAGCAAAATTTATTACAATTGAATATACTTTTTGTTAATAGAAATAATAAATTTTTGTATTCTATTTACGATACATTGCATCATTTTCTAAGCTAATAGACCCCGCCTTTGACTACAGGGTATCTCTAATCTGAGCATAGTCTTACGCTTCGCCACGCTTTTACTTAATATTTTCATATATTATATTCGTTTTTACATTGCGCTTGTATCTCATGCATATTTTTCATTAAATCCTCACAACATTTTTCCCTTGACTTTATTACATCAAAATTCAATTTATTTATATACAGAAAAATACACACATATTTGTATGTATGTATTCGTGTATTTGTATTCCCTTTTTTATTTTGTGTTGCAGTACAGAGGGATAAAAGTGGTTGTTGCTCTTGTTAAATTTATTGAAAGTTGACGTTTAACCGATGAAATTTCCATGTTGCATAATGATATTTGCTGCAGATTTTTTCCGCGTGCCACGAAATGTTGACATGAAAAGCGTATGGAATTTTTCCAGCTTTTTATATATTTTTTCGGGTGGGAAAGATTTCAAGCAGCAAACAAGTCGTCAGAATGAATGCGTAAAAAAATGAAAAAATCAAAGCAGGAAGGCTCAAGAAACCCTTTCTTAAAATGAAAATGAGTTATTTCCATATTTGAGAGAAAGAGCTTTTCTTGAGAGTCTTTAAAGCTTCCCTTGAATACAGTAAGACTACACCTAAATAAATATTTGACTGTTAAGTGATAAAGCTTCGTTTAACTAGATGGGACAACTAAGTTGGATTCGAATTTTGCACTCTGTCACTTACATGCAACTGACTGCACTCATCGTTGCCAATATTTGGCAATAGCTAAAGAAAACTCTTGATATCGGCAGACAAAATGACAAAGGCTTTTGTAAAGCCATAAAACTGGACATTGAAGCAATTTGGCAACACTGCTCGTGACTCTAAGCTGTTTAAGAGCAAGTACAAAAGGCAGGGGGGGCGTGGCTAAATGCGAGTCAAGCCTGAGCGAGTGGCAAAATCAAAGTCAACTTTATCACTTACTTAGTTCACATAAAAGTGTGTGAGTGTGTGGAAAAATGTGGGTAAAAGAGTGTATGACCAAATAAATAGTGTTCCATTTGCCCAATAGTCTTGCCACGCTCTGCTGCACATGCCACACAGGCAGCTCTGTGCCTCATTCCTTTCAAAAGTCACAAAATATATGCTCTACTCTTAGCGAGTGCACATAGTGTATAAATATGTGTGTAGTACATATACTATATATTGGTTTGTATATACTTATATACAGTCTTGTCAAAATCGCAGATGCCATATTTTTTGCACGCTTTCCTTAGCAATTTGGTTTCCACTTCAACAAAAAAATATGAAAATAGCTATGAGAAACATTTATTACTCTATCTAAATGTTGTTCACTAGTCTATTGTTAACTACACATCACAATTTGTTAAGGTAAATGTATAGAAATATTTTTACAGAGACTCAAGACAAAGTTTAACTAGAAGTTAATTTCATAAGCTAATGTAATTTTTAATTTTTCCTAACTAAAATTTGTTGTTAAGCTTCTAAAAATATTATCGCATCCTTTACCAACATTTGTAGAGCATTCTGGCAACGACTACAACTTTATTTTGTTGTTCTTGACTCCGTTCGATATAGTTTATCGTCAAGTTATGCACTTGAATGAATTTGAAATGATATTCAATAGACGCACAGTCACAAATAAGCAAAAGTAACAAATTGTGCTAGAACTTATGTGGAATTTAAGAAAGTTCAGCTTCTTTGCAGTGCAATCATTTTGGGTTTATCTTAAAGAACTAATTGGTGACTTGGCAACGACATAGAAAGAAGGTTTATACACTTTTTATGGTATTGAACCTGGAATAAAATAATACAAACACACACACACAGTCTGATGCACATTGTGTGTGTGTGTGTGTGAGGGAAATCACAACACGAATTGCTTGGCTAACGGTTGGCAAACGGAAGCGGAAATGTGCTGGCCATTAATGGCGCTTAATGTGGCCTGGCCATAAAGTCAGCTAACTGCATGTCCAAGTAGATATCAAAAATGTATGTGTGTGTGTGTGCGTGTGTATCGAGTGCGCTAGTTGCAGCTGCAACATCAGCAACAATAACAATAATAATACTTGCAACAGCCACTGTAACGGCATCTAAATTGTTGCAAATGTTTTATTGCAATTCTTAAAACTGTCCTTTGCTGTGCTCTGCTGTTTTGTGGTTGCCTCATTGTAAGTATTCTCTCTATCTCCCTCTCACTCTCTTTCTGTTTAACACACTTTCTCTCTATTTCTCGCTGTCTCTGTCGGTTTCTCTTGTTCGTTCTAGGATCGTAAAAATTGTTGAAATGCATTTGTCGCTTGGCTGCTTCGTTGATTTTTTATGATTGCGGCCAGAGAAAAAAGGCTCTGCCTCTGTCCAACAGCTGTTCATGCCACATGCGAGGTGCAACAATGTTGTTGCGGTTTCTCACATGTACCCTTACTCCTTAGCTCCCCCCCTGTGAGCACTCTCACTTTCCTGCTCTCTATATGGTGTAATACTTGTGTGCCATGTATATGATTGTCATGTTTGAGGTTTTGTGGCTTTCACATTTTAAAACATTTAAACGTATTGACGTCACAATGCAAACACTGAGTTCTCTTGGCTTCTGTTTATCTGGTATCTCAATTCTTTTGTTAGTGTCCTTCGTATTCCTGCGGTTGGCAATTAGTGAAAACTATCAAAGTGCAAAGTCAAGCGTTTTTCGGTTTTCCATTTTCAATTCTTTACTGCTATTTTCTTTTTCACTGTTGAACTTAACTTTTTGGTGACTTTTCCTTTTACCGCCCGACGCGTTGACAAATTGTTAACTGTCACACACCCACACACACACACACATTCGTGTTCACGTAGAGTTTTAATTAGTTTATGTGCCAGCGACAGCTTCAAAGCCATTTAAATCAATTGACAGGACGACAAGGATACACGCCAGCTGAGCTACTAATGGAAAATCAACCGCCAACATTTTTGTCACGTACGCAACATTGGATAATTTATGAAGTTGAAATTTGGGGCATATCAACAAGTTAATTGCTAATGGCTCCTTAAAAAACACATAAAAAAAAGTAGCAGCCAAGTCAGGTGTATGATAAATTACCTCAACATTTCATGAGATTTATGACAAGGAACGTGAGTGTAAAAGACTTGAAAGATTTTAAGCTTTAAATTTACCAAAATTTACAAATTAGAGCAGAGTTCAATTTTAAGTTGCATTGCTCTCGTTCTTCTCATGTTTACAAGACCCGAAATCACAAAGGACAAGCTCGTTCTGTCTGCAGAGCATGTTGGAAATTTGCATAGTTGCTTGAGAAATGCAGCATTTATTTATACCCTGTAAAGGGACCAGAAGGGTGTTATGTGAAGTTGTAATGAAGCGTATATAAATTAGTAATAAATGTGGTGTTAAAAAACATTCATTTGTCTGAGAGAAGGAAAGTATTTCAAACGATTTTCTACAGAAACATTTTGATATTTTTTGAAGCTTATACATTACTTTTTACAGGGTATTTCGAGCCTCGACTCCCTTCTAGTTTTAAATTGATATGTCTGGTTGTTGTTACTGCTGCTGTTGCACATTTAGTAACTGCTCATAATTTTGTGGGTTAGTCAGAGAATTGTGTTTGGTTACCAGTTACTCGAGGGCAGCCCTTGCATCTGACTTATTTATGGGGCTTTCCTTTAGCTGGTAACTACAACTTGCAACTGTTGCAGCAACAGAAGCTCGAACATAATAAATGGGCAAGTCTTTGCTTGGGCATTGTGTTCATTTGGTCAGCTGAGTTGGCAATTGAACTAAATTGAGCTAAATTGACTGGCAAAACTTTGCAGAATCGGTTGACACCTTCAGCTGTTCTTAAACTTTAGGTTGCTCTTTTCCGATATCAGTGTGGATAAAGTGCTATATCATGCTGGAGGAGCAGCTGTTGCTCTGCCCCAAAAATAAAAAAAAAAATAAAATAGAAAACTGACTAATCACTTGAAGGAAAAAGGCGGAAGTGAGGCAGAAGTTGCGGCCTTTGTGTCATAGTTTAAATTATGTGCGAAACTTTTAGCAAAGTTTTAATAGCATCTACCCTTCAGTTTCCTTACCCTTCCTACCTCTTCTTCTTGACAGTGTAAACATATTGAGCGAGTGTTGCCAAGTTACGAGTTGGCATATGTTGAACGCTTACGCATTGATTGGTTGCACTATCCATTAGAAACTAACAGCAGGTAGCAGCTTGAACCTGCCCCAAACTTGCCACAACTTGTGGCACAACTAAAATTACGCGTGCCTGGCATGGCAGATTTACCAACCAAAGACTCCTTCGAGTCCTGCCCATACCAATGGAAACGAAGAATTAACTTTGGCACCGCATCTCGCAGCAGTCAAGCATTAAATTGTATCTTTCAACGCAGAAAAGTTTTAGCTTTTTGCATTGACAGTCGGCTAAATGAACTGACCTGGCCCAAACCTGCGAAAAGGAAATATTTATTTGCTCAGCAACTATGTGTGAATTACGGAAAGTAGTAAAGAGATGGAGTGGAGAAGAAAGCAAATGGAAGACTTGAATATAGGAATAGAGTAGTAAGTGGGAAAGAGACTGAAGAAAAGCGGCAAAAAAGTCATCGATTTTGTTAATTATCTTAAAACTAAATAATTTTTCATTTCACTTTAATATACTTAAAGATTCCTCAGATGCGGAAAATGAAATCATGTGTATAAAGACAGTAGTTATAAAACACAAAGCCAGCTCAAGGTCGCCTTTTCAAATTACAGTAATTATCACTAATTCAATATGATTTAATATGAAGATTGTCTGCCTAAAAACACAAAAATTCCCCCATTTCTCTGTCTAATGGACATGTGCACATAAATTTGATTGTTATTCATATAAATTACAATTAGAAATCTCTGACTTTTCCGCTCTTTCCTTGACTATATTTTATCTACCAGACTGTCCGTCTGTCTGGGCCAACAAGAAAGTTAGTGAACGACCTTGACAGCCCATGTCTGCCCGAGTAGTGTGTGTTTATAATCATAGAAAAAAACGTAGAAATAATAAAGAAATTGTACGAGAAAGTGACTAAGAGAGATGAATGGTGTGAGTGTGTATGTGAATGAGAGAAAAAGTGTGAATAATTATTGTACTCGAAATGCCATTAGGCAGTCGTTATGTTGTTGTAGCTTGAGGCATTTGCTAAATTCGCATTAATTACATTGATTTATGCTCTGACGCGTAGACGAGACCAACTTGACTTATCGACGTGATGACCGTCAGTGACATAGACACAATTTGCGCTTATTTATATTGAAAACAGACACGATGTCTGACGGCTGGACTGCCAGTCTGCCTTTCAGTCTGACTGTGAGTGAGAGTTAGAGTGCTTGCAACACGGATGCTGTTTGGTGTTTGATGATGGCGTGGCAAGAACGTCTACTTGAGGCATCAATCAATTTTTTAGCGCAATTTATCAAACTATTACACAGTCGCTTTCCTCTTCCTGTTGGCTTTCTCTCCCTTTCTCACTCTCCCTTTCTCTCTCTACCTCGCTGTCTGTTACACATTTTCGATAAGTTTGCATTAAATTTGTAGCATAGTTTGCGGCAGCACGCCCCTGAGGCTCTATTTATTGCAAGTTTTTCTGCTTTGTCACTGTATTTCATGGGCAATTTTATGCGCACTGCGAGACGAGTGAGACACAGTCAAAAAAAAAGACACAGAAACAAGTTGTAGAAATCAAATCAGGATGAGCGCATGTTTTGTCAATAATATTTGGCCATTTGATTGATGTGTTTAGCCTGCAGGCCATAAAAACCATTGAAATGTGCTTCAAATGGGCCACCAAATGAAGTTGACTGTACGATACAACACATAAAATTTCTGACTGCCTGTGTTGCCCTGTGTCACCCTGTGACAGCAACTGTACAAACCCAGGGCAAAAAGCTGAACAAAAACTCACTGTACACAGCTGCGGCCACAATGTTTGTCTTTTATGACCACAAGAATTCATAGTCGTTAGCTGGGAAGTGGGGTCTAAATGGAAGTGTCCTTAAACAAACAAATAGTTGTAGTTGTTGTCAAGTGGGATAACTATAAATATTGTTTATGCTTCTAATTCCACAATCATTTAATCGTGGGTGCGGTTTACTCACTAGCTGGAGCCTTAAACTGCATTTAATGTTCAATGAAGTCGTATTTTAAGCTTAATTTATTCAACAAAAGGTGATACGATTCAAAGGAGAGAGCTTTAAAGGGTACTTTTTAAAGCACTTTGGTTTAAAGTCGATCAAGGACTTAGCATTGTGCACAATGCCAAATACTATATTTAAAAATTCATTCATTCTTTGTCGACTGGGATTTGGGACACAGTTGTTAATAAGTTTAGTCAATTCATTGGAAAAATATAAAATTGGCCGAAAGGGAGATACAAATATTTTTGTTGGTCTATTTAAGCCAAGTTTTGGAAATACTAAAACGGAATCGCAGCTTATCTGGGCATGAATTTGCATAGGATGTGATACTGCATATTTCATTTTTCAATTTTCTATTTGGTATTTGCTATTTCTCCAATTTCAATGCAGCACAAACATTATTTCTGTTGTCAAAAACCTATACGAAAAGAGATTTTTACGAGTCGGAAATGGAATCGAGGGAGATTTTCTATGCGTTGCACTGACAGTTTTTCCGACAGGAAAAGCGCGCGAAAACAAGGTGTATGCATATTCAATGACCACAATGTCATTTGAGTATGTTTTTCGCAGTGTGTATTAAAGTGTCTCCTACTACATTTTTTTAGGGGTACTAAATGCATGTTTCACTTTGTGTTTTTGGTTACGCAGTTGACTTTTGATTTGTTGTTGTTTCGTTTCACTTTTTTCTGCGGTTAGTCTACAAATCTTCTTACTATCTTTGTGTGCCTCATATGAATTTTAGCAATTTTTTAGGTTTTCCATTTGTTTTTTTTCCCGAATGTTGTTAGTATCTTTTATGTACTGTTCTTTTACCCACTATTTGCCTATCTTTCTGTTTGCCGTTTCCATTTTGTTTTATTGACACAAAAAAATGGCAAACTTTGTGCTTCAATTTGCTCAGATTTGGTTTTTTGCGCTTTGGTATTCGCATTTGGTAAGCGGCTTAAAGTTTCTGTGGATTGCACAAAGTTAAGTGCGCTGAACTTTAGCGCCAAAGTAATTAAAGTTTTACCTGTATACGGATTGGGTTGTGAGCTTAGACGCATTAAGGACATTCAAAGTACCAACCAAGCTGATTAAAAGCCACAGCAAGTACTGTGACTTGTTAGTGGTGAGTTCATTAATTTACCTGAAAGAGAGTGAAAAAAATTACATAAATTAATTTAATTATTTATATTTTTTTGTCTAATAACATATTTTGTATACTTAATTAGTTGTTAAGCACAGAAAAAAGCACAGCATTGAGCTAGGCGCACTATAATAGATGTTAATTTGCAAGACTTTCTATTAAATTCCTTAACGGAATATTTGTTTTCCTACTTAGTACAGCGTTTATAGCATTTGCTCTCTGTTAAGTTTTTGTATTTAAACTAATCTTATTTTAGTAAACAGCAAACAGTGTTTAAAAAAGCTAAAACTATCAAATGCTTGCATTTTCCGCTCACTTTGTATCTCTCATTCCCTCACTCTTATCTCTCTCCCTCTGTCTCTGTCGCCGCTCAGATAAGCTGCATCTTATGCAAATGTAATTAAAATGCAGCCGGGCGCCATTTTACAATATTTTATGTTGTTATCCTGTTGCAGTTGTTTATACTGTTGTTGTTGTTGTTGTCGCTTAGGATTATGCAGACTTAGCAAATGGCAAGCACTTGCATGTGTATGTGACCTTTCTGTCTCTCTCTATTACCCTCTCTATCCCTCTACTTATCTCTATCGCTTCATTTCTCCCTTTGAGCTCATCTCGTTAACGTTGCCATTTCGGGCAAGTCTGGAAACTCAATGCTTTTTATTTTTTCGTAAGTTTTAATTAAAACAAATTAAAGTTAATTAAATTCATTTCTAACATTAGACATCAACACTCGACACCCGACATTCGACTGTCGTCCAGGCGTGAAATTACTCGTATCTAATGCTGATTACAGCTAATTTTGAACATGTTGAAGTGAAGGGAAACAAACAATGCAAACATCTGGTCACACCTGACAAAAGTCGCGCAAGCAAACAGCTTCTGACAAATGACTTAATTTGGAAAAATGGTCACACGTGTTGTCGTCGTTTTTCCCAAAGTGTTTATATAAGCGCCACAGATTGCTCAACACGTAACCCGAAAAAAAAGGTAAAATCAAATCGGAAAAGGGGAGAAACAACCCTCTGAATATATATATATAGTATATGCATTATATAACAAAGTCAGGTTTGCAAACCAAAAACCCGAAAATCATTCAAACTCAAGCTTAAGCTGATTACAAAGCATTTTGTTAGCCACACCCTCTGCTTGCTTGTGCCGCCCACTTTTAGCCCACTTCTCCAGTTTGCTTTTGTCATATTTGTCACCTTTGTTGTGATTTGTGTCGACCCCTACATCAGCAGCTTACATAAAGTGTGAGTTCTGTCAACAATTTCAAGTATTCTTTGACAAAAAATATTCTAAAGAACATGACTTGGTTCACATTTAATTAAAATCAAATTACTGGACGTTTTATTTCCTCGTTTTGAAAATTAAAATATGCTAACAAAAGATATTAGTTCTACTGTAAGTGACAGACGGCAGCATACTCTGTAAAGACGTATAAGGAAGGATGATGCGGAAGTAGGAAAAGTAAGAGATACAGGAATTGCGCCTACTCTGTTCTTTTTTACAGGGCATTCCAACACAATTTGCTCTTACTGTGCAATTGTCAACCGCAGAACTTGTCATAATAATAAATAAATTTTTTTTTTTTTACCAATTATATGTGAACAATATTTAACCACACAAAGGAACAAGAAATAAAATAGGATTTTTAATGAAACGAGCGACTGTAAAGCAAATGTAAAATTTTAATTAAAATATGATATTCAATGTACAGCATACAATGACAATTGCAGTTGACTTGACTGTGCAAGTCAAAAAAGCCCATTAAGACTCAATCAACAGTTAATATATATGTGGCACTAAAATGTGAACTTTATATAGTAAAATAGAAGAAAAGTTCGTTATTTTGTATGACAATCGCTTCAAGGCATTCAAGTTTGACACCAAAATCAACTGTTGCCAAAACAAGAAACTACTCGAATTTAATTAAGAAAATACATTACTAATTGACATTCGTGTTAGTGGGCGTAACTCAAAGAAGGGCGTGAATGAAAGTGATGGAAGTATGTCATGTAGTTAAAATAAACAGCCGCAAGACAAATGCAGCAACAACTAAATGAAATTTGATAAAGACAAAGACAAAGTGACAAATAACTAGAAATTGTGTGACATGTGCGAAATTTGTTGATGCGGTTAAAAGAGGAGCTCGAAGAGGGAATAGATAAAATACTATTGCCTTCAGCTGTGTTACAGTTTAAGTGCTATCGATTAAGCGCTGACAATAAAAGTAAAATTGTTAAAATTCGCACACTTGTGAAAACCAACTGGGAATTGTATTTCTCTCCCACTGTTTGAAGTGATTAAAGATTGTTGTTTTTTACCTTTAACACTGAAGTAGAATGGCTGTTAAAGCATTCGAATTGAGTGCAATTACAATTAAATTGAAATCATAATTTTTTACACTCTCTCTCGCTTCTTCACATAATTACTTTTGCAAAATGTCACAAGTGTTGTACGCAATTTCCTGGCCACTTTTGACATTCCAAAAAAACCAGAAAACAATGCTAAAAAAACGGAGTAAGAGGAAACAAAAATCAACACTGCCAGGAACAAAAGTAAACATCATCATCGTCAGCATAGTCATAGTCATCATCAACGTCAGTTTGTTCGAGTAATTTGCAGAGAGCATGAACAAAAACAACAACAAGAGAAAAAACTCAGCCCATTTAACAGAAAATATCCAAATAGTTGCCGCATTGTTGCAGTTACAACAGGCAACAACTACAATAAAGAAGAAAAACAGAAATGGCAACAAAAACAAAATGAAGGCTAACCAAATGGAAAAAAGTCACGTCAACAATCTGGCAACACGTTGCAAGTGGCAACTCGTATTTTTATCGCCACCATTTGTTGTTATATTGTTGCCTGTTGGTTGGTTGTCTTTGTTGCTACCGCTGCTGCTGCTGCTGTTGCTGTTGGCCAAGTTGCCTGTTGTCCATGTTGTTCATGTTGCCCATAATTTGTGCGCGTGCAAACGATAGAGGCATTTGGGGGCGCTGGGCGTGGCACGTGCCACTGATTAATTGCAGTTGGCTGCCCACAAAAGTTAAGCTGTTAAATGTTTAGCTCTCTGGCAAAAGATTGAAACAGTGAGGAAGGGAGACAGAGCGGGGGAGCGAGGGAAAACAAGTTTCAATTGCAAAAAAAGGGAATTGTAGTACAGTGTCTGGCAGCTGTAAGCTGCTGTGTTTACCTTACGTGTTCAGTTCTTAGTTCATTTGTTTTTTGAGATGTTGCTGCTGCTGCTGCTTGTTTTCTGGCTTATTTCTTTCAATTGCACAGTCTGTTGTCATATATATATAAATTTTTTTGTGCCGATGCTGCAGAAATCAGACTCGAAGTCATACTCTGATTCCGTTTCTGTAGCTGATTTCTATTCTTGTTTGCTGATGTCGAAGGCCGACCTCGATTTAGCTATTTTGTGCCCACACACACTATTTTTCAGCTTTACCTTTGCCAGAGCAATCAGTGTTCACATAGAAAATTAAGACTGCCAAACTGGTACAATAAAAGTATATATAACGTATGTACTCTTACTTGTAGTTACACAATGCTCTTCCATCTGCTTAGACAAGGGCCATTGTTAATTTGAAGGCAATGTTTAGTTTAGTTACATTTAGTTTTAAGTATGCTCCAATTCCCCAGTTAGTAGAAAATTAAATTAGCTGTTAACTTGTCCAATAGAAGCACACAGACACCCCCCCCCCCCCCCCCACACACACACAGTTCTTTTATGTGCTTTTCTTCAACTTCTCGTCAGCGTTCTTGTTGTAAATTATGACCACAAAAATGTAATAGATATATCCGGAAAGCAAAAGATGAACTCGCCAAGCAAAAACTAAACTGAAGTCAAGTGGGCGTCTGATAAAATAATGGTAATAACATTTGCGAGCTTGGGGGAGTTGACACAATTGCACTCTTGGCATTGTCTAGCTGCTGACGGAGCAAGGACAATAAGCTTTGTTCAGTCTCCCCATAATAATAAGTACAATAATAATAAAAGATAATAATAGCACAAAAAAAAAGTTGAGTTCTGTTCGGAGCTTCTTACAAAAATTCAAGAGCGAGTCCTTTGAGGACTAGACATAGTCGAATTGACTGTTTTTAAATCCAAGCTTTTTTTTTTGTCTGAATTTTTTAAAGTGACAGATAAGTTTGATACTTCTTATCAGCAGAAGCGAAGAACAGGTCGTATGAGGCATCATTTTTATTTTGATTTAACTTTACTGAAAGTAAATTATATGTTTATAAAAAATTTTAAATGGAGTTTAGATAAGATCATGTAGCTGGACAGTGTATTACAGTGCGTATGAGCGACATTCTTAGGCTTTTAAAAATTAATTTAAAATACCACAAAGGAACTCCAAGCAGCTACAGCAAACTTTGTTTTCTTTCTTCGTTTTATTATGCTCGACTCTGTTTTTCCTGTACTCTCTCTCTCTCTCTCTCTCTCTCTGTCACTCTCCTATTCAGTCCATCTCCCTCTTAATGTTTCACAATAAACTGACCGCCCTTCCAAGACATTTAAACTTGTTATGAGTCCAAGTTGAGCTGCATGGGAAAAGAGAAACGAGAACTGGCACTTGAGCTCAATTGTGAACGCGTTGACAATGCGAATTACAAATGGGAGGGAGAGAAGAGACAGAAAGAGAGTAGAAGATGAAGTAGAAGGACCACAATAAGCAAAGAAATTCTCGTTTAGCTACTTCACAAGAAGCAAACAGTTTAGCGCCAACTTCAGATACTTCAGCTTTGGTTTTTAAAAGTTTCTGACTCTCTGACTCAGATTTAAATAAAGTTGATGAAATAGTGACGTCAGCGTCCATTAATCGATTAGTTCTACTTCCGATTGTTGTTATCTTTGCTTTTGTTTTTGCACCTCTTGGCAAATAGTCAATAAAAACTGAACTTAAATAAAAGACTTATAATAAAAACTACACACGAGTCCAAGTTCTAGTCATGTTTGGGGCGTGGTCATAAAAATCATCCTACCGCCTCTTTCTCTCTCTTGGGACAAACTTTTTGGCTCATGTAGTTTACCATTTTATGGCATTTCCAAGCAAAAGAAAATGGTAAAAGGAAGCAAACAGAAAAAGAAACTTTCCTTTGGCATTTATCGTTATTCGATTGCTTGTTTTGCTACAACAAGTTTTCCATTTCCCGCTGGTTAGTTTATTGATTTCCATGCTGGGTCTTGTTGTGGTCTGTTTCACGAACGATATGTACATCTAATTGCATTTTTAATTAGTTTGTAGTGCATCGTATGCAATTGCATAATGACTTAATTAAACTTTTTGCCACTGCGCTCAGATAATTAATGCAAAATCCTTAACACGCACTAACAATTCCAAGTTTTGCCACTCGCATAATAATCAACTCAAGCCGTGGAAAAACTTTGCGTTATTATCAGAGACTCACTACCATAGCATAATGCATTGAGGTGGGTTTTGCCTTGCCTACGTTTACCTGCTTGCACACCTGCTCGGCAATGCATCTTAATGAGCGTTGAGTCGGCAAAGTTTTGGCTTGGTTTGGGGTCGTCGAGGATTTTGGCCTGTCAAATAGATTCACCCACAAGCCCGAGAAACCCACTCAGGCATAAGTTTTTACACTTCTTCAGAAAACCCTCAGCTTCTCAGCCCCTTTCCGCAGCTGCCACGCCCACATCCCTCTCTCTAAGTAGCTGATAAGCGGCTTTAAGTTGCCGTGAAAATTGTTGAGGCAAGTTTAGATAACTTCTTTCCTCTACACTTTTCCTAGCTGCGCGCCGTTCGCGTCTTTCCAATTTCTTTGATCAATTAAGTGCCAGACACAAAAAAAAAGAAAGAAATGTAATAAAGGTGGGTGTGTGTGTTTGTGTGTGTCTTGAAGTGTTTATAGGTGTGACTGTAAGCTGTGTCTGCTGTCGCCATGATAATGAAATTTTTTTTTCGTGCCTCGCCGTTTGATATAGGTCGCAATGGCGACAGCTGCCATCTTCCTTTAAAGTTACGCACAGATTTCAATAAGGTAAGGCACGTGGACTAGGGCAATAAAAAACAAGATGCTTTTGCCCACTTAAATACCCTGTAATAACTTTTTTTATAGCAAATATGAGTGGGATATGAATAAAATATTTGAAAACTCTTTGTAAATATAGCTCTAATTTAATGCTACCAGAAAAACAGCTTAGTTTATGTTAATGATTAAAATTGTGTAATGAATTTAGTTGAATAAAATTTCAAATGTTTTTCTCTTTAAAATATTTATCTGCTCTTAAAGTAGCATAACTTTAAGAACCCTCATTGCTTTTTCATATATCCGGCTTCTAGTTAGTTGCTTTTAACATGTGATTACAGCCAAAGGAAGCAGAAAAAATTGTTAAGAGCTTTGGTCAGCAGCATCGACTAATTCTAATGAATTTTTCAATTTATGCCACAAGCACAAGACTGGAACGAGTGGTTCTCTGCAGGAAGCAGAAGACCAGGGGGTTGAGCGGGTTGACTTTTTACACAGCCTGATGAATGATGCCACACACTCGCTGCTGTCATTCATCACAGCTGACGTTGGCAGCGCTGCTAGCTGCGTTTCTGACACGCGCTTTTTGCGGTCAAAGTTAGACACAGACACATGCTGTGCATGTGTGTGATTGTATGTAGCTGTGTGAGTGTGTAAGCTATGTGCGCTTGCTCGCATTTGCGGTTAACTTCAATGGCATTTGATGAAAAATTAAGGCAGAAAAGCGAAACAGACAAAGAACTGAAGGGAAGAGAGTAAATTAAGATTGCGGTGCTTAAATATCTCATATAACTACGAGTGTACTCAGGCAGAAGAGAGACAGAGACAAAGAGATGGAGAGAAAGATAGAGCAGAGCTAAGAGAGGCCTGCTGGAATTGAGAAATCGCACTTGTCTGTGGGAATTACTTAAAGTTATTTTCTAACTTTGTTGTCTAGAACTCTGCTAACAAAGTCAAGAGCAAATTTAAGATTATTTAAATTTGTATATACAAATTACAGATTATAAAATACTTGTGTACTAATAGGTATTTACTTAACTTTAAACGTTGTGGCATTCAAAAACTTCAATTGTTTTTTCTGTTCATGCCATTTAATCGGTAGCTGCGTAACCTTGCCAAACAAGAATTTCAATTAGTTGTTGTTGTTTGCCCTGATCTAAGCGCAAATGCAATCTAATTAAGGCTCACACTAAAACAATACACACACACATATACACGCACACAAACATTCGAATTTGGCTTAAAAGTGGCTGCAAAATTGTTTGTTTTGCCCCATGCCAGAAATGTGTCCCGGAGGGGCTGTGCCTGAGGGGTTAGGGAAAGTGGACTGCAAACTGTTTGTGTTGCACAAATGAGTAACAAATTGCAAATAGCTAAGCAAGAAATTTCACTGTGGTTATCTCGTGCCAGCCTGCCAATTATTTGGGCTAAGGTCACTCAGCTTAAATTAAAAAAAAAAAAAATTCTCATCTGCAGTTTTTCAATTTCAGTTTTGACTAATCTGATTGAAGGCAAGAGTTTTAGCAATACAATTCAATTTCTGACAAACAAAGGGAACCTGTGTTAAAGCCCAAATTTAATCTGAAAATTTTCCAGTTAAAATAAATTAAATAAACTTGGATTAGTGATTTTTGTTTTTGAAAAATAAATTCATGACTTTCGATAACGAATTTATTTCGCTAAAATCTAAAATAGATTTTCAGTTTAAGCGCATTTTGTTAGCATGAAATTCCAATTTTGGCGCAGAATGGCAACAACGCGACTCATATACGCCAAATTCATGGAATTTTTGCAGTGCAAATTCTTGCAGCTTTGGGGCAGAAACTGTTTGGATTTTGCAATGTTGCAGCATTAGCAAACTGGCAAATTTGTTTGTATATAGTTTTCCAATTAGAACGAAAAAAAATACAAAAGGCTGCAAGTGAAACCTTGGGTGCTGAGTATGCTGCCACAGTTAGCTGCCTCGTAGCTGTCATCTTCGTTTATGGCTGCCACAAATGTTGCAACAACAACAACAACAAGTAGAGGAGTGAAAACAACAGCAAGAACAACAATAAGTATAAAATTGCCAGTGACAAGCAGTAGAAATAAAATTGGAAACTAGCAAATCTCGAAAACTAGAACCGGACTCCCCCTTTTCCCATACTCTACCCCTGCTTTTTGCACTCTGCTCATCGTTTTTAAGATATGCATGGTGTGCTCATTTGCACATTTCCGTTCCGTTTCGTTCGTTTCGTTTCGTTTTTGGTGTCGTTTCGCTAAAGCGGAAGTTGCCATGTTGCCAAACTGAGAAACTGCAACGTTTACAGTTTCTTTCATTCTTTCTCGCCCAGGCCCAGAAATGAGCGAGGTAAACTGCAGTAACCCCTCCCCACTACGCTCCACTACTCTCCACTCATCTAGACAGACTACAGCATCTTGTCGCCGGATGTGAATTTATGCGTATTCAGCTTGAAGAAGCAGACGAAAGGGCGATGCGAAAAAAAAAAATAGTAGTAGAAGAAGTGAAAAGGAAAACGAGCATTTCAGAATTGTCTTGGCAGCGCAGCAATTGCTTTCAGTTCGTGTTTCTCAGCTGATTTGTGTCCGCCTTTGCTGCAAATTAATTGCGCAGACAGGCGGAGCAGACAAGCAACTGTAGCTGTAACTGAAAAATCTGCTCTTGTTGCTCTGAAGAAAAAAAGGGACACACTTTTAAACACACACACACCCAAACACACACACAAAGAGATAAGGAGACACTTTCTGCCTCTGTTTCTGTTACTTTTTCAGTGCTCGAATTTTGCTTTTGTTTTGTGTCTTTTTGTTCCCGTTGCCATCTAAATTATTGCCTTGTATACTTTGTGCATGCTGCATGATTGTTGCTTAATTGAAAATTACAAAATTACGAGCATCTCAAAAACTTTTCCCTTCATACCCAAAACGATCTTAATAAATACTCGTAATTAATTAAAATGAAATATGAAAGCTGTTCTCATTCCCCAGTTAATGATTTCGTTCCCCCAATCAATATTTATGTTATTATCATCACTGATAGTTCAGTTGACACAAATTTATCTCACTCTAAGTCGTCTTTTGTTTAGATAAAATCACAAAGAAATCTTTGATTTATATTTTATTGCAGGATTTGATGAAAATTATCATTAAATGAATATAAAATACACTTAAATTAAATTTTTTTGAATTATCTAGTGGATGTTTCCATGTAGATTAAATAACTTAGGTAATATGTTTATTTTTTCGTGGAAAACATAATGTGTCAACTCTTTTCTCTAGAAAAATGCTCACTTTTTCAAGTGAAATGACAAAATTAAAGTATCCTTCTCAAAAACAAGTATTTTCCTCAACAATTACTCATTAAAAGGTCGAGTTGGAGTATGCAAAACGTTTTGAGGCACTTATTGTATATGTTAAGCAGTCAATGCATAAATCAAAATCACAATAAAACGCATAAAATATAATTAATAACTGTAATTTCCTTAACATCCTTTTAGAGGGAAAGGAAGTGAGCGAAGACGACCAATCAGCGCTTGTGGATGGAGGCACAAATCATTTATATATATGAACATAATTGAAATTAATACAAGAATTAGAACTAATGGAATTATTTATCCACAGTTGCTCATGATTTTTAAATGAAAATATTATAATATTGAAATTGAAATTGTAATTTGAATAAGAGTCGAATAATTTGAGAGAAATGCAACTGGAATCAGATAGAGTAAATTATGCATCACTGGGTTAATTACAAGCTTTACAGTCGAATGAATGGCTTAGAATTATTTTCAAATGAGTTATGAGTTTGAGTGACTGAATTTTAATTGATTGACTGACAGATTGATTGATTTTTAATAGAAATTACTTTTACTCAAAGGGTTTTCCATGTTTTTTTTTAAAGCAGCTGCAAAAGATTGATATAATAAATTTAACTGGCAGCTGGAATCAATGATTTGTTTGTTTTGCATGTTGCAATATGTAATCCGCACAACGTGAATTTGTACAAAACTCAATTGACTGCATTATACAAAAGCCTTTCATTTGACACACACATATTTCTCTATGTTTGGGTGTTTCGCAGGTGTTATTCTGGCTCAAAAACACACACATCTGTGCCTGTGTCTCTGTGAACTCAAATAAATACACATGTTGTTCCAGTGATTTGATTGCGATTCGTATAGTGAATCTGATTTGAATGCTGTTGTCGATGATGCCGATACTGATACTGATTTGGAATCTGATTTTGATTGTGATAGTAATTCCATTCAGTTGATTCCCATCGTTGTCGCGTTCACATTTTGATAGCAAACAAATTTACGTGCAGCTCAAAGGATCAAATGTCGATTGAAAATTGACTAACAAATGTATTTGATTTGCCATTGTTGTAGTAGTAGTTGTTGATGTAGTTGTTATTGTTGTTGTTGTTATTTACCTTGGCCCCACAACAACGAGCTTGACATTCAGACAACAGTTAGAACGGTTGAGCAGCTTAGCATTAGCTTTTGACAAGTTGCACCATCCATTTGGCCACTTAGCACTGAGCCAATTGTCTGTTCCTCTTCCTGTTACTATTCATGTTACTTTTCATGTTCCCCTGTCTACTGATTTATTCTACATCATCTTGTGTTTGCTTGTTTGCTTATTCCTTTACACATTCTTAATGACTTTTTAAACTGTTCATAATTTACTCTAATGAGTCCCGTTGCGTCCCTCAACTGCAGCCAGGCCATGACAGCGTCAGAGCCAAAGCCAACCAACCACAAACTTAAGATATCAAAGTTTTTCTGTTCGGAATTCGCTTAAATCTCCTTAAGAACTGAAACAACAAAACCACAACATGCTCTTAAGGCAACTCAAAGCAAGAGCATAAACTGTTATACATAAGTTGGCAAAGGAATTATAGCGTAAAAGCTATCCAAAGCTGTTTGGAGTGCCAGGGAAATTTCGCAAACATCCTGCTGGGAAATTGTGCTTCATATTATTCCCTCTATTCACTCCGAAAAGCTTTAGTCTCATATAAAATAAGTGGTTGGGCATAAGTATAAGAAGATAAAAATATTTTGAAAGTGTTTTATACGTTAACTCATAGCAGAAAATATAAACGTATGACGAGCTTAGGACTTATACTCTGTGTCACCTAATATAACATACTAGTATACTTTTGCATTATAATATTATATGACAGCAAAGTATTAGCTTAACTTTTGCAAGGTCTGCTACTTCTTATTCACTTCTACAACATAAGTATAAGTATAATTATAAGTGTGATCTTTTAGTTCTTATACAGTGTCTTCTATAAGCCTGAACATTTTTCTAGCTTTCTACATAAACATATAAGACAAAAAAGCTTTGCTATAACACGGCTTGCTATAAAATACTTATACTGTATAAGTAAGCCCGAAAGCTTTAACTTCTAATATAATTGCAATGTTTTTGATGGAAGCGAAGCAAGTTTAGTCTTGTAGACTTTTATGTAGATAAGTTTAAACTGGTAACCTTTAGAACATGAACTAAAAAATGTTGTTGAATGAAACTGCAGCAAAGTAACAAAATTCAAAGAGTAATTTTTCATTAACACTGCTCCACTTAGAACTTTGTACGCACCTTGAAGCCCCTTTCACTAGATAATCCTGGACTAACTTAACACAGATTGACGTGAAAATCTTAAGCCGCACTTCAGCGACTTGCAGAAGTCTGTGTGAGCTCCGAAAGGGAACTTTGTCTAGTTTCTAGCAGCCCTTCAAAAGTTTATTAGCACGTATTTGGCAAGGCAGGGAATTTAAAGGAGAAAGTGGGGACTTTACTTTTACTCATTATCATCAGCTTTGAAGGTTTCTCCAAAAAACCAAAATACTTCAAAAAACTGCAACAGTTGGCAAAGTGGCACAACACTTTTGACAGCATCATCTACGTGAATTTCTTTTACAATGTTAAATGCTAAAGTGGGAGAGTACGCTGATACCCAGTAGGGTATTAAAAGAAGGGAATGATCAATATTTTGACATTTATCATACAGTTACATAACAGGGTATCTATTAAGTCAACCCCTTTGGGTTGCACACATCATTTAGACCCTTATAACCAAGTGCCTGACACTCAAATGCAGCGCTGCTGATATTGATGATAAAATTGGCAAGTTTTAACTTAAGTTTCGCAACTTTGCCATAAACACTTGAGCGCTGAAATGTGAAATGTTTATGTGAACCCCAAAAAAAATAGAGATTTTGCTTATTAAGTGCAGAATTTGAGCCACAAAAAACTTGTAGATGAGAATGAAAAGAGCGAAAAAGATTTCAGCGCTGACAGTTGAAATGAATTGGAATTTTAATTCAATTTCGTGGGTCACACTTTATATCAGATGTACGCATAACTGATGTCAGGCAATTTGTAGAAGCTTTATTGACACAAACATATACTATATATAAACATATGTGTGGGTGTGTGTGTGTGTGTGCGTTTGGGCCATAAACAATTGGCCGAAAGAGCTGACCCCTAAAAACAGACGTTCGTTGTGGCAGCAGCACTTGAAACTTGAAACTCATAAATTACAACAATGTCGTTTCGTGTCTTCATAAGTTAAAAACACGCATACGCCCCATGTTGCCAAAGCGCTGCCCTTTCAGCTCCCTTGGGCTGTCAGACACCTGCAATAGCGAGCGTCCAGCCAATTGAAATACTCGTAAATTCAGGTGTCACTTCGTGGCAATCACGCAACAAAAAAATAATGTTTTTATATATAGTATTGTGTGTAGCGGATATGCTCCACAGTACACATATTACTATACATAATTTTAAGTGCGATTTAAATCAATCGCTTGGATTTGCTTCTGTGCATTTGTTTGTTTGTTTTGGGCGTCTGACACGCCCCCGAAACTGGGCCAAACAATGACTCAGCCAGCTGTTGCGTGTGCCAAAGTGTAGAGCGGGGAGAGGGGGAAGAACATTGGCTTGTTCGATATTTACGTTGCACAGTGGGGCAAATGGGCAATTTATCAGACTAAAAAAAAAAGGAAAAAGTTTCTAACAACTTAAATTTATATGTTAAAACTTTGTCTGTGAGGCAGTTGAATTTTTGGAACATTTTTAAATTTTGCTGAAGAGGGTTACTCCAACGGTTTAGCTTAACTGCTTGGATTTGCCATAAACTGTTTGCAAAAACGTCTCATTTGCCTGTTATACACCTTGGAAAATAGCTGGCGTGTGGGCGTGCAAATGTGCGAGTGGGCGTGTCAGCTCATTGTGTGTGCTTTTGACACTTTAACTATACTTCCACTTTGTGCGTTCCCGTTTCTCTGTAGTTGTTGTGCTTGTCGTGCGCTTGTTGTTCGCTGTCATTTTGTGTTTATTTTGCACAGAAAGTTGTAAATGGCAACGACGCCATTGTCAGGTGTATGTCTGCCTCATCTTCTGCTGCTTCTCAGAAGTGCTGCCTGTGCTGCCACTCCAACGCTTTGTAAGCAAGTGTTATGCAAGTGCATTCATAAATATCCGCTCGATTGATTCTTAAACTCATTTAAATGACATTACGTATTTTTGGCGTCATTTGCTATTTGATTGCTTCACATGAAGTGCCTAATGCGGATTTTTACCGACTTTTGAACTGAGTCTTAACGATGCTGAATGAAATAGGTTGGCAAACAAAATTTGCAAAAGATTATTGAAGCGTTTTAGCGTTGAGCAATAATTGCCAGCAAACTTTGCTTTGCAAAAAGTTAAAAATAAAATAGTTTATACAAAAAAATGCATACATACTTGACTCTAGGACTTAAAGTGAGCATAGTTTACATACCTGCAAAGAGAAAAGAAAAATGAAATATTATAAAACGTTTTAATGTTTAAAATAAGCTTAGTTTATATATAAAAGAATTCAAAGTTGATATTTAAAGCTACTTTTAAACTATTACCAAGGTTTCTCTTTGTCTTTCCTTCCATTTAAGACTATTTTTTGCCATTCCAACACTTAGCCAAATGCGTAAAAAGGCCAAGTAAAGCGGCTTATAGGCAGCATAAGAATATGACATTTATTGAGTCAATGGCAGCTGCAGCTGCATTTTGACTAAGCCAATAAGCGTTTCACTGAAAGGCTCACTCGAGAGTGCATGGAAAGTGAAATAAAATGTATAGATGTATATAAAAAATAAAAACAGGGCGTGGCATTAAGGCACTCGAGTATGTCTAAGTCCCTGAGTAGCTGCAGCATTTACCTTATCCGCTGCCAGCTTGTTGCACTTGAATTTACTTGAGGATTTGCTTGGCTTCAACACGTCCTTCTATACCTAACTATATCCACCTACTGCCTGCCATGTGTCCTTGTGTCCCTGTGTCACGTTTTAGCGCTTTACTAGCTGCAATTTGTTGAAGCGTGTGGCCAGGCAAAATGTGCACACATGTGCAAATAACTTTCGACGGTAATGCAAATGAATGCCAATTTACGAACTGAAACTGAAAATGCTCAGCAGCCAGTTTCAATTTTTTTTTTATTGTGAGTCTTTTGCTTACTCACTCACTCGCTCATTCATTCGATTGCATTAGTTGAGCCAATTTAGCACTGCCGAGGTGTGAACTCAATAGGTAATCACCTTAAAGCGATGCAACTTCAGTGTATCAAGTAAATAAAGGGGGAAATTCAGATCATTACTGATTTAAATTTACAGCACTGTTCAAGTTGGTTATGTGAAGCCCTAGCTTTTACTATAATATGAAGTTTTTATTGTATTTATTTGCAAAGTAATAAAGTTTGGCATTGAATTCGAAAACTGCATTATGAAACACTTTGGAAAATTGCATTTGATCGACACTTGCAACAGATGCTGTCAATATTTTAGCACTTTGAAAAAGTATTTAATTTTGTAAAATATTCAACAGCTCTTACAGCTTTTACAGCCGAACAAAAGGTCATAAAGTGCTCCCACACACACTCACCCACACCCACACTCACATGTAAATAACAAAGGCATTTTGGGCTTAAATTGTTGAACAGGCAGGTGCAAAAAGAAGCATTGAGAGAAAACTACGCTAAACTATTTCATAACGTGCTTCATTTTTTATTAGGATTTTAGGCAACGGTCTGCGCTGCAGGCGGTAACCCAAAACAATAGGGGGAGTGGCACTGAAACAGCTAGCAATTAGTTGGGTTTCACACTGCCCAGAAAAATGTTTGTAAGTGCCTTTTTTTGCACTGAGCACACAATGGCTCAAAAGAGGCCTTAGCACCATTGTGGAGCAACCCCAACACCCTGTAATACCCGTCGCCCACCTAAACACCCTCTTCAGTGCTATCTTGAAGCCAATAGTCGAAAATGGTTCTCCATTGTTGTGACTTTTGACCGTTGTGCCTAGAAATTGCGATCGGGTTGAAATGCAATAACGGAGGCTTTGTTTAAGCTACAAATGGATGTGCCCCGTGCCACGCCCACTTTAGACAGTATTTTCAAGCTGTTGCCATTGTTGGGCCACATCACGTGTGTTAGCTGTGTGTGTGTGTGTGTTTGTGTGTTTAAGTATTTGCCTTTTGTCTGGCGGGTTGCGCATTATAAAACAATTTGTTGTTTTGACACCGAACTGACCAACGGCTTCGACCCAAACCCTCCTTGACCGCAACTGACCCGCACAACAGCACAAAACCTCTGTTTAGTCCCTGCACACACACACACACACACTCTCCCTGCACACACATAATGATGGCGAGCATTGTTTGTTTATTGCCGTACAGGATTTCCATTTGGCTTCGTTTGTTTTGTGGCTGACATTTGTATTTGCCAAGGGTTTACTTTTTATATTGTATTTGCCCGCAGGTTTGCTGTCCCCCGATTTGACTCTAAACTGCCGTTTGTTTATATAGCTTATTGAGTTCACACCTACAACGTTGGAAAGGTCAAAGTTTAACATTTCTTCTGCTCAGAAACTCAGCTAAAAGTCAACTTTAATTGATTACAAGCATGACTTACATTAGGTTTGAGAAATGTAACAAAAAAGGTTTTGAAGCTGTACTTAATTTTAAAAATTAATTGCTTAAAATGATCAGTTAAATATCTTTAGAAAAAGCTCCCCAAAAAATGTTTCCTGCTTTCTACTTAGCTGAACTTTCTGAAAGCTGCTTTATTTTTGCTATGTGTGTAAAATATTTAAGACAACAACAAAAGTCAGGTGAAACGTGTGAGCTGGAAAGCGTTCTCTTCACATCCGTTAATAATTGAAACTCAGGCAAAATTAAAAAGTTATTTAAATCTCAAAAAAACATGCTTAATGTTTTTGTCCTGTCATTTCATTGTGATAAGAAGCGTAAATACAAATTCACATTCAAGGCATTGTTATTTATACGTAAATGTGTAACTGTTGTCAGGGCTTGAAGGATGTGTGGCATGTTCGTGGGCGTTGTGTGTGTGTATGTGTGTTTCAGTGTGGGTGTGTATGTTCTTAAGCCGTGACCATGTGGAAAACCGCTAAAAATTACTAAGCGCATCGGATTACAGACACAAAACTGAAAACAAAAAGCGACAGACGCAAAACGGAAAGAAAACAAGTAAGAAAGGCTACAGTCGATCGAGCCGACTGTAAAAGACCCCGTACTCCCATAGTATTGCATTTTATTTAAATTAAAATTTTCAAATGAAATTTAAAAAATTAAAATTAAATATTTACATTTTGAATTAAAATTAAAAAATAAATAAATTAACAACTGTCATCGTCAGCACTCGAACCCGCGATCCATGCGAAGGTTCCACATTGCGCCGCAACTCTATCAATTGCACCACACCCCTCTTCTATCATTCTTCCGATTATTTCCATATAAGTATGTGCACACATACATATGTGTGTATGTATAGCATTGGTCGGCGCGGCCAGCGGCTCCGGGCAGCGCTGCCGCCAGCAGGTAGAGAAAACGTTCGAACATATGTTTGTATGTTTCTGTGTTTGTTTGTATGTGTTGCGCGCATGCAGTGATTTTGCAGTAAAATAACATCGACTTTGAACCGTAATTTCTCTGTTGTTTGACATACGATTTTGATGCCACTTTCAGGAAAGTTAGAAATAGTAATTCTCTAAGCGTATGTTAAATTACAACACTGTACTATTTGATTTAATGCCTGAAACAAGGCATTGAAGCTGGAGAGTCTTTTATTTCTGATGAGCAAAGGGGGCGTGGCAGCTCAAAATTTTGAATGACATTATACTAAGGCTGTCTCTAAGAACCTGTATACCAAAATTTGTGCTCCTAAGTGCTATAGTTACTGAGATATTCACCTAAAACACAAATTTTTTCGAGGTGTGTCTGGTTATTTGCTCATTGCGGGGGCGGTAAGGGGCGTGGCAACAATTTGAAATAAACTTGATCTGCTCTACAAAATAACGGACTTACATTCCAAATTTGGTGTCTCTAGCTCTTGTAGTTTAAAAGATCCAGGTGTTCATACGGACGGACAGACGGACAGACGGACAGACGGACAGACGGACATGGCTATATCGACTCGGCTGTTGATGCTGATCAAGAATATATATACTTTATGGGGTCGGCCACGCCTCCTTCTGCCTGTTACGCACATCTCGCTTCTGACAAACTTAATAGACCCCCTTTACTCTTTTTTAAAGAGTACGGGGTCTAAAAACCAGAGACACACCCAAAAATACACACACACATTCAACCAAATTCACACACATATACATACATGCACAACAATGGCAATTTGTGTTGTTTATAAGCTCGTGCGTACCGCATCCTAAGCGTATTACACCTCCCAAATCTCCAACTCTCTCGTTCTCTTCCCTTCTCACACCCTTCTGATCTCTCCTTTTGTCTTTCTTTTTCCCGCCATCTATATATAATAACAGAAGCTGCGGAAAAAAGCGTCGCCCCCAAAGAGTCGAAGTTTTATGAAAACAATTTGTTGATGAACTCAATTAAAACAACAACAAAAAGCAGCGTAAAAAGAGAGGGAGTGAAGAGGGGAGGAGACTCGCAAGGGGAATGGGGTGTGAAAAATAAATGGTGTGAGTATCTTTTGCAGTCTGTTTGCATACCCTAGGAGTGTAAAATGTGCTGGGTAGGCTGCTTTTAAAATGAAAAATGCCAGTTTAACTGAAGTTTATATATTTTAATATAATTTCAGATTTTGTTTGGTATGGAATCCTTAAAACCTCAACAAAATTGATTAAAGTAAGTAAATTCGAGTAAAACTTTATTTATTTTGAAATTATCTATAATTATTAAACAGAAAGCAAACCACATTTATTAAAAATAAGAAAATTTACAAACGAATTTTTTCAAAATAATTTTTCAAAATATTTTTACAGAGTATCTGACTAGTCGTGCAGCAACAACTCTCACGATTTTTACTTCTTTTAATTAATTTTACGTTTTTCGATATGTACACAGTGTAAACATGACCCTGGCACGCTCATTCTTGGTTGTAAACTGTTGTAAACTTTTGCATAAAATCAAATTATGGAAATTATTTTTGGTTCTTGCAAACACATTTGCAATTAGGCAATGGAAACTTTCACTTCGCTCTGCTCCCTGCTCTCTGCTCTTTTTTCTTCAGTTGATGTTGCTGTTGTTCGTCGAGTTGGCGAAAGAAATGCAAGCAGAAGTTTTGTCAGTGGAGGGATTACTGTGGCAAAAAGTCCGTTGCATAGCTTAAGGCGCCTGCATAGGGAATTATTGAGTTGAAGGCGCATACACACACACACGCACAGACAAGCACACATATGCCAAACACACAGACATATGCGTACAGTACACTGCGCCGAACTTTATGCAAATATCATATATCCTGCTGCAGGACCTGCATGCGGCTTCTGTTCTTCCCCTTGCCTCCGTGCGTTTGTGCTCAAGAAAGTGCAACTAAAACGCACTCATGCTGCACAGAATAATCCAAGGGATAATCTGTAACTTTCCCTGCATACCCTGCAGTCCCTACTCCCCTACCCGCTCCATATTTCTGTAGAGAAAAACTCAAACAAGGCTTCACACACAAAGCCTGCATCAGGGGCAACTGGGCTCCGACGCGGCTCAATTTTTTATGCCAACAAAGCGTTTTTATTGGCCCCCTATCTGTGAGCGTATGTGTGTGTGATAGTGTATGTGTGTGCCTGTAAGGGGGCGTGTCCCAGTTCGATTGCATATTTTCGCGGCCTTTGTTAAAATTTTTTTATGCAGCTGTAGGAAGACTTTGCTGCAAAATTGAAATGCATTCGCAGCTTACACTTTGAGCTCTTCCACAATTTGCATTCTATTTTTGTATATACCCTGTACTTGTCTTGTTATTCTTGTTGTTGGCATGTCATTGCTGCAAAAGTTGTGCATATGTTTTCTTTTTGTAGAAATTCTTTGCAGAATTTTTGGAAATTTTCATTGTAACTTTGTAAAATTGTTGTAAAATTTGTAGAATTTATTGTTGAATCTTTTTAATTGTGTGTATTATTTTACTGAGCGCATATATCTCTGCACTTTTAAAGTATTTCCACAATCAGTTTTCTTTTAAGTTTATTAATTTCAATGTTATTTTCCGTTTAGAGAAAATAGAACTTTATGTGTTATTTGGACTAGTTTTCCAACCAATTTAGTACTTTGTTTACCAGCTTTCCTCCAAAAATATACACAATAGAAACATTTTGAGCTGGCGCCATCTATCGCAGTGTAGCTAAAAGTCTATCATTTACCACTCTACCATTTCTATTCAGTTTCGTTAAAGATTCATAAAGTTTTGTGGTCATCTGTCTTTATCGAGCCATTTCCTTCAGCTTGATAGAATTTCAATCAAAAAGCTTCAGATTAATAAGTGCTTTGCTGTGGCAGCTTGGGCTAAGCAGGCAGTTTGAAGGGCGTGGCAGGGGTTAAGTGGCTTGTTGATGATTACGGCTACTCATATGCAGTAGTAACGCCAGCGGAGTGAGGAAAACAGAAGAAAAATATGAAAAACTGGCACAAAATTTGCATGTCCTCGTATATCTTCATGAGGCAAAAGGCGTAGCTGTAAAACAACAACAGATCCGTTGGCGTGCCACTACCCATACACCACCCCCACCAACTTCCCATTCGCTTCTTCTCACTCTCTATCACCATTTGCTACCATCATTTTTCACCCACTCGCAACGCAGATAAAGAAAAACAGCAACGCAACAATTTTTCGGCATGGTGGCTGCTGCTGTTTTATTTTTTATGCAAATTCGTTGCATATGAAAAATTGTTAGAGTAAAAAAAATAAGTAAAAAATAGAAAAGCTACCAAAAATAAACACTCTATGTATTTTGTAACCGGTAGAGAAATACGCTGCCAAATATTTTGTTATAACAACAATTTTTAACTCAATTTGTAAAATTCACAGCATTTCTTCGAGTAAATAAATTGCTAAAAAGTGTTTAAATTTTTCACGAATTTTTCGCTGTTAAAACTAGCTGAATATTTATTGATACACCCTGTAAATGACTGATTTAATATATTATTAAGTAGGCCACTTTAAGCAGTTTTCATGTAATTAGAATTTCTTTTTGTAAGGGTATAAAGGGCGGGCGGAAAATCATAAAAAGAGAAGCATGTGAAGAACAAAATGTGCAAACTTTAATAAAAGACTGTGCAAAGGATGCACGAAGGAGCCAAAAGAGGGGAGAAATCAGAGAAGGGCAAGAAAAAGGGGAAGGAGGAAAGTAAAGTCATAAATTTGCAGTGCTAGCAAAGGAGTTAGGGGAAGCATAGAGTGTGGGAGTGGGGGTGTGGTTTAAGGGGACAAGTAGCACTTCAAACAAAGCAACACTCAACGTCAGAGTTGCCCCAACAAAATATGTAATTTTAATGCAACAACAATGCACTGGAGACGACAGAGAGGGGCGGCATGTGGGGCTTAAGGTAACGACGGCTTTGGGTTGCCGTCATATTAAAAGTCAAAAGCGTTGAGCTCTTTTGGTTAAGAGAGAGGGACAAACAGAGAGTAAGTGAGAAAGCAAAACGCGGAAGGGAAGAAGTAGAAGAAGAGAGCGAAGCAGATTTCCTTTCGCCTTATTGCATGCAGCACGGAAATTTGCGTTAACAACAATGCGACATGTCGTCTAAAAAAGCAACCGCAAAGCAACAAAATGCAATGAGTTACAGCAAGTGGGCGTAGAGGGACGTGTCAGAGCGGGGAAGGCTCTCTTAAAAAATTACTTAATAATAACAATGTATGCATGTGTGTAAAAGAGGGGAAGGCAAAGCGACTGGGTCACAAAGTTTGCATATTAAATGTTTAATAATCTGCATAGAGTATAGTTACAAAACTGAGTTTAAGGGCGAAAGAATTTTTAATTAAATTCATTTGAGTTTGCAAGTAATTTGCATAGAAACTTGAAGAGGATTGGAAACTTGTAGGCTTTCCTGTAGTAAAGTAGTTTATTATTGATTAGTAATAGGTCAATTAAGTGGAATAGATAAGATATTTGTGCGTAAATAAATGTTATTTAACCTTATACTCACAAAATATATTTTAAATATGATTTTAATGAGTCGTTCTACTTTAAATAAACTTAAACTATTTTTATAAGCACAAAAATATTTATTAAAAAATTTAAAAAAAAATGTCCCTACTTATTTTATAATATATACATTATTTTCATATGCTTTCCCTCGCTTTTTCTTTGCGCTTTTCCATTGACACTTGATTGTGCTCTTGGCTTCGTTATTGCATACTTGGCATTTACAAGAGTCACGACTAAGAACTCGCTACGCTTCTGCTTCTTTGATTTATTTGAGTTTCCCCTCGACACTTC
Source organism: Drosophila acutilabella (assembly GCA_035046005.1). Classification (NCBI taxonomy): domain Eukaryota; kingdom Metazoa; phylum Arthropoda; class Insecta; order Diptera; family Drosophilidae; genus Drosophila; species Drosophila acutilabella. Next base: position 749,375 of record JAWNOK010000022.1, on the reverse strand, counting down.
TTTGCTCCCACACACACTCACACACACACACATACATTCCACTTCTTATACTCTTTTTTTCACATCTTTCTATTCATTTGGCTGTCGCTGCTGCTTATAAATCAGAAAATTGCAATGAAAATGTTTCCGCTGCACACACACAAAACTTGAAACTTCTAATTGGTAATTGCACTTGTAGTTTGTCTGCTTTGCTACCCTTTTGCCCACTCTAAGCCAACTACTTTTGGCTGGTACCCATCTGCAGCCAAAGTCGCCAAATTCGCAGTCAGGCTACTTTGAAACTTGTGAATTATGCCGACAGTTTTATGCATCTTTTGACCTGAATTGTTGTGTTCACTTTGCGCAAAAAAATTCAAGGTTTTTATTTCTCTCTTCTTCAATTTACTTCTTTTTTTTTGCATAAAGAGCAGATTGGATGATTGATGCATGTCTCTGGCACTAACAATGTTAGGTAAATGTGATAAGTAGCTGATATGCTAATGTCCCTTAAGATATTAAAAAAGTTTCGGTATGAAGCGTAATACAAATTGCATAAAGAGCAGTTTCTTAGAGATCTTTACTAGCTTAAAATGCAGTAGTATCTATAAGGCAAAATCACCTTGACTCCCTTAAACATTTAATTGCCATAAACATAAAGCCACTTGTACATAATTACTTAATTAATTGCAATTCGATTATTGTTATTGTTTCATTTAATTTAATAATTATACTGATTGTTGCAGTTGTTTAACCTAATTAGTAATTCGACTATGGCCCCTATGGCACATCAATGACTTTACTTATGCCATAAATTATTGATTGCATACATCAATTGCATCAATGGGTCAAAAACCAAACCACATCAGCTGACAGCTGCCAACAAACGGCAAACAAATGAACAAGCAAACAGACAAACAAACAAACAGACAACAAATTTTAAGCACATTTCACAGTTGTCTTTGATTAAATTATGTTGATGTTGGCCAAAAAGAACAATTAAAATTCATTAGAGTTAATTACGCGCAATTAAACGCACATTTTCATAACTAATTGGCAACACAGAAAACAAACTGGAAAAACAAAAAGACAAAGTTGAGTAAAATAATTATGTTTGCTCAGTGTGGATTTTATGCTTTTAATAAACAAACACAAAAGTGGCTAACAAAAATTAGACCAAATTTGGCACACATAAGTGAAGACAGAAATTTGAACGCTTAAAAAACAAGTGTAATGAAGCAGCTCAAACAAATGCGACAAATGGGAATTTAAATGTGACAACAACTGGGAACTGGCAACACAGAACGGAAGATAACGACGCAGAGATACTAAGTGAAAGCAGAGAAATTCCATAAAAATCAAAGGAAAAATCATATATATCTTAGGCTATCAGTTGTAATTGATGTGTATTGCTGATCCTAAGACAAAGCTGATTATAAATTAACGCTGTGTGTTGCAAATGCTATCTTTAGACATCAAACAAATCATAATTGTGGTTTTATATCCCCTGGCAACAGGGTATAAAAATTGTCAAAAAGAAAAGAGAACAGAACAGAGTAGGGAACACAGCAGAAGATAAGAAAAATGCCAGCACAGCCAAATGGTAACAACAATAACAGCAACAATACTGAAAGAAGCGTTAAAAGTCTACGACTTTTGTTTTGCTTCGTTAGCCCATTGCCTGGAAGCTGAGATACAATTTCAGACTCTTCTGCTCCCACTCACACACTGACATTTACATTTCCCTTTAGTGGGCGCATTTTCCTTTCCTTTCGCTTTTCATTCAATGGCCATGCGGTTTGAGCTGGGCGCAAGTTTAAGTAGATTTTCATAATTTACGCGCTGTGCGCAGCAAAAATCATAAATTATTACACAGACGCGCAGACACTCCCCCAACTTTTCCTTGTCCCCCCAATACCCTCTTTGGCTTTTCAGGTGGCTGAATGTTAACTTCATTTTGAGTTTGTTACTGACTCACCAGATCGAGAGGGAGGATTAGTACATACACATACTTACTATGTAAATATACTACGACATTTTTTATTTTGTTTCTTGTTTTTGGGTGTATGTGATGCGACCTTCGTTTCAGGGTCGAGTCACTTTTTGTCGAGTTTACACCACCGCCACCGCCACTGTCAACTAGAACTCCACTGCCACCTCCACCTCGAATTCCATTTCCGCATTCGCTGCTTTTTCAGCGAACAATTGCATTTAATTGTAAGTAAAATATGTGAAAAGTTTTTGCCAGGCATTCCAAAAACTTTTCAAGCGTCTAAAGTGAGTTTCCCCCCCACTCCCGCAGACTTGCTGTCGCTTTCCCACACTCTCATTCTCTCTCACTTTACTCTAAACATGTCAGCGACATGTTGTTTTCATGTGATTCTCCACTGTCAGGCGCAGCTGTGTGTGGGTGCTTGTGTGTGTGTGTGTGTGTGAGAATTTGCGGACATTTTGTCTGTGTGTTTTCATTTCTCGTTTTGCTTTTAGATGATTTTCCAGCTTGTGATTTTTATATTTGCATTTCGTCAACGCTTATGACAATATATCATAGCTCCAACAACAACAATCAGAGCAATAACAACAACATTGACAACAACAGCTTCCTCTCATTTTGCTATTATTGGTTACATGAGAAAAGTTTTAACTTTTGTTGCTCTTCTGGTAGCCACAATTGTCTGCCACAGAACTTTTCTTTCTCGTCTTCAAATAAAACAAAAAAAAAGTATAGAAAAGAACGTAGAAAAAAAGTGCACAAGATGAAAATGCGACAATAAAGAATTTGTATTTCTTGTAAAATATTAGAACAGCAGCAGTAGCAAATACAACAACAACAACAACATCTTGTCATAAAGTTTTTAATTAAATTTCCACGTTTACATGAAAGTTTAAACATTGCGTAGTAGAAATATTCGATGCGTATAAATTGAGTTAGTTTTGAATACAAATGGCATGCATAAATGAACGGCCAGAAAAAGTTTGAATAAAATATTGGAAAATGCCAACAATTGTGAAACTTAATCGTAAAAAGACTATTTAAGTTTTAACGAAATAATAAATTGTTTAAGTGTGTTAAATATAACAGTTAAAATAGTTTTGAAATATTTGCATAAATAGGACAAGTTGTACAGAGTTAAATAAACTATTGCTTAAGTAAAATATTTAAGCATCGTATACTTCTCAAAATTAACTCAATAAACCCAGTGATAAATCCCACATTTCACTCCAACCTAATGAGTACCACAACAAAATGGCAAAAAGTAATTATTATTTAAATAAACACACTTGTAACTATTAATGTGGGAGTGGGCTGAGTGGGCGTGTCAGTACAGTAATTGAACTAATTAGAATTCGTTGTACTTCATACACACAAAAGTATTACAATATAAAATAAACTCGGAATATAAATGGAAGAAAATGCGAAACATTTCATAAACATGAAGCACAAACACAAAAAAAAAGTACAGAAATGTGTCAGCAAGTGCGCAAAAATTGAGAGGGGAAAAGGGGGTGGTAGGAGTAGATGGCGTAGGAGGAGGTAAAGATGAAGTAATGAGAAACACACGTGTTGGCAATTTAAATTACACAACTAAGTCGCTTAGTTGTTTATGCGGCTGTTGTGATTGTTGTTGTTTATAACGTTGTACAAAGCGCAGTCTACACACACACACACACCCTCCTACTCCCACACACTCTCCGAACATTGTTAAAATCAGGTCAGCAGCCACAAATATAACGAGATACACACAGTCAATACATTGCGTATACGTCGCGTGTGCTAAGCTCTTTTAATTGATTTTCGTGAAAAAAAAACTCAAATGGAGAGAAAAAAAAGTGGAAAACCAAACAAAAAGCAAACGCAACTGCATAAAAATCAATGAATCAACAATTTGATTGTGATTGTGGTGAGTAACAAGTCTCTGTATAAATAAAACCAGTGAAAATTAAAAACATTGAAAACAAAGCCATTGGCAAATTTAATTTAAAAGTGAAAGCCAAATCGTTTGAATTTATACAAATTGTTTACAAATTGCCAAAAGGAAAACTTTGTATGGATTTAAACTAAACGAATTAGAGATAATAGTTTACAGTAGCGGAAAAAGACAGCCAAACAGATTATAGACCATAAAAAGATTAGTGAGTTAGTTTTTAAATTACATTTTATTTTAACAGTATTAAATTTAAGCGAATAGTTGAGCACAGAGTTTATGTGTCCTATTGAATTTTTTCTTTTAAAGAAACTAGATTCCCTTTACGACTATTTGCTCCCTTTACCAGCTGCTAAAGTGTTTTTAAATGAAATATTCCATAGTCTAGACAGAAATCAAAGACCAAAGTTTATAGCGAAAAAGGATTGCAAATATGCAAAATGGAAACCTGACGCTTGAGGCAAGTTCCTATTGCATCGCATCAAAACGCATAAAGTGTCAACTTTATCGCAAGGCCGCAGACCGTAGCGAGTCCAAGAGCCGTATGTGTATGCGTGTGTGCCCTGGGGCGTGGCATTTTCACGGCAAATAGCTGGCAGTGTGCACCTTTATCGTAAAATGGTCAGCACATGTGGCAGCTTCAAATGCGCTGTTCTTTTGGCAACAGTTTGGCCGCAGTGGCAACCAAAAATAGCGCATAAATTGAAAATGTTTTGACAGATTTTCTAACGGGCAAAGAACTACAGCGTAGCCAGTGTTGCAAACTGTTTCAAATTAGAGTTAACCTATTTATAAAGTATTGAAAGTAGGGAGAGCTTGGTAAAAACTAAAATCTGTGTACATGTTTAAGTCTTTCACCAAGTTTGCCACACGTGGCAATCAATTTCACTTACAGCCCTAGACGAGTATATTTTAGGGTGCAAAAAGCAAGTGAATGATTTGTAACACTTAAATTGACTGCCTGATTGATGCAATGACTGATTGATTGACTCATCGATGGTCTGATTGACAGCGTGTGTGTGGTTCACATATACTCAAAAATCTCTCAAACATTTCGATATGCAAAAAGGTGTTTTCTTCAGCAAAACTAGTGAGCTTTTATGGCGTGTGTGTGTGTGTGCGTGTAGGTGGTGCGTAGGCGGCATTTGTGAGGTGTAGCTCACACATAACGCATTGCTCTTCAATCAAACCGATGCTGCAAACCGACGGAATGACTTTGGTGGCATCACTTGCTTCTAACCGACACCAGATGTCGCTGCTTGTGACAAATGGCAACGTCCCTAACTCCCGGCAATCCACAGCCAACGCTTTGACTGACATATATGTACGTATATCGAACCATTTGCACTTTTCACTAATTTGCCACAGACTTTTCCACTGACTTTTCCTCTGTGCCCACGCCCCCTACCTGACAATTGATAAGCCGCCTTCGCCTGTGCTTTGCTTCTCGGTCTGCTTCTCCCTTTGCTATAGTTATTTCCTTTCTCACATCATTTTTTTTTCTCTTCATCTACTTGCTCTCAAAGGAATGTAATCATTAGGCATGCACTCGGTACCAAAAGGAAACCTTCTCAAACTTTCACTCTACTCTGATATGCAAAAAGTGCGCTTTGTGGATTGCTGATAACCTCAGTGTCTTTCGTCAAGGTTTCAACTACAGTTTCGTTGAGTTTTAGACAGCTTCATTGAGGCTCGCTCGGTGCTAGTTTTTCTACTGCTTTGCATTGATTAATTTATGTAAGACAGCAGCTCAAGTGGCCAGAAATGTAATCTTCATTTGCATCATGATTATCATGATTATTATCATTGTCAGCAACTGGCGCCAACAAGTAGATTTCCATCAGAATGGCGCCTTTACACGTGCCAAAGAGTGGTTGTGGGAAAAGGGGGACGACTTCAGCTGGCCATCAACACAAAATCGCTGTCATTAATCATTTGGGCCAAAAGGTGGCAAGCGTGGCTGACGTTAATCTTGGCCAGCGGCAAAAGAAAAGAAAAGGCAACAAATTGAAATGAGTTCACCGAACTTTGAATACCCTTGTGATTAAACTAAATCACTCATTGTACTAAATTTTAATCAAAAGAAACTGCGTAAAATAAACAACAGACTTAAACAACACTTGTAATTCTTTTGTAGTTAATCAACACTGTTTCTTAGTTCAATTTCGATTAAGTAAGCAAAGGACTTGCAAAACAATTAAAAGCGTCACGTGGGCGTGACAGTTTCTTATCGTTGTTGTTGTTGTTGCTGTTGACTTTTGACACGTGTCACTTGTGCTTAAAGGTGTCGACAATTGGAGGTGAGAGCTAAAGTGAGAGCTATGAATGGCATTTGGTTAATGATTGCCAACAACACAAACAACAATGGATCACAAATAGTTGACATTATTGTGGCTAGGCAGCAGGTGTTACAATTACATAGCTGCATTTTTGTGTGTATGTGTGTGGGTGTGTATTTGCCCAGAGGTCTAATTAAAATTCCTCATTCTGGCAAACTTTGATAGGCAATTGGGCACCAAAAATACTTGGCATAACAGCATTTAATTAGCTTTGCATTGTAGCTTCAACAACAGATACTATTATAGTTTATGAAATTTATTAGTAAACAGATTAATAAGTAATTCCTTAAGAAATAGTAGGGATAACTAATTTCAATTAGAATTACTGCATTTGATTTGAAACTAATAATTACAAGTTAGGCTTAAAATCCTTGTTGAAACCCTCAGTTTCTTAACTATATTTAGTTAAACTTATTAGTTAGTCTATAAACATTTAATAGGGTACTAAGCTAGTGAACTTTAAAATAGTCTAACACTAGAGGGCACTACAGGTGTTTACAGTTAATCAGAAAACGCTTAGGCTGCACTTCTTGTCCCGCTGAGAACAAGGAAAAAGTGCAGAAATGGAGGATGGAGTTTCAAGAGCTATAATTTATTTGCGCTTTGATAGCAACAAGATGCAAAGCACCAGAGAGACAGCGTGGGAGAGAGAGAGAAAGAGAAGAGAAGAGGGAAGGAGAGGGAGAGCTGAAACTGACCTCCACTTATAAATCACTGAGCTCTGCAAGATATCGTTGCTGGTTGTCTTTGTTATTGTTGTTGTGGCAACCAACTAAGCAGTTTATTGAAAAGTGCGCGCTGCACGTTGCACACAGCGCCTGAAATGGGAGTCTAGGAGTTCTAGGCCATAAATATGGTCAAGTGGCAGAGGCTCGCCTTCAATAACTGCGCCCACAATGACTTTGCTGGAGCATTAAGTGTGTGTGTGTGGTGTGTTTGTGCCTGCCTGCCTGCCAAGTGGGCGTGTCGTATTTTTGGGGGACACATTTGTTTAAATTCAGTTTAGAAACACCCACAACCACTCAGAGTGTCCATTGTCGAGGACCTTTGGCATTTGAGGTCCTTGAGAAACTATGCTCGCAGCAAACGTGATTGCTCAGCAAAATGCCAAGCAGCACAAGCAGCGATAACTCACATGCTGCAAGCAAAGTGTTTAGTTCTTAAGGCCGTTGAACCAACGCAAGAAAAACGAAAGTCAATTGCCAAGGTCAGAAATAGCATAAGAATTTCTATTCAGCAATTCATTCGCTCACATTCGCAGTCACACTCATAGCCACCGTCACATTCACATGCCTTGCATGCTTCGTTGGACAACTACAGAATATTTAACGCAATGCATTCACACTGAGAAAACGAAAGAGAGAGCAACAGAAATTCATAGAGAGCAATATAGGGAGGTGGAGAGACCTAGCGAGCAACCTTTCGTCATTTATTCGCGCACAAAGAGTTCAGAGACCTTACAAATGCCGGCGCTGTTATTGTTGCTGTTAACATTTCGGATGTGCAACACATTGCACACATTGCAAGAGAGTCCACAGTGCACACAAGCGTATACGCAATGCTCGAACACGATTTAGCATCCACAAATGTGGTATGCTGTTTTAACAGTCTGTTACTTAACAGCTTTTGTTCGTGAGCGCTTCGTGCTGTTACCATTCGGATTATCTGGCGGGGACATCAGAGTCCAAGGCGAGTTCGAAAAGTGTATTTTCCCTCCAAAGTTCATTACTTCCCCTTATGTAGAACATTATCATGTGCTTGGTTAACATGGAGACCGCTGTTAATGCTGCCTGAAACTCGAAGAAATTCTGTCTCCACTATGTGGAACTTAGAAACAAACGAATCGAGTTCGAAACGTTTGCTCCACCTCAAATTTAGTCGGTCTCTCCCTGTGGATTTCATTTAACATAGACATTGCTACCACACAACATAGAGTCCACAGCAAACATAGAGTGGATTTAGAAAAGTTTTCCCCTCTAAATTTTCTATCTCTCTCTCAGAACATTTTTTGCTCTCACGCTCAAATAAAAACCAAAATTTGACTTCGTTTTCGTTTCGCTTCGTTCCTTTGTCGTTTTTTGTGGATTTTAACCTGCTTTTTGTTGTGTTACCATTGTCTGTCTGGATAGAGAGACAGAGAGAGTGTAACTGAGAGCTTAGAAGCAAGCTGTAAGGAATACTGTGATATGGAAAATGGGAGATTTTCAGTGAGAAGTCGCTGTTCGTGTTACGCTATTCTGCTGTTGTTATCTATTGTTCTTGTTGCTGTTACGCACTCAAGTCGCAAAAGTTGTTGACAGGCAACTCAACGCTCCATTTTGCCATCCTTTTCCTCTGCTGTGCCCAGCCTCTTTGCCCTGCTCTTCGCTGCTCTCGAATAGTTTGCATGAAATTAAAATAATCTGCAAGATTTATTGCACTAGACACGCTCCCATTGACGCGTCCAGACTTGTGTGTATTTTAAAATTCGTCTCTTTAAGCCGCTTTAAGACTTTACCCACTTAAAGCAGCACAAGAAACCGGAAAAACACGAAACGACTTCAAATGTTTAAATATTTCATGCTATCTTAGCTGAAGAAGCAAATAGCCTCAAGTGTCTGTAGCTTTACTTGAATGGTTTTAAGTAAATATATATTTATCTTTCTCCCGCATTCAACTGTGAATCTTTATTTTACTTTTTCCTTTTGGGTCGTGTTTTTTAGTCTTGAGTTCAGAACAATGTGCACAGTTGTTGCACAGTTGCAACTAGCACTTTGAGCAACTTGTTGACTTGAGGGAAAGCGTAGTAAAAAAAATCAAGGAAATGTAATTTTTCACTTTTTGTAAAGTCAAGAAAAGACGGAAGGAAACTGAATAAGATTGAAAGGAAGTGGAAATGAGAAAGAAAACTACTTTTCAATATGTTTTCGCTGCCAAAAGTAGTGCAATAACCTTTGAAAATAAACATAATTCAAGTTCTACCTGAATTATTGTACAAGTCTCTGTTGTACGTTAGCTGGAATTAAAAGTAAGTTCAGTCAAAAATTGACCATTCAAACGACAAACATCGATCATAAATTATGAGTTGTTCATGAAAAAAAATCTGTTGTCGTTTCAAGGCAGACAAATGGCCGCAAAAGAGCGTGCCAATAACATGGAAAAGTTCAAGTCCAGTGACTTATGGCAAAATTTACGACCCGAAGAAGTAGGAGTTGGGCCAACGTTGCGTATGTGCGATATTCAACTTGAAGTGTATCTACTTTTTATGCGTTTGGTTCAAGTGAAAATCAGGCAAAACTATGTACATCGCACAGTGAATAGTTTTTGACGCAATTTCATTTGTTGGGGAAAATGTTAGAGAGCAAAGACCTAAGGTTATAGGGCGTAGGCGAATGCGAAAGCGAATGAAAGCAATAAACTGGCACATGAAAACATTATCGAATATGATACGAGAGGCGTTTAGGGCATGATATTGTTATTGTTTTATTTTCTGCAACATTTTTTGGCTCTATTTTACTAGTAGTTCTGAATGGCGTAACGCTGCGTATACGTATTATTGATACCATGACTGCTCGACTGACTGCTTGGCAATTTTTATGAGCAGCATGAACATTTTTTATGAGTACTTATTTCCGCCCCAGAAATTAGAAAACTGCCTCAACATTTTATGCCCGAAAAGGCTAAAACGCCTAATAACTTCTGGCCCAGAAATGGAGCAAAAGGCAAGGAAGGAAGTGAGTGGCAAAAGAAAAGAGTTTCGGTTTCGGGCTTTTGCCAGAAAATTTATGACGTGTGTAACAATGGTGGCTATTGTTTGGCATTGTTGTTGCCATTGTGTCGAGTCAAGTGTGTCATGCAAATTTTGCTTATTTTATTTAATGCGATTTTTATGAGCGCCAATTTTGATGGCTGACCCTATGAACCCTAAAGGCAACAATTTACATTTAACAGTGACTCAATTGTCGATCAGGTGAGAGTGAATATGCATTTCTATATATGCTATGTAAATAAACTGTCAACAAGCCCAAAGTGTTTAAGCCTTGAAATTGTAACTGTCCTTCAGGCTGGACCCAGACTACACCAGACAGTCTGAGATACAAGTTAAAAATTCAGCTTTCTAGCATTTTGCCATGTTTGTTTTGTCTTTCTGTCTAACCGTCTGTCCCATTGTTGTTCTGCAGCTCCCTGCACCCTGCGGCGCAATTTATGCATGAATTGGCCAAGTCAGTGGAACGTGCAGGCGGCTTTAAGCCTAAAAGTATGCATAACTAAGAAGAGCACGTTCCACAGATAACAAAACAAAACACAAACAGCGACAAGGAAAAACAACATTGATAACTTTATACAGTTACAGATAAACAGCTACAGATACATGTATTACTTCTTTTCTTTATTTAAGACCAATGATTTTAGTATTTCTTTTTTTTTTCTTCAACAAATTCGTTTCTCATTCGACTCCAATTTGAGTGCTATTCTCTTTACATTTTGCCTACAAATAACGTCACAAGCTTTTGGGTAAATAAATCGCAAAGAGTTTTACAGGGTCACATACGTTTTGAAGGGGCACCCAACAAACACAAGCACATATATTATTTGTACGTCCAACCGCAGCTGCAGAGCAGTATGAAAGAAAGTGCTGCTGTTACTGTTTTCTCTAGTCAAATGCTTTGCAAGCCAAACTAAAAGCCAGACAATAACAAAGGGCAAACAAAGTGGTTAACATAGAGAGAAAACTGAGGGAAGCTCTGTAAAATCGGGGAAATGGAAAATGGAAAAAATGCTTGGAAACCCCACAACCTGTCTTGAATTGTACTGCAAATTGCGAAATTGCTAACAAATGCACTCAAAGCTTTGCAACAAAACACAAAAAAAATAGTAGCAGCACAGAAATAGAGTAGAAATAAAATAAAATAAATTCAACTGGCATTGGATTCTCTTGCTAGTTGCAGAATCAAGCTAACAAAATACTTGTAGCTGTGTAAGCAAAAACACAACACACAACAAATTGCTGGCATTTCGTGCGGTTTAAAGTAACAAACAAATATTCCAATACTTGTTCTATATACTGATATAATTTGTATTCTAGTACTTAATAAAAAGTTACAAATAAATTCTAAAATGGGCAAGCAGAAATGCTCTAAAAGTGTTTCGATTACACAAAAATAGGGAGGTAGAGACAAGTTAGTTTAAAAATATTGCATTTCTAGAGTGTCTAATAATGGAAAGTGTCTAGATTCTTTGCTCTAAACGAGTAAAATGAAGTGTCCTTCAAACTAGTATCAAGTATATATTTTGCATGGCCTTTGTTTGGAATAAACAGACTTTTCATTGAACAATTCAGTCTTAAATATGTATGCCTGCCGTGAGTTTATATAAATGACTATCATTTCATTTCTTAATTAACGATTTGCACATTTAATATCAGCTTAAGGTGTGCTTATAAATAAAACAGGGCAATTCTCATGTGTATTGCAACAAATTGGTGCAGACCACAAGCTGTTGCAATCATTTATGGCTGACTAACAATGCGTTACTTTTCGCTGTTGCATGAATATCAATATTTGTAAGCTTCGGTTAGCTTAACAACTGTTGTAATTTACATGCTGCCCCTTTGTCTCTGTCTCCTTCCCTAACGAAAATGGTTGGCAAACAAACACAGAACAAAATGGGGAAAAAACTTTTTAATTTTCATGCTCGTTTTCATGGCCAAAAGGACCGCCTCGTCGCCGGCATTTTAGTCGTTGTGTTGATTGCACATCATTTTCAATGTTGGCGCGCTGAAAAGTATGCTATGATTTCTCTCCATTTTTATTTTCTGTTGTTTTCATTTAGCTAGTAACGCTTATATGCGACTGAGCGACATATTAAACAATCGAAAAGCACTTGGCAAGGACAGCAAAATAAAAATCTATACAAAAATGTATAAATATAGCTTATATACTTGCTGTACATAGAAAATTGATTGCCGTTCCAGGGGCAATTTTTAATGAACAGCAAATACTTGGTGAATGAATCAAAAGAACACTATAGTACAGGAATATATGTGTTTGGACATGCGCCTAATTGTTTATTTTTTACATACAGTTTGATATTACAAAAGAATGTTGGGTAGGAGAAACTGCCACTTGTGGCAACTGAATAGATTTTTATATGGCATTTTTTGTAAGCTTTACTGAAATTAGAAATTTAACAGATGGCACTTGAATGTTTTTATGAACACGACACACTGTTACTAGGGGCGCTGAAAATATATTGGCTTTAAAGTACATTGACATTTTGGTGTAGCAAACTTAAAGAGGATTGAAATTTGAAACGAGAGAAATGTTTTAAAGTGAACTGGAAATCCGAGTACATATATGCAGATCATTTTAATTACTTTGAAAACAGTAAAATTTAATAAAAAGTGTAGCGAAATTTAATATCTGTGGATCAAGCTGAAAATCCTATACTAAATGTAGTTAAATGCTTCCAACTTAACACAAAATGTACTCAAAAGCAGCAAATTTAATGCATTTACAGCTGCTGTTGTTGCATTTGTTGATGGTTTCGAGTTTCGATTTGGAAAATGCTTTCGATATGCGCACAATTATTTGCCAAGTGGATGCCACTGGTTGTGGCAAATGCGTTGCCAACATGCTGCATCAATAAAAGCCAAACTGCACTTGGCTAAGTACACAAAATAGTAGTATAAAAACCTAGTCACACCGGGTAACTGTACTACGACTGTGACTTATTTGGGTCGTAGTCACGTGGTCAATATTTACAGTAGATATTCGGTTTGAAGGGCGGCAAACAAGTGGCAGTGCTAACAGAGAAACGAGGGACGAAGTCAGGGAAAAAAAAACCTAAATCCTATTGGCAATTTAGTTGACATGTTAAATGTTGGACAGCAGTTGGCATAGTCGACCCAAAACAAGCATTTTGAATGCATTTTACTCCTATTTTTACTGTGCTCTGGGAGTGTTTGTCCATTTCACTCTTTTCCATATTCAACTTAATTACAGAATACTTGTTGTCGTTTTTAAGACTCACCTGAATTGGGTCCATTGCTGTTGGGTCTAGCAGAGGGAGCACCGTCCCGAGCCTCAACCTCGAGGGCGTAGGCGCCCTTCTTCTCTCTGTCGAATACGGTTTTGGTGAAGATTTCGCCGCTTTGCAAATTAATTTCAAAAAATTCTTTGCCCTCGTTTCGTGGCGAGTCGACGATGTAGTAATAAACCTGTAAAACAGAAAGAAAAAAGGAAAACACGAAAATGTTTGAAAAATGAAAATAAAAAATTGCAAATGGAAAACCTTAAAATTGTCAGCTAGTTAATTAAAACATGTGCTGCTTTCAAAGCGGAAATTTGCTAAACAAAATAAAAAAAAAAACAAAATTTAATACTCGGCAAATTTAATTACAGCAAGACACATTAAAGCTCTGCCAAAAACGTTGATAATGATAATCAAATTCTGGCGTCGCGTCTGGCTATAAATGATAAAAAAACAAGTAAGAGCACGCGGTAAAAAAAAAAACAAAGAAAAACAAAGTAAATGTAAAAGAACGCTAATTAGTGCGGACATTTTGCGCGTACATGCAAATTACTTGGCTGCAGGACACAAAATGTGGCCAAGAGAATGGCCAGCAACGCCAGTGCCATTGCCAGTTACCAGTTACGAGTAACCATTTACCATTTCACCAGTCACCAAAGTGCCATATTATTATAATCGCGAGAGTGTGGCTTAAGGCCCCACAATCCCTTTCCCATCCTGGCCCCAAGGTCTCGTCTGTCAGACGCACAAAAGGACACACTTCTCTTCTTCTCTTCTCTGCTCTCTACAAGTTTTCTTCCTCATCTGCTTCTTCTACTTTTTTTAACGCCCTTCGTTCGTTATTGTCCACGCTTTGAACTTTCACTAAGGGCTTAGCGTACTTAAGGGCGTGTGAAAATACTGCAGCAAAATTATAAAAAAAAAACTCTTTGACATTTATTAGCCTAGCCGGCTGAACACTTGAGGAAGGCTAAAAAAAAATACAATTATAAAGGGAACTGAGTGGCTTCATAAGTTCCCAAAGTAAGTACAAAGCTTGAAATTATTAAGAAGAAGAACAAGGAAAAAACAGTCAAGGTAACGAAACCATCGAAAGAGTCGGTAAGTCAAGCAGATTGCTTGATTAGACAGCAAAGATGCTTTATTTATGTAGAGAAGAGCTACGGAAGTTTAAGAAAGGTTTCAGCTTAAAGAAAGCGACCTTCAAGTAAGAAAAGTTAACAGCATTTGCATTAAAGTTAAGATATTAGGAAGCTTAGCGTATTGAAGAGTTAACAGAGCTACAGTTAACAGTAGAGCAGTTAACAGCTGACTGTAAGACGTCTGAATTGATCGTGTTATGCATATAAAAAGTGCAAATAATAGACAATTAACAGACGAAAGAGTTCACCAAGCTCAGCTTAATATACACTTTAAAGACCCTGTAATCGATGCACATTAACCAGCGATGTCAGTTTTAAACTGTTTTCCTTTTTTGTGTGTCTCTTTTGGCGCAGTTTATCGTTGCTGCTCTCATAGCCGTTCATTTGCCAACAATCGTCTGGTATTTCCTGCCACACCCACTTCATCTTGTGTTCAATCTTTAACCCCTTTCATCACCCTTTCTCTCTGCGCGCTTATCTGCTGGCAGGAGGAGCTTCACTCAATTTGTTCGCGTTTCTGTGCTCACCTGATTATTTGGGAATGTGCCATCCTTGTCGATGGCATTCACTTGTGTCACTTTGGTGCCAATCGGTTCACCCTCCAGCACCGTTTCCTGTTCGCGTTCCGTGAATAACGGTATTTCGTCATTAACATCCTCGAGCATTATGTAAACGGTCGCTTCCGATGCCAATTGCTGGGCGCCATTGTTCTGCAAATATTTCAATACAAAAGAATGAAAAAAAACCACGATTTAATTTCAGTTTCAACTTTAACCTTTACCTTAAATACTTTATGTTTTTTAATTGTTTATTTTTTAATATTTGATTTTTTATTGGTATTATTTAATGAGCAAAGTTTATTATGCAAAAGAAATTAAATTAAAAATTCCTGTCATATTTAACTTATGACCAACAGTTTGCAGTGAAGTGAGTAAATGTTGTTCATGCAAATATTAATAAAAATTGTGTTCAATAAAACGAGTTCTGTCAACAGAAGATAAAAGGTATGAGTGGGCAGTTTACCTTATTTTAAAATTTTATTTAATGTTGATAAATTATTCATAATTCAAGACAGTCTTTTATGGATAGTTAGGGTAGTTTCCGGTCGGTTCAGTTTGTCACGTTTCATATTTTCACTTCTATTTACTTGACATTTATGAGCTAAACTTTTGATCATCAGACACGCTTTGATTTTGATTGATTGTGCCATTTTAATCAATCAGCAAATCTTATGCCCTGTTCATATGCTCTTATCGCATCTGCTGTTCTTTATTACAAGTACTAATATTAATCAATGTAGCAATCGAATTGTGTTTATTTGTACACAATTCGGTATTATTAGGTTTTGTTGTATGTTAATCCAAAGCAGATGATATTCATATATAGTATATATGAGTGAAAATGTAGCACATGTTTACACTGACTTTGGCACACAGAGCATAAAACTCAATCAGAGACAGGGCAACTAATTCGCAATTCAAAATGAATTATTTATTTTGTGGTAATGTCATACTGTTGAGTAAATATGAGTTTTGCTAGTTTGCTTGTTAATTACGAACTATCTTTGATAGAAGTTTGATTGGGCGTGCTGACAAATTGGTATATGCTTTACATAAATTGCCCAAATACAAAATATTAGTTAAACATTGCCATTTAAGCTTTATGGGTAAAATAAATAATAAAATAGTTGGATAATTAATACATATAACTCAATCAAGTTCACTTTTAATTAAATGACAGTTTGTCTTGACAGAATGTTAAGTTACTTAACCCAGACAGTCATTTAAAGCATTTAATTTAATATTTATGCTATTCCTATGTTAGCCACAGCGAGTTTTCCAGCTTAACCGCAAAACATTTGCTTAAAAAATTGCACAACAAATTCTAGTTATTAAAATTTCGTGTACAAAAATTTGCATTCTCTGACCGCAAACAATTTTAAAAATTAATATGTAAAAAATATGTGTGCTGAATTATAAAATGCTAACAACAATCCACGCCAAATACATATCCAAGGGATATTTAATTAACTGCATTTAATGCAGAATATGAAATAGAAAATGTTATTCCAGTGCAATTGAATTTTAATAACATTCATGCAACTAATTTCATTTCAGCTGGGGATTTGCGAGTGCCCTTTGGGGCGTACCAAAAAGGGACAACTCTCATTTGTGGCACTTGTGTGAGTTATATCCGCATGGTCATGTTTAATTTAGAAAGCAACTGAAATAATTTGTCAATAATTTGTTAGCTTGTTGAATAGTTCAACTAATGAGCTGAATGTTAGTTGAAAGCAAAACTTGACTCTGATTGGATTCCAATTGAGTAAAAAAAAAGAACTCGCAACTGTCAACTGTCATTCAATCAGCTTGTACTTCTAATGAATTGCGGCGTCTCCACGACCAAACCCAAGCCAGTACCCAGACCCAGACCCAGACCCATAGCAAAGCTAAACTCTCTCAAACAGCTAAATTGCTTGCCACACTGCATTTGCATGCCAGCGGCAAGCGCTGTTAAAGGGTTTTGGGTGTGGGGCGCGAACTCGCGCAAGTAATTAAAACTTTTCAAATAAAATAATTACAAACGTATTTCGAAGTCATTTTCAAATACAAAAGTCAAATACATGCCGACGTCTCAAGCTGCGCGCTTAATTGAGCTCGTACAAGAAACTTGAAAAGTTTCTTTTTTGGGTTTTTCCGCGTTTTTCTGTCAAATATTTCCGGTGTTTTTCATTTAAAATTGAAAATAAACCTTAAAACAAGTTGTTTGGTGGTTTAAAACTCTATTGGTGTAAACTGTTGCATACTTTTAGGGCTGCAAAGAAATGAAATATTTTTACTCACCTCCACACGTATGGTTAGATTGTATTCCTTAATGCTTTCATAGTCCAACGGATGATTCACCTTTATGTCAGCCCAAGTGTCACCATTATCCGGTCTCTGTTGCAGATAGAACGTATGAAATTTGTTCGTTTGCGCAGTTGACCCAGGCATTAACCTATAGAAAACCGTCGGATTGCCTTCGATGCCCGAACTGCAGAATTGTTGTCGAAGGGCAGAAGCAGAAATTATATGTGAGTAGGTTTAATAATAAATGTTTTATTGGTTCATTAGCTAGTTAGTTAGTGTAGAAAGATTTTGCTACATGAAATGTTAATTGGAAAATTATGAAAATTATTATGCTACAAATACGTTTTGAATACCACAAAAATACAAACAGCATGTATTCAAAGTATTCGCAATGAATGCTTATACAAAAAATGAATAGTTAAAGTAGTTAAATGTAGTAAATGAAGTATATATATAGACACTCTCATACACACACACTCACACACACTCATTCACACTCATGCGACATATCAAAATACAAAAAATTGATTTATGACACAAACAACACAAAAAGAAATTAATTCTTAAGACTTTCGATTTGCTGTGTGACAACAAACAATAAAAAATTCGCTTCAAATTGGTTTGTTTTCCACTTTCTGAGCGTCGTTCGTGCATTTGGGCCAAAAAAAAAAACAGTGCTAAAGAAAAGCTTGACGCGGGAAAACCTCTGCAACCAAAATGAAAACTCAAAATAGAAACAAAGAGTAGAAAATAATGGCTTCAAAACATTTAATTGCCATTCGAATGTCAAAAGTTATCGGTGTGGGATTTGGGGATGGGGTGGAAGTACACTCTCGCGTAAGATGATTTTGTTTGCCGAGTGAGTGTGGAAGGCAAGGCGATGATAATGAAAAACAAATTAGGCAACAGGAACAAACAAACAAAAAAATATATAAAAATAAATTTTATTTGCACTTGGACAACACTTGCAGCTGACAGAACAACGAAACACAAAAAAATACTTAGAAACTGCCTTAAAAATGTTGCGTCTCAGAAAGAAGCAAACGCAAAAAATAGAAAAAACAACAACCGAAAGCTGTCAGACTGCGCCAAAAATTGTTGCCAAGGACGAGAGCCAAAAACAATATGATACCAGAAGGATAAAGAGGAAGGATAAGGGATAAAAAAAAAAATTTTCTGTGGCAACATTTTTGATGGGGTGTTTGAGTTGGTTGGAGCTGAGGGGGAAGTTTGAGATGTTCTTGGAAAAGTTTTTGCTGTGGGATTGCATGAATTCTTGTAAGTTGGGCATGGTTTTTGTAATGTATTTTTATATTTTTGTGATGGGTTTTGTTATTGTTCTCAGTGTGTATATATAATATAATATATATCAATTGAAATTTTGTTGGTTTCTTGTATTGCAAAATGAAAACTAGTTTAGTGTTTCTTCTCAAAGGTGTTTGTGTGTGTGTGTAAATATTTTATAACTTTTTTGAGCACTTGAAATATACTTAAAAAATCCTAGGTTTGCAGTTTGATATAAATCTATGCCTAACTATGTCGATTAGACACCTAGAAAATGTTGAAAACATAAGAAACAAATATTAACTTAAACCAAAAGATATATAAACAAGTCTAGGACTAGGCTAAGTTCCATTTAAAATGACCCTCGTTCTTGTCGTCGTCGTTGTTGTTGTTGGTTAGCTAGCGCGTTAAATGTGCGCTCGGCACTCGGCAAACACTTGAAAGTACGCACATTAAGCGCACTGAGCACTAACAACGACAACAACATCCAGAACAACAAACACATTTATTATGAAATATATGTATACATGTGTGTGTGCACACTTGAAAACGCTTCCTGTTGTGTGTCTTCAGTCTCAACACATTTTGTCGCTCTCCTTTAATAGCATCTTGGGCTACACATACAACTATATTATATATTTATTTATATACATATATTATATATACGAGATAATATAAAAAGTTGACAATTTTGTGCTGGGACAAGATAATTGCAAAAACTAAAAAACTGTTGTAATAAAAACGGAAAATGTATTTTGTTCTGAAAATTATGATTGCACATAAAATAATTGACACGAGCGAAATGAAACCCAAGCACGGTTAATAGTTGGCAATTTCCTAAAATATTACTTAGCATAGAAATGATAACTTACTTACAGAAATATACAGACAGAGAAAGAGAGAGACACAGTGAAAGAGAGAAACTAAACTGGTGCAAGCTTTTTTTGGCTGCACCACGGTGCGTATGTGCAATCTTTAGGCTAGCGCGCGCTCGGTTAAGTCCCGCTTTAAGTGCATTGCTTTTAGTGCTAACAATAAAAAATCATAAAAAAAAGTAGGGAAAAAAAATAGAAAAAGCCAAAAGAATACTAACTGCCAGTGGCCACAAACTGGTGCATAATTAAAACGTCAGTGCCATGTGGTTGCCTTGCCACGAAGATAAAACGCTATTCGTTATGTTAATGCTGCTCCTCAGTTCGCAATGAGAGAGCAACTGCGAGGGCATAAGAGAGTGTGAGAGAGAGGGAGAGAGCAAGCGTAAATGCAGTGCAGATAGAAGAAGTAAAAGAGATTGTTGGCATTCTGCAAGCCAAAAGTCATTTAAGAGCGCTGCTTCAAGTTTTTAATTGCAATTATAAAAAACAAAACTTTATTTATTACAAACTTTAGATTTTTGTGCCGGAAACTCTTAGCATAAGCCATGTCAAGATAACTTCGTGATCATTTGCAGACTGTGAAACTGACCACAGGCCAAAGTGGCCAAGCTGACAGGTAACTTTAATGGACGGTTAAAAGACTGAACAAAATGGTAGCGAAATTATACGGAAATTGCTGGCTTAGCAACCATTGTGGGCTAAGGCATACTTTTAGACTCGCTTTAAAGTATATCAAGCAGTTTTATGCTCCCTTTTTAACCTACTTTGAGTTAAAAACTTAGTAGCTAATAAATCATGACCTAAGCTCAGTTTAAACAATAAATTAAATGGCTTAAATTAATTGAATTTCTTGTGCATTTTGTGTAATTTTGTGCAGAGTTTCTAAGACAATGGAATGTGTTTTTACTGGTGCAGTTGGTGAATTTGGAGTGCTGAATATAGTATTTGGGGATATGGGTATTAAGGAAGCTATAAAACTAACTTGAGAGTGCGAAATATAATTTGTCATAAACGCACTCTCAAGTGGCATATAAAGTGCATTTAATAACTAGTATATAACATTCAGAACACACACATTGAAATTAGGACTATGAGAGCTACAAAATGACATCAAAAAATAAAAAGTAAATGATTTGGCATAGAAAAAAATAGTAAACCGAACACCAAATGAAAAGTTACTTAAATCGTAGCTTAATCATATGAACTAAGCAAAATGGTATTGTGAAAATTGATTTGGATTTGGATAATTTTTTTTTTTTTGTATAACTTTTCACTAACAGACCTGGCTTTGATCGAGACGACTTTGCCGCCAACGGGCATATTTTCCTTGACATAGATCGGCCCATAAACGGTATGGTCCCAAACGGGGGGATTGTTGGCACGATCCACCACATCGATCTGTACCTCGACCGTACGCGATAATGGCGGATAGCCCTTGTCTTGGGCCATCGCCTCTAATTTGTATGTCTCGCGCTGTATTTTTGTACACACATACATATTTTTTTGGTTTTGAGTACGATAGTTTTGTTTTCAAATACAAAATTACAAGACGATTTGATTTTTATTCAAAATCAAGCGATCGTTGCAAAAAACACGCATAGGAAAAAATGCAAAATACAAAATCAAGTTTAGATAGTTTTTCAAATCTAGTTAGTGTTTAAAATGGATTTAAAGAAAAACACGAAACTTAAAGTGTTTGGAGATAACAAAAAAAATCAAAATTAAAGGCACCAACACCATTTAGCCATAGTAGTTGTGGACAAAAATTTCAAAAACTTTTTCACCTTTTTATTCAAAAGGTTTTCCTCGCAGTGCAAATTATTTTCATGTCTCGACCCTAGCCTTCAAAATGTCAACACAAAAATCTTTTTTAAAATCAAACTGAACTAAATAGTTGTCGCATACATATTAATTAAAAATAATTTAGTTTGAGCATAATTATGTAAATATATATCATATATATAAATATATTATTTGAATTATTATTTTTATATGTTTTGAAACTAAATGCATAACAAATGAAATGAAAAAAGGGTTTTGTGCATTTTAGTATTACAATTTTTATAGCATACTATTTTGAATTGTTTTTCGGTTTTAAATTTCGATTTCGTTATATTTTTCTTTGACTATTGCTTTTTAACATTTTTGAACACAGTTCTATAAATAGATTTATTTAGTATTTACCTTGTTTTTGTTTCCTAGAACTTACACTAAACTGCAACCTGGTATAAAATATATTCTTGTTGTTACCCAATTAAAAACCAACACCAAATTGTTTTGCAATGAACACAAGGTTCACACAGTTATTTTAAGCATTTATTGTTCACCATGTGTGGGTAGTTTATCTTCTGAGAGAGGGGGGAAAGAAGTCAGAGTTTTGGGTAAGCATAATCCAATGGGTAAATGTGTGTTTGGGGTTGTGTGAAGTTGCAGCAAAATGCAAAAGCACCCGACAACCAGTCAGACGGTCAGATTTACAAAAAACGGTCGCTCAAAACAATCACCAACAAGAGCGTTTCTATTAATTTTATTTGGAAAACTTTTTAGTTTTTGACTTTTCATCTCAAATGATGGTCAAATCAAATATTGTTGATGGTTGCGATAAAAAATACGTTAAGCTTTTACGATATGCCACAAAAAACTGCTGTATCGTAAGGCTCTAGTTCAAAACTTGGTTAGAGAAGAAGGATAGAAAAAGATAGAGAGACCGTATGCTAAAAATACTGGTATTCGAAAGCTTAAAGCTAATTTCGTTAAGCGAGTAACATTTCGTTCAGTGGGCAGTTTTAGTCAAGACACAATGTGAGACTGTGATTATGTTAGGTTTTAGTCAAGTTTCACACCCACAAAACGAATAGAACTCAATGCTTAACAGAACTGTTATTCGGTAGCTTAAAGCTATGTTAGCTAAAAATGCTGTTATACATTT
This sequence comes from Drosophila acutilabella, assembly GCA_035046005.1. Lineage (NCBI taxonomy): Eukaryota > Metazoa > Arthropoda > Insecta > Diptera > Drosophilidae > Drosophila > Drosophila acutilabella. Next base: position 727,044 of record JAWNOK010000022.1, on the reverse strand, counting down.
CAAAAATCTAACTATTATTATGTTAGGGTCGACGTTGTTAGGACTTCAAATTGTAAGTTGTAAGTATGTATTGTAGTAGAGTGTAGTGTAGTGTAGTGTTGTGTATTGGCTATACAAACCTTGCCTTAACCGATGTTACAACCGTACCCACTGTGACATTCTCACGTATATGTATAGGCCCATAAATGCTCTTATCCCAAATGGGCGGCTTATTATTCCGATCGACGACATCTAACTCGACATCGACATCGGCATACGAGGGCGGATCACCGCGATCCGAGGCGCGTACGCGCAGACGATAACGATCGCGCTGTTGATTGATCGATTGATTCATTCATTGTTTGTTTAATTGTTTGATTGATGGGTACATGTATGTTTACAGTATAACAGTCAAATGTTAGCCACAATGTTATACGCGTATGTTAGTTTTGTTTCGTTAGGTAACGGTTTGTGTATTGGGTTTGCGTTGTGTGTTACATTACATTATGTGACGTTACGTTACGATTACGTATTTCATTGGCATCGTTGTCGTTATATTTAAAATTTTGTATTTTAGTATTGAATATACGTATAGACATTTGAAACGTAAGTCAAATAAAATAAGTAAAATATTTTAAAAATAATTATAAATTGGGAAATGTTAAATGGAATTGTTAGAGGATAAGCAAGGATTGGTTTTTATAATATTATGGAAATCCAATATATTAAGAGGAGCATTGTGAATTTCAATATTTTGACGAGACTATCTCTTGCTCTAGATAACATGAATTCCTGCACAAATGAAGTGTTTTTTAAATGCAACTAGGAAGTTATATGAAGGTACAAATATTTAATATACAAATAAATTTCTTTTATATACAACATGAAGTTTATAATGTCTGTGCTCTCACAGAAAGTTAGTTTCGTTAGCTTAAACTGATTTGAAGTGCGAATTGTTTTGAGTATTTTGCTTGGGTTAGCACATAATTAAAAGCATATGAATTAAACACTTCAGACGAGTAGTTTCAATTACTTACAGGATAACAACCCTACATTTTGTCGATAACAGTTTCGATTGTACCATACACAAAAGATTTTTCATATGAAATTAAAAACATAAAAGTTAACACGCCTCAATCAGCTGAACTCGTAAAAATTAAATGAAATATTAAATTATATTATAAAAGGTGCAGTTAAATAAAATACTTAAATAATGTCGCCTGCATTATAGTATATTCTTTGGTATTTTTCTTAAATCTGTAGTTTATTTTACAAGGAAAAATGGAATATACCATGGTATTTCATATTTTCCAGAGGCATGCAAAATTGCGCTCATCAAAATCGCTAGCTATTATCAAAAATCGATTTTATAGCTTTCAGCAAGAGACCTTCAAAAATTCTCATAGTCTCGACAAAAAAGATTTTTCTAATTTGTTTTCTTGTTTATTTTGTTTGGGGATTTTCTGGGATTTATTTTTGGAGGGTAGCAAAATATAAAAATAGTCATACAAAATAAAACTACGTAGAAAAAGAAAATAAAACAAAACAGAATTTAATTCTGTAGTTTAAAAAAAAACTTTCGTTAGGCAAAAATTTACAACGATGCTCAAAAATAGGCGTGATCGTCTCTAGGGTAAATTTTGATATATGTATAGTTGATAGAACCTTTGTATATATTTTTCTTAAGCCTAGATAAAAGCAGAAGCTGACTGTTAAAAGCTTTTCCATTTCCCAAACCTGAACCAATATAATCCTTAATCATTTTATACATTTTGACGGTTTTGTTTTTCATTTTGGTTATTTGATTTGTTTCAAAAAATGTTAAAAATCAATTCGCTTGGCATTTTGCTTATATTCAAGTTTTGGCCAATTACGCACTATAAACTAAACAAAATACTAAATTAAAACAAAATTTTAATAGTATTCTTGTATAATTTTTTGTTTGTTTTGTTTTGATACTTATCATTTCGATTGTGACAAAAAACTTGCACTGCTTTCACATCGAATTAAATTTAATTATGTTTAAGGAGCTATTTAAAAAACTGATAGCTCGATTTACCTATAAATTAACTTGGGTTTAAATAAAATAAAAGTGCATTTCAACTGAAAATCGGAACTGAATACGAAAATTCCTCTAGTTTTTTTTTGGTTTTTATAAGTTAAACTCTGAGGGCGTTTAACGCACAGTCGGGGTTTGTTAGTAATAAAATTATAAAATATTTTTATGGCATTTCTTTCCATATATATTTTGGTTTTTCTTAGGAAATCATAAAACTTGGTTAGTTGGGGTCGCAAAACTTAAAACTGGTATTAAAAGTTTATTCTATAATAATGGGGAAACCAAACACTTACGTCAAGGGGCTTCTTCAGCACTATCCATCCAGATTCGGCCTGAATGTCAAAGTATTCCAGATCATTAGGATTGAAAGGAGCACTTAAACTGTATACAATGGCACCATTATTATCGGCATCTTCATCAGAGGCGGAAACACGCAAAATATTTGTGCCTATGCTAGCATCCTGCTTTACATTCTCCACATATTTCTATAAAGTTTAAAGTAAAATTAGTTTTAAATTATAAATTATTGCTTTATGACAACTCACCTGTCGATCGAATAGCGGTGGATTATCGTTTACATCGGTAATTTCCACAGTGAATGAGCAAACACCCTCCAAACTGGGATCACCCTGATCGGTTGCTTTTACCGTCACTGAGACAAATTTACCATCATCTCCCTCACGATCGAACACTTTATTTGTGGACACTTCTCCGGTCTCCTCGTCCACGGTGAATTTCGTGCCTTTCTGATTCGGTTGCTGTACAATGGAGTATTTAACCTGATGGGCGACAAGAAACATGCAAAATTGTTTAATGATTGACAGACTTATGATTATAGCTTGCCACATACACGATGACATGCAACCCTTTGTATTGTGGCACTTTGTAGTGCATTGAACTTGAGAGCGTGGCAACTCTGGCAGCTCTAACTCGCGAAATCTCGTCACGAAATCTCTCTAATGCAATTTAACCTAATCGTGTTGTAAATAACCCAAATGTTGCAGCCTTCAATTAACTCGCAAAGCCTTTTATTAAGGGCTTTCTATGCAGCACATTAATTTTAATCAAATTTATAAATATTTATGTTTTAAATTTGAACAGATTCTATTCAATTTTAAGAATAAATTTAATTAATTTTGGTGGCTACTCTGATGTTTATGTAGAGCAGTTCGGTTGATTGACTGATTGATACCCTTTGTGCTCTGTAATTGACAGAGAAACTGATGGTATTATTCAGTCCGATTGACAAACTGAATGACTATGTGGTTGTCAGTCTATTTGATTGACTTTTTGTAGGATTAAAAAGACACTTGGTTTATTAGGACAAGAGCTGACAAATCAAAGCCAGAAATAAATTGGAAGTAAATACATTCAGATAAAAATAAATATTGTATATATATTTAAATTGCCTGATTGAGGTCCCTGTATTTCCCAAGATGATTCTATCATTTCTTTATTTTTAGCCCGTCCACTCACCTGTCCATTGACGCCCTTGTCCTCGTCGGTGGCCACAACTTTGATCACGGGACTGCCATTGGGAGCTCCCTCCTCTACCTTGGGATAGTAAGTACCGCAGTCCTTGAACACGGGCTTATTGTCATTCACATCAGTAATGAAGACCACAACAACTGCGGTTGAAGTGTGTATGGTTTGATCACCATTCACACAACACGATCCATCGTCCATAGCAGTAACATTCAGTTCGTACTTGTCCCGATCCAGCGAAATAGCCTTATTATGTAGCCGAATGACACCGGTTATATCCTCAATGACAAACTGACCCGAGGAAGTACCGCCGCCAACGAAACCAAAGCGCACATTGTCACCGTCCTTGTCAGAGGCAACTACAGTGGTTACCAAAGTATTCGGACCGGCATTCTCATCGACATTGGGTGTATAGACTTGTTGTGAAAACTTTGGCTCCTCATCGTTCTTGTTCTTGGTATAAACACGCACTGTGGCTGTACCAGATTTGGCCGGTTCTCCTTTATCCTTGGCCGTAACAATAAACTCATAGTAGGCATTATTATTGTCCGCATCGAGTTGTTTGTTATTCACAATGATGCCATTCGAATCGACGGCAAAGTGATCATCCGAAACAAGATATTCAATCTCAGCATTCGCACCCGAATCCGCGTCCATCGCTTTAACACGCAATATGCTGGTACCCAATGGAATATCCTCGTCCACATTGTGCGCCTGATAATCGGGTAACTCAAACTTGGGCGCATTGTCATTCACATCCGTGACACGTATGGTCAGCTATAGACGGGGGTGGTGGGGAAAGCAAAGGCAAGTATTTAATACAAATATGCAATGTTTGCTTGGGTTTGCTCAACCTACCTCAACGGATGTGGAGAAACCACCGGAATCCTCGGTGGCTGTCACAATCAGCGAATATACGTGCGGTTGTCGCAGGTCCTCAAAGTCCAGCTCCTTGGCCAGCTTGACAATACCAGATGAGGGTCCAATGTTGAATGTGCCCGCCCCTTGTCCCTGGGCCTTTAAAGTGTAGCGTATCTCACGGTCTGCAAAGGACTTGGCTTTAACCGAAATTATGCTGTAAACAGACAGAAGGAGACAGAGAATGTGAGTGGGTTGTGTTTGTGGCTGGTTGCGAGTGTGTATGTGTGTGACATTGTGTGTGCGAATATGTAAAATGCATGCATATATTATAGGGTTGCCAGGGCACTCTTGGATTTTCATCTGTCACTCGCTCGACTGCCTTTTGACAGTTGTTTTCCTATTAGAATTTCAATGAGCAAGTCCATCACATTGTCACGCTCTAATTCGCATAACTTTTATTGGCAGCCTCAACAAACATTTGCATAGATTTCTACAGATTTTTACTCCAAGGAATATAAATCTCAGAGTGCCATTTCCGAACTACATCTAAGACTTGCTCAGTGGCCAAAACGAGAGTGAAAACTTATATGAAAGTAATACTATATGTGACATATTATAGAATTGATGCACTGTAAATCCCAGTAAACTTCGTTTCTTCTACTTACTCTGAGTCCTTTTTCTGATTTTCTGGTATTTCGGCCTCGTAGCTGGGCATATAGAACTGAGGCGCACGTTTGCCACCCACAATCGACAGACGCTCCTCGGGTGTGCTCTGGAATCGTCGATCATCCACTTTGCCGTTCTGGTCCTCTGCCTTCACATACAGCACATACTCCATGTCCAGCTGGAAGAGATCTGTGCCACGTGTACGCACCACACCTGATCTTTCATCGACCTCAAAGCGTCCACCTGTGCGATCGCGTACAATGAAATAATGTATATTATGATCTGTATCTGGATCACGGGCTTGTAGTGTAAAGACGGGAGTATTTGGTGGTGCATTCAGTTGAACCACCGCTTGCATGGGCAATGGACGGTTGATAAAGTACGGTGGTTCATCGTTCACATCCTTGACGAGAATAATCACACGCTGGTTATCCGTGTACTTGATGCCAGCTGCAAAAGAAAAGAGAGAACGAAAAGATGGAAATTTTAGTTTTTTTGTTTGTCTATGCATATGCATACTTTTAGCATGCACTGTGTGTGTTTGTCGGTGCAGCATAACCAAAAAGTTTGCCATTGTTATTACAACTAATGGATAGTTGGTTAGGCGCATAGTCAGTCTCCCCCAACCCACAAAGGCTCCCCTTGAACGCTCTTCATTCCCCCATTTTCTACCCCTCAACTGTCATTTGCAGGGCGTGTAATTTAAAGCTCTCGAATTTCACTTAAGCCATTCAAATGCAATGAGCTGGAAAAGCAGTCCAAGGCGAGTTTTGCAAGTTGCAAAACTACCCAACATTTGTTATGTGTTAAACTAATTCGTCCAGCATTTCGACACTTTGTTTCAATTTTGCTTTCATTTCACTTAAACAACTTTGAGGTACAATTTAATTAAGTTTTGTATAAGATTATTATTTTAATATGCAGAAAAAAACTTTTTAATAAAAGTAAAACTAGATTTTCTTGGTTCATTAAGGTATGCTGTGATTTAAATAAATATTTGCCGCCAAAAAATTATTTAAATGTATGGCATGAATTTTATGTTAACTACCTAATATAATATCACAACAGTTTAAGCCTTTTTTGTTGAGTAGGAAAAGAAATTCTTATGTATAACAACCACTTGAGTTTTTCAGAAATATCTTAATAGCAATACGTCCAATATAAAAGTTCTTGATCCAATTTATTGCTTGCCACGAGTTTCAACCATTTCTTGCCTTTATTTGCTAACGAAACATTTTTAATATATGAGTAAATGGCCAAAAAAGTTGCACATTTACTACTAGAATTCGCTAGAATTGCTTAAAAAAAATTAAATTCAGAGAAAAAAATCAATAAAGCAGACGCCTGCCAGCAGCAGAATAAATACAAATAAAAATACAAAATAAAAAGAAGAAAAACGAAGGAAAAATAATGCAAGGGTCGACATTTGCTACCTTTAGCGAGAAATGTCTGCAGCGGAAAATACCAATCATGTTGTTGTCGTTGTTGTTGGTTAGCGCAAACAGCACGGACAGAGCAACAACAATAAGAACAGCAACAACAAACAACATGGCAGCCCTACAAAAGGTCCAAAAAGGAACCCCAATGATGACTCTGGCGCATATTAGAAGCGTGTGTTGCTTTCAAGTGTGTGTACATGTGTGTGTGTTTGTGTGGGTGAAGTGGCCATGTACGTCTGTGTGTGTGTCTGTGTGTGAGAGAGTTGAAAGTGTAGTGGTAGACAAATAAGACAGACGATTTACTTGCCCTTTGCCCGAGCCTTGGACTGAGCACAAAGGCGAGCGAAATTCGAGCGCGATAAAAGGCAAAAAATAGCAGAAAAGGGAGCTGGGAGTTGCAGAGGGGAGCGGAGAGTAGCATGTGTAATTTCTCAAGTGCAGTAAAGTGAATTGTAAACAGGCGGCAACAACCACTTCCCACTACCGTACACCCTACTCTACTCGACCCTACCTTTCAGCCGTAAACAAATATCATGCTTTAAGACAAAGCGACCAAGCACGTCAAGTCTATAGACACGTTAAAACGGAAAAAGACTGCCAAAAAAAACTGAAATAAAATATATTTAAATACATATATATTTTCTCTTGTTCAACAGATTGCACAAAAATGCAACAAAACTTTGGCAGAACTTCCAACGCCTCGAGGGTTAAAAGCGGGAAAAGGAAGAATGCATTTTGGTAAGTTTCTTTTGCATTTGCCAAGTTTTCAGTTATTTGCCAGCTTGGCATTGTATCGCTATTCTATGGCTTATTGTGGCAGGTAAAGTTGAAATTTAAACAGCACGAAATGCATAACTGAAAGCCTCCAGTGTTCCAAAAGAGCGACCGAGTGTGGAGAAGTGTGGTGCATGCCACAAAGTCGCTGCAACCCAACATGGCGGATTTCCGTGTCGACAATGCACACGATGTTTCAAAGTAAAAAAATTCTAAATCAGAAAAAGCGAGCGAAAACTGTAGAACAACAGATTTTCCCCATTGTTATGAGAAACGATAAATGAGAATAAGAGTTTTTAATTCTTTAAGCCCAGCAACGACTTGGCAACAACTTTTATATACCATGAATATTTATTTAAATTTATGTTTAAAACTTATTTCAAGAAAAACTAAAAGTTTTTGAAACACTGCCAAGAAATATAACTAAAAATAAGTTTAAATGCTGATATAGATTTTTTTAGCTAAAGACCCGTATTTTATGCCGACTTTATCCATTAAATTTGTTTAATATTTGTCCAGTTACAGTCAAAACATATTTATGTCTTTCAAGACGCTACAAATTACTTTAATTCCACATCACAAAAAATATTTCAGATAAATTACAAACACAAATTATATTCAAATGAAGCCCGAGCTCCTTGAAGTATGCTGCAGAAGTTTAGCTTACTAAAAATATCAACTGAATATTTTAGCGCTTGCGACTAAAGCACATTTATCAACTAATCTTTTAACAGCTCCCAGTTTTATAGAGCAGACAAGTTTGTGCTTAAAGGAAAGAGCGAGAAAAGTGTTACATATGTAGAAATCTAACTGATTTATGATGCTCTATTAGCTGCTTTGTATTTCTTAAATTACTTTCCCTTGCACGTTGCCAACTAACATCAGTTTTCTTTATACAAAGAAGGAGACAGCGAGAGAGGGTGAGAAAGAGAGTGAAAGCAAGAAAAAGCTACAGTTTTGCCGTCAGATGACATCACATTACGAGACCATTAAAATAAATTTATAAAACGTAGAACATAAATAAATTTCGCTTACGTTGCACGTAACACAACTTTCAGTTGTCAATTTTCTCTAACAAATTCAATTTTTATGCGCATCAATTTAGACCAGAGATTCAAAAGGGGGACTCAAGAAAGCGCGAGGAGTGGAGTACAGTGTGTGACCACCCACATGGACTGTATCCAAGATGCTCATAAGAGTTATTTCAGCGAACTTCCGCACCACTGTCAAAGGCGTATAAGTTCCCCATAAAGAGACTTGTCTGCGTAGAAATATATATATATAAAAGTCTGAAAAAAGTTGAGATAGAGATATGGGAAAAGATGTAGGAAGTGGAACTTGAAGCTGGCACCCACTTGAAGCAGAGTGGAGTGAAGTGAAATGAGTGAGTGAATGCAGCCACCCTAAAGCGACAAACTCATGCCCTTGTCTGGGTCTGAGAAGGACTTAGCCAGGCGACTCTGCTCTTCATCATCTTACATTTTACATCTCACTCTCTTACTTTCTCTCTCTATCTCTTTCTCTACAGAGTTCAGAGTCTCGTGGTCCATGGCTGGGTTTCTACTTAATCCATTGAAACAATAAGCAGCTTTGTTTGTCGTCATCGTTGTTGTGGCTTTAGGCTTGTGCAAAATAATTCTTTCTACTGTTTTTTGGCCCCACGTTTGTAACCCAACACTGGCAGTCACACAGCCAGATTTCCGTTAGTATTCAGCACTGCACGCATCAAAAAAATGCCATTAAATAAAGTATTTCGGCAAACAAGCACTTCAAAATGACTAAAGAAAATTTAAATTTCATACAATCATTTCTATCCATCATAGCTAAAACTCAGTTTGACTAGTTTTAAATTTAGTTACCCAAGTGTACAATTTTTTAAACCCTTTTCTTTCAATTGTTTTCAGTGTAGTTGCTGCGTTTTAGACTCGTGTTACTCTCATTGTTGCCTCAAACGGCGCTGAAGTGCAAAGTAAATGGAAGACAAAAGACTGACGCCTTTCCGGGTTCCACTTTTGGTCTCTGGTCTCTCATTTCTGGTTTGGTTTGGTTTGTTGCATGTTGCAAGCTCGTTTTGTGATACTAACCCCTAAGCAGCGACTGCAACACTCTAAGATGGCTTGGCTTATAAAGACAATGGTTGAATGGCTTTGAAAGCTTTCCCTTGGTAGTGATAACCAGAGCATTAAAACAGATGCTGCTCTGGCTTTGAATCCTTAAGAGTCTGGTGTTACTATCACTTATTGTTTGTGGGTATATGTGAGTGTGTGTGTGTGATAAGAAACGTGGCACAATAACATGTGTGGTGTGCAGTTGTTAAGCGACTTCTTAACAATAAACTACTGCCGACAAACCAATTAAATTGTGACTTAAGCAGAAAACTTAAAAGCTGCTTTGTCAGCATTTTCTTTTTAATTAGACGAGTATTAGGATATTAGAAAACAATTAATGAGATAAGAGCAGATAAAGAAGGGAGATAAGCCGCTGAGAAGTAAATCAGTGTCGTCTCATTAAAAAATAAAAAAACAATTAAAAAATATAGATAATAAGCTGCACAATTGGTAAGTAATCAAAGCCTTAGTTAAACTCATGTATTTTAAAATAAGTGCATTGAAAACTTATTTTTCATATCCTTTGAAAATGTAAACTTTAAATAAAAATTGAATTTAAATAAATACATTTAATCAATATTACTAATCTAGCTAAAAGCTCAGAAATTCTACAAAATACCAGTAGAAAACTACAAGTCACAACTTTTCCAATTCATTTGACTTGCATTCAGGGAACTCGTTATTTTTGCAACAACATAGAAAAAATAAAAATCAAGAAATTGCAACATTTATGTCATCATCATTTGATTGTTACATTTCTGCAATTTAACGGCAACTTAACCTTTTGCCCTGCCACAGACACACAAAGTGGTTGCAAAGCTTTATTGATGCCACTTGCCACGCCCCTGCTTTCTTCAACCTGCCCCTGCTAAGCATTGACACTTCATTTGCGTCCCCTTCCAAGTGGAATAACACATCTCGATGTGAAGGAAGCAAGTCATATTAAGCATTAGGGTGCCACAATGTGGTTCATTTGTTTTTTTAGCCTTTTTGCTTTTTGCTTGATTAAAATGCAGTCAAGTCGAAACAATTTTTTTCTTTCCTTCTTGGCCAAAAGTTCAAAATGAATTTCTTTGGTTTTCTTTTGTTACTTTTTGGTTATTTCATTCGGTTTATAGCAGCGATAACTACGAGCAGGAAATAAGAGCATAATACTGCAGGTAGTTTTTCCTTTGGGGTCCTTTTTTTATGGCTCCCCGTAATATTTGCGTTATGGGTTTGATGGATATTTTCCCTGCTTTTCTTTACTCTGTTCGACTTTTACTTGTTCTCCCCCATTTCGTTTTGATGGCATACCTTTAATGAAGCTGCCAACAAAAGCATTGTGCGTGTGCAGAGTGGCTAAATCAAAAGTCAAATATTGAACTTATTGATGAAGCTGTATGTGTGTGTGTGTGAGGGTGTGTGTAATGAAATGACTGGCGAATTTTTTCCAGCTACTTTGTTGAAATCCTTGCAGTCATTATGTGGGGTAGAAATGACGTTGTCAATGGACAACAAAAGAAAATATGCAGCTAACAAATAAGGGTATTTTTTTATAAATATTCTATAGAAATCATATAAATATTTGACTTGAAAAATTGCTAAGATAATGTTTACTTATGTTGTAAAAAAATATTTCAGCACAGAAAATTAAATAAAAAATAAATGAGGAAGAGCTTCAAGCTTTAAATTCCAATTCCCAAATGTTTTCATATAAAAATATTTATCTTATTGAGCTGTAAAAATATTTAAATACTTCCACTAATCTGTCCAATAATTAAGGAATCGTTTAGCTCACATTTGTCAGCTCTGCTTAGCCGTATCCTATACTGGTCTATCCAGCTTTCAAACTGGTTTTAATCAACTTTAAAGATAATGAAAACATTTGACAACATTAAAAATTTGTCATTGCAAATCAGCAGCTTCCACATGCCGCATGCCACAAACTTATACGAAATAAGTTGGCATATAACTCAGGCTCAAATTGAGACAGCTATATAAGTATACACATGGGTGTGTGAGACTAGCACAGCGTGCAGTCCTCAATTTGAGTTGCCGTTTATTGAGTCACTTAACTGCAACGCAAATGAGTTAACACCTGGCAAAGGTAGCGGTTGCTTGGCCCCGAGGCAGAGACGGAAGACTGGAAACTGGTGTCGTCTATGCGCTGAATGAATGCAAAATTATGCGACAACTCAAGCACAAAAACTGTGTGTGTGTAGTTGTGTAGGTGTGTGTTGCAAGAGCAACACTTTGGGGCAGATAGAGACGTGTTGTCGTCGCTGCTGCTGCTGTGTCTGCTTATCAGCCACGCCTTGTTGCATGCCAAGCCAGCAAATTGGCAGTTTCAGATAAAGATAATATTATGGCTGCTTCTGCTGCTAACTCTGTCTGCCATAAAGACTTTTACTTTAGTAGGTGTCACATTTCTTAGCCACTCTCTGGCTGCCACTGACAAATAAAGTGCACAATTTAAAACGTTCACAAATGTGCACAAAATGCTTCAGCAATTTTTAACAGCTATTTAGCCACTGATGTTGCCACATCGACGGTTCAGCCATAAACCATAAGCTGAGCGCAACTCGTAGACAGACCAGTCTATTTAATTGCCAATTTCAGCAAAACAGTGCGAAAAAAAATCAACAACCAAATAAAACGTAATGGAGAAAAAAAAAAAGAAATAAATGAAAATGAAAAACTGAACTGTAGAAAAAAAATTGCCAACATTAATAAATTAATTAGCGCAAACGCAGGGAACGAAGAAGACAGTAGAACTCTTAGTTGCTCAACCAAGCGAAGACTCAATTAAAATTTACGCAGAAAAGTCAGAAGCCCCCAAGAAGGCCGTTGGGGCCATTAACTGTCAAGGAAAGTGTAGGACAGTAGCAAATAAAGACGGAGGAAAGGCAAAAACTACGAAGTTTAAATGCTCTACGCTCAAAAGAAAAACTAATAGGTTTCTTAAAAAAAATTATAAAATATTGCAGCCATAAAATTAAAAACTTTAAAAGTCAACTGAAGACTATAAAAACTCACTTTGTTGCTAAATTTTATGGCTAGTTACTAAGTAAAGCGACTCTTTGGTAATAAGTTGTGTGTGTGTAATTTAATTTGGGTACATAATTAATGTTCAAATAAGAAAATTGATTAGATTTTCAGACTCTTCAGTCTCTCGCTGGACTGTTGAAAGTGTTTTGAGGACATTTTTAAATAATTCAAAAATTATAGACACATTTTCAATAACTACATTTTAATGTTCCTTATGTCGAACGCTTCGATTTGAGCCAATAAATAAGACATTTGTAAGGAACTTAAAGTCGTTTAAATTGCCATAATGGCCAACACAATATGCAATAAACCCAAAGCCACTGCCAGCTACCTGATGGATTCAGCCAAGTTTTGCATGGCAGTTGGTAACTGCTGCTCGGGACTAACTGAAGTGAAATTGCGCACATGGCAGACATTAAGCGAAAATTAATGAAATTTTCTTCACGCTGCCGTAGGTTTAGAACGTAGCAGGTTGAGTAGTAGCTTCTGCTAACGGTAGTCTGTAGTAGTAGTAGTTCCATGGTGTGCTGAGGGGGCCTGTGCTTTATCTGGCTTTCCTTGACTGTTATCCAGCCATCAGCCATGAGCCTGATTGAGTTTGATGGCGATTGTGTGCAGCAACAGCAGCAGCAGCCACGTTGATTCTGACTCTGACTTGATTGCAATTTCAGACTAGATGGGAGTCACAACAGAGCGACAGGAACAGCCGTCGGCCACCTGCATACCAATCAAGCCAAAAGCACCTGAGATGAGTCGACCTGGCTTGGCTCACAGTCATTAATGCCTCTGGCTCTGACACCGGGCACTGCCACATTAGTTTCGTTCTTTTTTTTCCATTTTGATTTCTTTCTTTTTTTTTGTATGACTTTGGCTTCTGATTGATGAGGCAGTGCTTTATGGTAAAAGCTAGAAAAATGCCAAACGGCATAAAGCTGAGAGTGCTTTCTGTTGACTAGGAAATGATAGCTTTAATTTAAAGTTTCATAAATTTAAGTTGAAAATCTATGACCCTGGAAAACGCACTGAACTGTAAAAGACTCCGATAAACATTTTCAGCATTGAATTGGCTGCTGAAATGCATTTTATTAATGAAGAACAACTTGCCAAGTGCATTCGATTTTAGTTGAATGTGATTTATGTGCAAATGTTTTCAAAATATGAATATAACTTTTAATTTGGCAGCACAAAGTGGTAGAGTACAATAAAAATATCATTTAAATTCCACCCACTTTATGTTTTACTATGAAAATACAAATGGAATAAAGTTGGAAATGTAAATTAAACCTAGGAGCATATGAAACATATATTTTAAGCACCCCCTGATATTTTAAGCAAACAAGAAAGCGCATCCTTTAAGCTGTCGCCATTAAACACTTCATTATATATGAGAATACATGTTCATATTCATAACACAATTTCGTATACGTATCAATTACATTTATACAAGCTCTGTGCCATAAATCAGTCTCTGTACTTTATGTCCTTTGCCATTTGAGCAAATTCCCCTCGGAGCAGCACATATAAGAGGGCGTAAATAGACAAGGAAAAGAAGCGAAAAAATTATTGTAAGCATCACATTTAATATGCATTTTTATGCCATCAGCTTTCCAATAATAATCGCAATAAGTAGTCATAATAATATATATATAAGCAATGCAGCGTCTTAACACCCCTTGGGCTGCCTTTTACACTCACTTGCGCTCTGTTTAGCGCTGAAACTTCCCTCGCTTGGTAATCATTTCGTAAGCCCTCAAATGTATGCTATGAAAATTTGTAGAACGTGCTGTCTATTTCAAGTGGTTGCTACTTCTACTGATGCTGATTTAAGGGTCGCATGTTGTGCATACTAAGGCAAAAATTCGAAATAAAAACGAAAAAGCTCAGTATGCCACGCCCTATCAAGGCTGAGTAAAATTTGTTCTTAAATTAAGAGCAAATTTAAATGTTGAAAATGTTAAAAACACAAACAGCACACAGCATAGCGCAGCTCAGAGTGAAAAAATGTAGAATAAATGGCTCATTTGGTACATTAAGCCATGTAAATGATGCTTATTGTTGTTGTGTCAGTTGCTGTTTCGGTTGTGATTACAGTTGTTGTTGTTGCTAGGACATCTGACACGCACTTTCCATTCAATAAAGTTGAAACCACACAATGGTGCAGCAATTTACATGCTCTGACCAGCTAGCCAGCTGGCATGTTGTCATTAAAGTCCAGTGCCAGTAACACAAACACAATCCGAGTTTTTTTCTCTTATTTATTTTTGAAGTTGTTGTTAGTAACTGTTGGTGGCCCTGTTGGCCAGCAAATGCACAGCAGCAGCAGCAGCTCCAAAAGCGCGAACATTTTGCATTTTAATGAGTAAACGTTGAATATCCCCCAATGTGCATTCCACATGGCATTCAGCAAGCCCTAAGGGCTAAGTTGGGGGTGCAGAGGTTGAGTTGAAAAGGGTGCTAGGGTCAGAATCTGGGATTGCAAGCCATTGCTGGTGAATGGACCTATCGTGTAAGCCGCGTGTGCAGGAGTAAAGTGTGATTGGCCTGGCCCATTGGGGAACCTCGTGTTGGCACTGCAAAAACATATTTTAACCAAAGCCCAAAACCACTCTGTGCCCTTTCCACCCCCTCTCAGTCCACTGCCCTCTCACAGCATGTGCATCGACATATTTTTCTCCACTTTTTTGGGCTCTGCTGGTTAAAGTTTTTTCTGGTCATGAAACCCCTCAAACAATTTGTATTTGTGCTGTGAAAACAAAATGGCAAACTGGCCTGGCACCTGCTGTTTGATTTGTGTTCAGTTCTATGTTCATTTCAATTGTATATTTTTTTGTATTCACCATTCGAGCGTGTTCACTAAACAGACAAAGCGATTAACAAACAAAAAAGTGTTGTTAAATATTTTATTTGACTTTTTGGCCTTGTTTGGTCATAAAAAAAACTTGCACAAATATTTGCTGATTAAAAGTTTGAAATTTTTAAGCTATCAGTGATACCATAAACTTATTTGAATATCTAAATTAAAACTTGTTAAGACTATTATAAGCTTTATTTTGATAGCTTATTAGGTCGTATATTTTATAACATATTAACACAAATCTATGAACTGTCCAACTTTTTTAGACAAGTTAATCATCGGATTACAAATTTATTTTTTTTAAACAACTAACAATCTTTAATTAACACCAACTGCATAATAGCTTTATTTAGCACTTAGTCATCAGAGATAATGTATAATTATGTGAATTACATTTGCAGTTAATTGCATTTAAAGTTTATCATGTTTGAAGGCATTAATCGCGCATAAAAACAATTATTGACACATAATAAAAATTAATTATACATTTTAATTAAATTCACTCAAACATTATTTAAAGAAAAAAATTTATTAACACATAACGCATATGTTAATAATTACATAAAAGGAAAAGGAAATTAAAAGTGAGCCATTTGTTAACATGTATTTAAAATATATATTTTAGTTAGGAGACCAAAAGGGTTAAGAACCCAAAATTAGGCCAAGTGTACCAAACGAGCTACTAATTTTATTAGCATGTGGCCAAAATTTAAATTCAAATGCGAATTGAAAATCAAATTCATTGACATGTGAAATTTCATGGATCAAATGGTACAAAGCCACGCATATTTAGTGGTTCAGTGGTTGGTTAGGTGGTTGGGTGATTCTGATTTGTGGCTGTTGCAGCTCAAATCAACTGTAAAGACGCTGAGCATGAACTTCTCGTCAGCACTGTGTGTATGTCTGCTTGTTTTTGTGTGTGTGTGTGTTCGATGATAACTATATTTGGCTCATTGGCATGAACTGCTAATTAGACCATGACGTGTTCTGTCAGTGCTGGCTAACAAACGACGTCCGCACAAATCATAGAGTTGGAATTTCCACGCAACTAACGGGTAGGAAAATGTGATAAATAGTTGCCACAAGGATGAAAACTCCTCCACTCTAACCAAACACAACTCGTCTCTATGCAATGCAAATCAAAATTGCCACAGGGTGAGTTTGAGCAAAGCTTCGAAGAGGAAAAGCAGTGCTAACTGCCTTTGGGCTATTCGTGTGGCGGCCTCCAATTCCTCCATCTGTACGTCTGTCCGTCTTTCCGTCCAGTTGTTGGCCTGCCACGTAACATAACGCTTTATTGTAATAAACGCAAATTGTGCCATGAATTATTACTGCGGCGTTTGCCAAAACGGATGTGCGAACGCAGGCAAAACAAATGGAAACATGGCAAAACGCAGCGACATCCTTGCAAGGATCTCACACCCTCTTCCTCTCTCCAGCTCCACCAGCAAATGCCACAAATTGCAACTTTTATTCGCTCTCATTCCCTCACGTTTAACTTTGGCTTGCCACACGGAATTTGGCTAAGAAATTCTCTGTTATCCAAATTTATTTTCAGCATTTATTGATTTTTACATCGAAATGTCAGCCTGGCATCGAGAAGTGGGCAGTGAGTAGGGGCGTGGTCAGTTCCATTTATCAAATGGCAATTGAAAATAAAGCTGATTTTGTAACTTGACTGATTGATTGATTGATTGGCAGTTTGATGGAATTTACAATGTGAAATTGAATTACGTTTAGTAAACTTAAATATTGTAGAACAGGTTTTGGCGTGTCACCTGAGAGAGTGCACGACTTAAGAACACTCTCTAAAATAGCAACTACAGAGGGTATTTTACTAACCAAAAGAGTGCAGCATATTTTAAAGCTACTTTTGTAAAACAATCAGCAAAAAACATATTTAGATTCATCATGTAAATAATGCAGTTGCACTGTGATGTTTTATTTACATACAAATCAGAATATCCAATTAATAATATACATTTTGCATGTAAACCTAATTATACTGTTGGCAAAACATTTGTGCAATCGATCAATTAACATTCGACATAAGCCGTAATTCATTATGCAAATTAGAAAATGCTGCAAAAATATTTTGCTATGTAATAACAACAACAGCAACAATGCCGTAATAAACCAGACAGGGAACAAAATTGAAAAAAAAAAGGAATAAAAGGAAAAACTGTCAACGGCAGTTGGAAAATCCACAAAACGAAGTTGCAACCGCAGAATAATCGGAGCAGACAGAGTTTCAGTCATGCCAAAAAGCCTAAGGGTAAACACAGACACACACACACTCATGCACACACTCGCAGTTGGCAACAAAATGGCGCCCTTTTGTGAGAGAGTCTGTGTACTTGGTTGTCATGGCAGCCGCCGGATACAGCAGCTGTCTCAGCCGCACTGCGCCCAAAAAAAAGAAGAAAGGAAAAAAAAAATAATAGAGCAGATAGAAGAAGAATTTCATGATGCGACTTTTGTTTGTTTGCCATTTTCTAAATGGCAGGCAGTGTACAAATGTGCAATGGCAATAACATATTATGACCAGTCCAACAATAATAAATAACAGCGCCCATTTTGTGCAGTCAAAACAGGAAGAGCCAGCGAGCAGAAGAAAACTGGGAAAACTAAACGACAAATGGCAAAATAACACGAAGTCAACAGACGACTGAGATCATGGCTAAAAATTATACACAACATTCAACCCTTGGCCAAAACATAACAACAACAACAACAGCACTCACTTATGGATAGATAAGAGTAAAAACTTAAATCAATTTTTTTTTGTAGACAAAAATTGACAGAGCGTAAAATTTGCAGAGTTTTGATTTTGTTTTTCTTTTCTGGCTGTCAACAGTTTTGCTGGTAAAGCTCTTCTTGTTGTTGTCAACACTTTCAGCTGTGATCAGCTTATGAAAATTCATAATAGCAGCAAAGTTCACAAAGTTTAAGTTGGTTTTTACATAAATTTAAGAAAACATTAAAGAAGCCTTTATCTTTGACCAACAATTGCTTAGAAAAACTTTATTTTTTTTAATTATATCAGACAACACAATCGCAATTGATTTCAGCTTAAAACAATTTACAAATCAGCAACCTTCGATTAAATCTCGAGTAGCAATAAAATTAAGCTTTACAGACTACAAAAAAAGGCAATTTACAAATTTTTCTGTGTTTTCTTTGGATAAACCCGTATTTTCTATTTTCTCTTACATACTTTGCGGTTTCTTAAACATTTTCTTTGAAAATCGAAAGCTGAAATTTGCTTTTTTTAAACAATTCACACAAGTATTTATTTTCATTTGTTCTCCACATCCACATTAAGTTCGAACAATTGAAGACAAATTCTAAAAGTCCTCCTTAAATGCGTCTGTTGTTTGCAATCCAATTTTAAATTCCTATTCAAATTCCTATACAAATACAAATACAATTACGAAGTGAAATATAAAAATAAATGTAAATACAAGTGCAAATCAATCAAACAGTCTGAAGTGTATACATGAGTAATTTTCCTTGTAAAATGACTACTGAGAATACTTGATGCTATTTTCATGTCTAACACATAAGAGTAAATTATTTGTGCGTCGTTTTGCCATTTAGCTATAAACATGCAGTTGAATAATTTAGCAGTCCGTAGTAAATTTATTTATAATTTTATATTGTTTTTCTCTTTATATTTTATATTTCATCTAATAATTTGGGTTTATCTGCTGTGAAGTCTTTTATATGTGCCCCCAAAAGTATGCTTCAACTTGTCACCAAAACCGCATGACAAACCAATTTGAATGCAATTCCAATTAGAATTATGAGAACACACAAAACAAATTCGAAACGCACACAAATATACACTCACACTCACACACACAAACACTCACATAACGGCAACAAACAAAATCGTTAACAATTAAATTGAGTGTCAAAACGTTTTGGCCAAAAAAGCGATTTGCATTTTTAATTTGGGTTAAGATTGCGCGTGTGTAACCTATGAATTTCTCGTGTGTGTGTTTGTGTGTAGGGTATGTGGGTGTTGATACACACACGCACATTCATGAACCTGTCAAAAGGTAAAATTATCGTTGAGCTAAATCCCAACAACAACAGCTGTGTGACACACTTGTTGTTCTTGTGCGTTTGGCATTGTTTTTGCAAGCATTTGGCTGCCTTGCAAGGTTACACACACTCACACACCCAAACACCCACACTAACACACACCAGCACATGTAAATTGTGTATGCTTACAATACATTTTATGTAGCGTAAACTAAAACTTGCTAAATATTCACCACGCTCGACTGTCACATTGAAAAACTTACTGCTGTCCGTTACCCGCTGGCCCGCCCACCTACCGCCCATTCTGCGCTTCACGCCTACTGCCACCCTCCTCTCCTCAATGTATATACAAAATTTATGTCGCGAAACTTGTTTTCCTTCAACGTTTCGTCGTTGCGGCTCTTGAAAATTTAGGCCAAAACACTTTGAAGCCCAGAAGAGCATCATGCTGCTTTCCCTCTCTAACAATCACCCTCTCTTTCACTCATTTTCCTATATTTCTCTGTGTAAGGTTGGGGCTGCTGCTAAACTAGAGAGCCAGAACTAAGCAAAACATCAGCATGAAATGTGTCATAAATGATATTTATGCTCATGTCTCGCTGCTGTTGTCGAAACTCTGCTCAAGTTGAGTTTTAGTCCAAACATGTGCTTAATAATTCACATAGACAACTTTCAGAATTCATCAGAATATGAATTTCAAATGGACCGAAAACTAACGAATAAAACTAATGGCATAAACTCTATTTTATGTGTGACATTAAGTGCCATGGCACAGAAAAGAATTTCACAAATTACAGTTTTGGGTATATCGCAAAAGTTTAGATTATTAAATTATAGAATAAACATTGAATTAATTTTTAAAAAAACTGTCAATTTAAGTTCCAATTTTCAATGAAATATAATAAACAAGTTTATGGAAAATTCTATTTTTATTTGACAATTATTTTAACTTATTAAGATCATATTTAAGTATGAATTTAAAAAGTATTAAAAACAAGTAATTTTTAATCAGTCTTGTTTTATAAATGTTTGTTAAATTTAGTCTCTTAGCAAACTTCAAATAGTTTTCTAATCCACAATTTTCCTCAAGTCTCAGCTTGTACTACTCTTCTTTGGTAAATTCACATCAGGATTTGTCTAGAAACCACAGACTGCTTGAATGGAAAGCCTTGAGGATTTGCTCTTTACTTTGCTTGCAAGTTCTGGCATGCATATAAATTATGATAATTAATGCTTAATTAAGTTGCTTTCTCTACAAAGCAGCAACAGTTAATCTAACTGAGAAAACACAGCCCTTCAAACACACTCACACACACTTGCACCCACTTGAATACAGTTTAACTGTGTGCGTTTATGTTGTTAGTTTTAAGTTTTTGAACATAGCGTGTAAATTTGCCAACCCGATGGCACAAGTTAAGTTTGCTTTACACGAAACTTAAATTTGCATATTCATAAATGATTAACTTCTTCTTTTGCTGCTTCTCTAAATATTTTTCCTTTGCTTTTCGTTAACTTCCTTATCTTCAATGAGTTTACCTTAAGCTACATTTCTTGCTTGGTAAATAAAATAAATTTTATGCTTTTATATGTTGCATGTTGCACGTTGCATGCTGAGTTGATTTTAGTGCTCGCCCGCTGCAGTTTTTATTCTTTTATCTTGCTCTTTTATTTCCTTCGGTACTGCCAAATGCCCCCCAGCGGCTTTTAGTTGTTTTCACAACTTTTACGAGCTTATATCACCGATATTAGCTTGACATTAGTTTTTCGCTGTTACAGCTTTTCGTGGTTGATAGAGCATTTTTTATCGGAGTTGCTGTTGTGACACGCCCCCTTAGAAAGAACAACTCAATATTACGAAGGGACAGTTTTGAAAAGTTTCTTCTTTTCGGTCTTCCAATCTTGAGGTTAAACAAAATTGCAACGTTAGTGGGAGCTGCCAACTGCTACCTGCCACATGCCACATGCCACAAGACCTTTGCTGCATAACTTTACATTATCAACTAGTCTGTTTTACTCCCTTGTGACCCTGTTGTTGTTTTGCATGCGTGCAAGTTTTCAGTTTTCCAGGCATTGCATAAATTTTCATGCCTTTTCCCTTTTTCCCCCAAATTTCAAAAGAGTTGAACAAAGCAAAAATAAAGCAAGAAAAACGTTGCTTTTCCCTTTCTTATGTGCCATATACCATACCCTATGTGCACCGCACATGGGTGGTCTGTCGTCATGTGTGCACTTGTGACGGAATGCCAAAAAATCCGTTGGGTGTAGAGGGGTGAAAGGGGCAGTAAACCCCTTTTGGGGGTGTGTTTTTTGTTTCTGCTCTCTTCCCCCTTTTTTTTTGGGCTAACAATGCGTTTGCCGAAATTTCTAAAACAAACACGCGCCATTCGAGTGGGCGTCTCAATCAGTCAGCTCCTTTATGCTTTATCCTTTGTCCATTTGCCTACCTTTCGTCCCTGCCCCTCCGCACCTGTGCCTATTACCGCATGCCCCAAAGCAATGCACTTCTGCATTAAATCATGCGTTTTGTTCTGCTCAACTCAGGGGCTGGGTCTAAATTCGGGGAAAGAGTTTTGTGCCTCTAATTGTTATGAGCATTTTCCTGTTGGACTTGCAACTCAACCCCTAAAAGTAACAGTGAGCGCTCTCACGCTCTCTGCAACTCTCTGAGAGCAACTACTGCGCCTGCTCAGCATTTTATTCCATTGTGTTCCATACGATTTTATTTCGTTTCCTTTCGTTTCACTTTCAGCGTTTCAGCTGCATTCCAATCAGTCTCTATTTCAGTCTGCTACCTTTCCCTATCCCCCCTCTCTCTCTCGCTCTCTGCGTCTGACTTTCGCCCCCTCTCCTTTTGGTGTGTATTGGCGTAGCATTTTAAATGAATGAAAAATATTGTCGTAAAATTTCTTGTCCTTCGCTTACCAGGAAATCCTCGAACAAACGCCTACGCCAAGTGCAACGCATTGTTAAGTGTTTTAGTTGCTTTCCACTCAGTTTCTTCTCCCCACTGTATGTGTGTGTGTGTGTCTAGTAAATGAATTATGTTTATCTGGCATTTATGTCCTGGGCGCACATACACACAAGTGTGTACCAACAACAGGGCATTCTATTTGTTAGTCTTTCCCTTCAGTTTCTACATAAATTAACTCGAGTTGCACCCAAATGCGGCAAGCGTAACAATCAGTACTATGTGCAACGCATGTGAATCACATTCCGTTATCCAGACACATGATATGTGAGTAGACGACCAATTGCCTTCGAGTACCCACTGTATGTCCTTACGATAAGGATAATGATTTTCGGGTATGTTGTTAAGCATCTTGTTGAGTTGTTCAAGTTGCAGCACTTAGGTAAATGCAGTGTTGGAAACCCTACTTCAAGTTATAGTTTAATGAGCAGGAAGCAGTGTTGTATAACGTCAATTTAAATTACTGTTAATCCACAGTTTCATTCATCATTAAAAGAGTTAAAACGTTGTTATTTTTATTTCTGCTGCACATTTACACACTTTCCACTTAGCGCAGTGTTGTAAAGCGTCACTTGAGTCCAACTTGCATGATAATAATCATTTTTGCAATTTATTTCCCTCACTCACTTCACTCGCTCTCGACAACTCTCAGCTCTCTGCAGTTAAAATCCCCATTTTATATATAATTGATAAGTTCAATCTTCTCGACGAATGTGTCAAGCGAAAGAATACAATAAAAAATTTAATGAAAATCGTTGAAGGGAAAAAGATGGAAAAGCAGCAAAGTTTTGCTGGAGTACGAAACGCTGCAGTTGAATGAATGATTTTATGGAAATTGTTAATTAACTGACAGCCGAACAGTGTGTTAACCCCAATCTGCTATAACCGCTACAACCTCCAGACTTCCAGTCTGTGTAACAATTAGCGAATGCAAACGCGGAAAACTCGCATGGAAAATGCAACAAAAGTTCAACTAGAGAGAGTGACAAACATTGTCTGTAGTGTCTGTTATGTCTGCTTGTTCATTTTAGTCATGTCGAACCGTACTTGGACATTTTGTAGTATTCATTTGGGCATTTTGTCAATCAGGTAGACTGGCAGCTCGGACAATTGATTGGCCCTGACTGAAACAAGGACTGCTCAGTTTGAGTCCTTGCCATGTTTATGTTCATGCTGAAAATGCTTCAATATTTGCTTATTGAGCTACGCTTGAAATACCTGATAAAACACAATGGCCAACTCTGCTCTTCAGTTGCTCTGTTGACCAGGTAACCAACCAACCAGATACGTTCTCAAATTCAACTTTTACTTCCCCGTCCACATTTCACCACGTTTTTCTCTAGTTCCCTCCCACACTTGATTGCCTTTGTGCTCTACACTTGCTTCACTCGAAAGCGTAATTACTTGTCATGACAACCAAATATTTGAATATCAATTTTTCCACAAAGACAGCTTCAGCTATCAGTTCACATTTCTCCCTTTCATGTGAGTTTTTCAGCTGTGGTCCTTCGACATGACATACTCCCACACACACACCCAAAGAGTTAAATTGAAATTGATATTTGATGGAAAAACTGGCTTTGTTTGTACAAAGTACATTGGAAATATATTTTAATTATTTGCTACAATGTGTGGATTTTAGTTTTCAAATGCTATTAAATGGTTTCCCAAACAAGTATTACAATGTAAAACTAATCTGGTATTTGGTATGAGATAAGTTTCAATGGTTTCTTTAAATATGTCAACGCTTTGTTAAGTCAAATACCAGAGACCAGCAATTAGAACTGTGCATTGAAGCAAGAATTTAGTTGGACAATTATGGAAACGGGCGACTCTTTTGGAGTAGACCTCAAGTCTATTTGTAAAGACTAGCAATTATGTGACTAATTGCATAAACATTCCAGCACTACTTTAAGATAATTTAAGAAGTCAAAATAGATTACTTTTCTAAACTAAATGATGTTCTGATGTTCTTAGATATTTCAAAGCCGTACTAAATATGGAGTTTAAGTTTCTATTCGTAATATAACTATCAATTAATAAAATACCTAGCTGACCCCTTTCTTACTTTGTTAACTAAACTAATTATTCATTTTTGACCACTGTATTAAATACAGAAAACTTTTACAGCTTTAAACTTGAATCAACAAACAGTTTACATTTTCCCCCATAAAAAAATGTAATCCCTTTTTTAGTGACATCAAAGATATTACAACCCCAAAGGATTAGTCACTGTGGAGCTTACGATTTTGTTTTTGTTCACACAAAGTGTGTCGCTTAATTGATATTAATTACAGAAATTAGCAGCACTCACCATTGTGTCCCATGTTCGTGATGATGACCCAAAAATCAATGGTCTTATCGGGTCCGAGCTCCTCATAGTCCCACTTCTTTTTGACACGCACAGCGCCATTTGTTTCCACCGTAACCCACGGATTATCATCGCGTATTTTGAATGTCTCCTTGTCCGTTTCCTTCTCCAGCTGAAACACAGACTTTCCCTCCGTATCGCCATCAGCTTCAGTGAATTCAATCCGTTTCGTGGGTCGCACCGCTCGTGTCACGCGACGTTTTTCACGATGATGCGAATGGGCATTGACCTCATCGTGTTCCAGATGCTGCATAATGAACGACACGGGCTCGGGTGCCAGGAATTCGAGTAGTACCTTGGCAGGCTGAGCACTCAACAGACTGGGATACCTGAGATCATGGGCAATTACCTCGAGCAGCAGCTCATTGGAGGTGGGCTCGCCGGCGAGCATTAGTTCACCCGTTTGGGGTACAATAATGACCACATTACTGGGTGACTTCAAGCGATAGGCAATCTTATCGCCATCGGCATCGGTGGCTTCCACTTTGCCCAAAATGGCAAATCGCTGCCATGTAATGCTGTTATTACTCTCCATGCTCGGTGATTTCTGTCCCGCAATGGCGAATTTGTAATCCTGTGACTTGAATACCGGTCGATTATCGTTCTCATCCAAGACAGTGATTTGTATCTTCGACACAGTCTTGTCCAGGCCATCCACATCAGAGGCCTCCACGGAGAGGTCATAGTGGGCACGTTCCTCCCGATCCAAGGGACGATTTGTGACCAGCCAAACACCGGATTCATCATCACCTTCAATGACCAAAGACTTGGCATTCACTTGAACATTTTGATTGGCTCGACGTTCCTGCAGCGCAAAAGCATCGTTAACATTGCCATCGATGATTGTGTAGCGAACTTTCTTTGGTTGGGCCAACTCCTCATCTAGGATGGAGCCACTAAAGGCCTGCATTAGTGGTACACCGCGCACACGTGTGCCGGCGGGATGATTTTCGCGCACCTCGCCGCTGGCATCCAACAGGGAGCCAGAGAAACGCAACATGTCGTTGCGATGCATGACAAAAAGCTGCAAGTTATGCGTATTCGTGGCATTCGGTGTTTGCTCGACAACGACCAGTTGAACGGGTCGATTGACCAGCGGTGAAATGTCAGCGGTGGTCATCACAACACCATCATCAAGTACGGTAAAATACTTGGAGTAGTCACTGTCTAGCATATGATAGGCAGCACCTACATTACCGCCACCAGCACCACCATGGTGCGCTGTACCGTTCGCTGGATGCAGTGGACGCGTCTTAAACTTCTTGATGCTAAAACCAGGATACGTATCATGGGGCAACACTAGCGACATTTCACTGTGTGCACCATCATGTTGTTGCACTGTAGTCTCCAGTTCACCGGGACTACCGGCCAGCATTCGGGCCGCATTCTCGGCACTCAGGCCGGCATAACTGGGTGTTGCCGCTGTGGCAAGTTCACTGTTATTCAGCTGCAACATCAGCAGTAGCAGCAACAGACTCCTGCTTGAACTGTACGCTTGGAGTCCACGCGCTTTGGGCGCCAACGGGCAACGTCGTGCCACCATTTTGTTTGTGGCACGCGTTGAGCGCCTTTCTTCCACTACTACTTCTTACTTCCTCTTTGGGTCTGCTACTTCCTGTCTTGTATACACTTGTTTAATTATTAAATTAAACGTCGTGCTGTATGGTCTTAATTGTAGACTTTACACGTAACACTTGAATAATACATGGAGTTGTCTTTTGTATTCGTTTAGGGTCTATGCAAATTGCTTTAGTTTGTTAACTTATTCAATTCATTGTTGTTATTAGCGCTGTGTGTTGTGTGTTTGCTTGTCGTTGGGGCTGCAAAGAAAAGAAGACAAAAGGAGCTTATTAAATAATAATAATAATATTATTACAGCTTTGGAACGTAACAGGGAAAAGCAAACAATTTCCACTACTTTTAATTAAGAAAAATATATTTACTTTTTAAAAAGCATTTCTACTCTCTTTTAGCTTTAATTTCCATCATTAAAAATGTTAATGTTTCATAATTTATAGTAAGAAAAATCTTTAAATACCATTAAATACATATTTTTCTCAACTTTCAATTTAAATTCTTACTTAAAGTATTTAAATCTTTAACAATCTTGTTCAATTATCCAAGTTTAAGATTTCCACTCTGGCTTAAAACAAAAGAAGTCAAATAAATGAAACTCTAACTCGTTAAATGAAAATTGTATGCAATAATAAATCTGCTTAGAAAAACAAACTCGCAAACTCAGAAAGTTAACAATGAATCCAACGTAGACAATCGCATTTCATTTCTATTATTTAAATCAAATTTTTAGCCACAACATTTGTGTGTGTTTTGTACTCTCGAGCTCTCTGGGTATGAAAATGGAAAGCATCTAAATTCTGTTGTGAGTGCATAACGAACATTTTCCAACGCTATCAAAAGAAAATTGTCAACTTTTGAGATTTTTAATTGGTTGTCAGTGCACAAAGTGCATGCAATAAACAGAAAATGTTGCACAAAGCAAAAACTTTTTAATGACATTAGCAGAAAATTTTAAATATTCAAGATATTTAGCACACGAGCAGAGTGACAGTGAGGGAGAGGGAGTGAGAAGCGTAGAGAGAGCGAGAGGGAGTGTGGGCTGTCAAGGATTTTGCACAGCATTTGAAATTTTGCTTTTGGCCCTTTTGAAGCTGCTGCTGACATGCTCTAAATTCAGGCTCGACTCGTGGCTTTTTCAGTTGTCGTTGTTATTTTTTTATGCCCTGCTGCTAGTTGTGTTATAATTTCCACCCCATGCAACATGTCCAAATGTGTGCCACACATGGCCGTCCTTGAAAATTTCACTCCGTACAATATTTTAATTACCCACTGTACTACTTATGTGTGTGTGTCAGGGTAACTTGGGATCAGAGACCCGGCACGCACCCTGTCATTTCAGAGACCTTAACAAAGGTTCGTATAGTCGGGGATTTGGAAAGACGGGAATTCACAACAGCTGCGCAGGCGCCGCGGCGTCAGAAAATAATTCGAAATTTTTGATATTAGCCGTTTCACGTTTCCAGTTTTATGACTTGCCAATGTGTTGACAATAGTTTTATTTGCTTTTTACGCGTAATTATCGGGAGGATTTCAGGTTCAGCAAATGCACTTTACCAATGAGAGAGTGGAAGAGAGAGGGAAGCAGGAAAAGTGAGATGGCGAGTGTACGACAGCTGAGCGCACATGTTTGTGATTAATCTAACGATCTTCTAACAAGCCATGTTAATTATTGACTTTGTCGGGCACTGAAACTTTGACAAATTGCCTGGCTGATTGTGCAAGTGGTAACTAATGGCGGAAACAACCAAAAATGTCAGTGGAAATGGTGTAGGTTGAGCCAGTTAAATTTAACTTAACTTGCACTTCACAACACAATTTTAACTAATCGAAGTTGACTTAAACTTTTCTGAAACCTTTTCCCCAATGGCCTGACACTCGCATCAATTCAATATCAATATCCCTTTTCAAACAAACTTTGAAAACATTCTAAGCCTTAATTAATAACTTTGCCAGCAACAGAGTTTTGGACAAAAACTTTGCAAGCACTCAAAAGTTGGTTCAAACTGCTTTTAGCTATTGATTGGCAAATAGTAGTTATCAATAAAAACGATGGATAGTTCGTGCTGTAAATATTGAATATTAAAAGCTTTAAATTGAAAATCTCATAAATATGATATGAATTCCAGTTGTGTGGCAATCGAGCGTGTGGTCAAAGAGAATGCCAATTCAAAAATTGGTTTATGTGCATTTTAGCCAAATAATACGAGCCTCAAAATGAATCAAAAAGTAAACAAAAACCATTCTGTTTGTTTGACTGTCTGAATGTTTGAATCGTTACGAGTGTTTGACGGTTTTGTGTGCGGGTGAAGAGGTAGTAAATACTCATAAAATGCCATGAATTTTAATTGCATGCCGTTGATCACGTAACGACAACAACAACGACAACAACTTCATCAAAAATCAATAAAAAATATACCACAATATTGGCTATCTATTGACAATAAAAAGAAAAACAACGATTAAAGCTTCATTAGGCAAGTTTTCATATACCCTGTAAATGGGTAATAAAGTGTGTAATGAATTTATGAAAAGGAAATAAATTTATAAAATCTTGAAACTAAAATTTGAGGTATTAAAATAATAATTTGTTTTGTAAGCCTTTGGATACATTTTTATGGATAAATTAATTTTTACTGAGTATCTATTATCACCTATCGTTTAGCTTATATTTTCCTTTTTTTGACATTGAGCACATGCAGTTAATAACCGAAAATTTAAGCACTTTTCGGACGCGCTTTTCAAATATTTATGACAATCACAAAAGAGTGGCCAGGCACGCTTTAATTTAATACAGCGCAGCCTTTGTTGAATACAAAAAGAAGAACACTAAAAAAATAAACCAACTACAAAATACCCGTCAACCTAAATTTGTAGAGTTATTAATAAATTTCTGATTGAAAGGTTTTGTTAGACAATTAAAAATACACTTAGAATAGGGAGTTCTGTTCGTTTTTTTATTTCTCGTTATGTTCCCAGTGAATACTCCCCAACTCTAAAGCTAACGGATATCAAATCAAATAAATATAATAAAAAAAATGAGGCCTGTTTTCTGTGTTTTTTCCACTGTTGTGCTACTGAAACTTGTTAAAATGCTGGCTACATTTAAAATTCTAATAAACAATGCTAAGGCAACGCCTTGAGCTTTTGTCGAACAGACGATGCGACTATTTAGCCAAATTCAAGCCAACCTTAAGCCAACTTCAAGCCAGACCGAACTAAGTGCACAGCAGGTGGTCTCCAGAGTGGATTTTTAATCGATTTTAAATTGCTTCGAGTGTCGAGATGTGGAGGAGTGGTCGACAAACTGCGCCTCCAGCTAATGCCGCTGCTGCCCTCGTGGGCGTGGCATAAAAATAACACAAAATTTAACATAATTATTGTGCAGGGAAATAAAGTAAACTTGTGTAAGGTTTTTAAAATAAACAAAAGTATCCTCAGGTGAATTTCTAAGACTTATTTGTAATTCATTTTAATAAGAAAAGTCTTTGAAATTACAAAGTTTTAGTTAGTTAAACGACAAAAGCTGCTTAAAGAAGAAGAAATTTGTATTAAATGTTTATGTTATTCGATATTTCAGTGGCTTTTGCAGAGCATTCAAAATTCGTTGAGTAGTTAGTATATCACTGATTTTTCTGCTATCTGCCTTCTGGCTGGCATTACGCATCAATCATTTGAATGGATGCATAAATACATATTAAAGCCTATACGATCTCAAATATATACAACTAATTTATTCATTTATGCCGAAATGTAGCGCATACTTGAGAGCGCTCGGCATTTTTACTCCAAACTCTTTGAAACGTCGTCTTAAAGTTGATTTTGTATTCGCTTTATCTTCGCTTTTAATTAAGTGCCAGTAAACAATTTGCGTATTGCGTTTAACCAAGGCATCACATATTTTTTTTTGTTTCAGAAAAATCCGCTTTGTTTTGATTAATCGAAAATGCTGCAAATTTCAAATCGAATTTTTACACGCATCTTTAGACACCGCTGCAAAATGCCAGGCAATCAAATTAGTTAAAACAATGAAATAATTTAGTTGTGAAGCAAAACTCAAACTGTAAAGAAAAACAGCGTTTAAAATAGGTTCCCAAACAAATGTTAAATGATTTATAATCAAATATATCTGTCTCTTCTCGGCTTGTTATGGCCAACCAATGGGTTTATTAGCGCCAAAAAGATATCCGGTTATGGAAATCACAGCACTTGATAATTTGTTGTAGTAGTAGCTGAATCAGTAGACCGCTGATTAGTAGATCTCCGAGATATCAGAATATTGTCTTTCAAGAATCTGTACCGTTTTATGGTAGACATTTTCATAGCTAATTGCAATTAAGATGCGATCCGCTGAAATAAATATATGTTGACAAAAGAAAATGTCGTTAAATGTCGAAGACCCTCGAAGGCGTCGAAAGTGAATGGCGACAACGCGTTTTCGAGTGGGTGTTTATTAAAAAAACAGTTCGTATATAATATTGTACCATAAAGTCGGCTATTTGATGAATTTCTCTAGCAGTTTTATTAGCTACCGGTTAAAGGAAAAGAATATTTATTAGGAAACCCAAATTCCTGAGGGAATTATTTTAAATATGTTGTTTTCCAACAAAGTCTGTTCCAGAATGTTTTTAAATTCATTTTTCAGGTATCAATTTTACATAAAAGGGCAACAAACACTAAACTTCATAATTTATTAACATTTTTCACCCCTATAACTTCAATTTCTGTTAACCTTAGCAATTTAATAATGTAACCAACACTCTTTTCTATATATTGAAAAACATACCCCTAGCTTAAAGTATGCAACGCCAGAAATGCTTATTAAATTATACAAAATTCTAGTTTTTATATTTATTTTTTACAGGGAACTGCGGGACAACCCCTACGTGGGTATTATGTAAATTGAAACTAAGCATTTAGCAGACAATTTAAGAAATACAATGGAACACATTCTGTCTGTTCGGCATTGCATGAAATATTTAGGAGCACTTTATCAAAAGGCGACGACGCGCTTTCGAGGTAATATCAAAAGGAAATCTGTATACCCTGTAATATCAGGGAAGGGGTATTTTGTGTGCAGCAGAAAGAGGCGTGACGTACACATGTTTCTGAACAGCAGCAGCAGAGTCTTAAGTAAGTTAACACTTTAAGTAAATAAATGTTTTTTTATAGCCTTCGAACTTAAAATAGTTTAATAACTCAACTCAACAAAACTTATTTTTGTACTAGCTAAATATCAGTTTGCAGGGTATTTTAGTCAGTCATTATAGCTTGTTTGAGGTACCCATTCTGATATGTATTTCGTAGCGCGTGGCACTCGCAATCAGACAACGACAACAACAATAAAGCCTCTACAGGAAAACACGCGCAAATCTCCTCACAAATCCCCTGCACACATACACACACACGCACACGCTGATGCACACACACGCACAAGCATTCAGGTAGCCAACCACAATGGGCATTTCCAAATAAATAGAATCCGTAGGCATAAAGGGGGAAATTGAGGCTGAGGGTTTCACTTTGGGTTTAGGGTTTGTTTTTGTAACGGCGCCTATTTCTGGCTGTGTCTCTGTCCCTGTCCTTGGTTGTGAGGGTTCCTCTAGTACTTCCGCCAGGGTTGGGATACAGCAAACGAAGTGCTTCATCAAATATGAATTGGAATTGTGTAAGAGAAGAGGAGAGCAGCAAAGAGGGAAGGTAAAGGCAGCAGGAATGCCAAACAATTTTCAAGTTGCTCCATTGTGGCTTTTGCATTGGGAAAATGTCAAGCGACGTCCTCATTTTGATGGCACTGAGAAATTGAGCAGACAATGATTAATTGAGCGCTTGTTTGGCTATTTAAATTGCGTATATGGTCTGCTTTTTTTAAGCTGAGAAATTTCCGAGAAAACTCATTAATGCAGAGCTTATTTATTGGCTGAATGGCCTGTCAACACTTGCAAACAGAGTGTGAGGTAGGAGAATCCCCATAAACAAATACACTGAGGCTGTCAACTCGAAACTGACTTTTAAATGCAAATATTGGCTGAATTACGCCTCGGGACAATCGTCTACCCAAAACCCGACAAACGTTCTCCCCACAGTCGCCCATAAATAAAGTCATTACGCACTGTTTTTCTCGGTGCTCGTGCCAAAAGGGTTTCGCTTCGGACAATGCATCTCGCAAATATTTGCATATCATGTGGAAGACCCAGATCAAGGAGAAAAAAATACATAAAAGCCAAAGAAAAAAATACATAAAGGGTAAACACAGTAGCCAGATACAGACTATAGACTACAAACTACAGACTGAAGACCCCAGACTAAAGACACGGCAACCAGTCACAGGTAACATGATACCCTCGACTTGGCTTTTGAGACTCGTTTGTCGGCTCCTTGCTCATTGTGTTTTTCTGTCTGTCTTGGGCAGCTACAAATTATGTGTTAACATGGGCATTTGGTGACACGCCTACTGCATATGCTGCTGCTTGTAGGTAGGCAGACCAGTGGACTGTGGACTGAATGCATGTTACCAGCTACCAAAGCAGTTGCCGCTAATTGGAAATGCAGCGATAATGATAACTCAGCTGTCTTAACTTAAGATTGCAGTGTCTGCTTCACTGAGCTGCTTGTCTTTGATTAGCTAAACGATTCACACCAAATTGAGCCAATAACAAGAGTTTGGCTAAACAGAGGTGAGCAGAGGAGCAGAAACTGAATTTTAAAGAGGAATTAGGAGTGACTATAATTAATATAAGATCTCATTTTAAAATTAGAATAATTAAATTTTATTGTGTGCCTCTTTTTAGACTTTTAGAAAAGAATAAAATATTTGTACGTTTCTTTTCTAACTCCAAATAAAGGGAAGGTCTTTTAAAAATCTTGAAACATTTCAAACCCTTCAAAACTTTCCTTTGCATATATATTTATTTATTCCTGTATCATTTTATTAAGCTTTCCATTTATTGATTTATTGTTGACATATCTTAATTAACTTGTTTAATTGGCTAATTTATTTAACGTCAACTAGTTTGTAGAGAAAGCCGTATTATTCGATGAAATTGTTCAAACATTGCAAGTTTGTATATATGAAAAGCAATTTCCATTATAAGCTCATTAACCATACGACCAACCCTAAGGCACAGCACAGCTGTGCGTGTGTGTGTGTGTTTGTGTGCTTGCGTGTGTACATGTGTTTGCTGTAATCACAATTCTGTTGAACAGAGCAAACCTTTTGGCTACACACAGCTATCAGAAATAAGCCATTAAATTGAAGTTGAGACTCCAGACTCCGTTTAGCTTGTGCCGCCTTTTAAAATGTCTTCCAGGAAAACTGATTTTCAAAAAATTAAAATTTTTTCTCTGTTCGCAGTGACGCCTGCAAGGTGTTGACTAAAGGTAATAACACCTTAATTAAATTTTGCAGGCAGAGTGTGTGTGTGTTGTTGCCCCAAATGAGAGCTAAGTTGGCCATTGTATAGGCCAAACAATTTAGTAATTTTATTGTTGTTGTATTGTGTTTAACATGCGATCGCATTGTCGTGACGATTTGAAAGGTTTCGGAAGAAGCTACACAAATTGCATAAAAAGTAAAGAAAATGATTTTTATTTTTGCTGCATTTGGTGTTGAATCAACCATGCCAAAAATAAAGAATGTAAAAAGAAAAGATATAGCAGAAATAAAGTCAAAGAATACGAATTTAGTGAGCTTAGGTTTATTCGTATTTTGCGGCAACAAATTGCAAGAACAAGAGCTGGCAATATGCCCAAAACAATAACAACAATAGTTGATGACTGCAACTGTTGCCAAACTGTCTGTGCTGCCCTTTAACGTTGCACGTTCCCACTGTGTGTTGCCACCTTCCCGCCTTCCGTCCCGACGCGCCGTTTGCAGGCCGCACTTCCGGCGTGGCGTTGACGTTGGCAAAAAGTGCAATGCACTAAAATTGAATTTAAACAAAAAGAAAATTTACAAAAGTAGAACGCAATATGTGCGCCCTCTCTCTCTCTCCCTTACTCCCTTTCTCTCTTGCTCGCTCTGATTCTCTTGCTCTCTTTTGTGCAGTGTGAGACTCGTCGCGAATCAATACAAAATGCATTCTCTATAGTTTCTGCTGTTGCTGCTGCAAGAGGAGGGTGACTCACAACACAAGTAAAAAGGCCATTCAACTTGCAACATACTCACACACACACAGACACACTCACACACGTGTGGCATGTGTAACTAGCATCAAGGTTAAATATTTGCATTTCTGTGCCCTGTTTGTGCACATTTAATAGCATTTTGTTTGCTTTCCATTCAGCAGCTTGTTTATTTGAATTTCTCTGCTTTCCTTTCCAACAGCCCAACTCCTGACACTTTCACATACCGCCCCAAAAATTAACACCCCACCCTGTATTTAATTTAATTGAAAATCGCAGTCTACGAAAAATTAATTGGTATACATTGCAGCTATGAAAACAAACGAATGTGTCTATGGAAAAATACTCGACTGGGAATTACAGTGCCTAAATAAATAAAGAAAATAAACAAGAGAAATGTATACAGTTTAAGCAAAATGCCAGTAATCCCCACAAAAAGTGTGCAATTCGGATCCGGAGTGCAGAACTAATTGGAATTGACAAAAAGATAAAGTTTTTGTTATTTTTTGGGGCATTGAATTCGTTGCAAAAAGTGTTGATAAAATTGCATTTTCTAAGGCAGCACAAAAATAAATTCAGAGCTTTTATAAAACCCAGCACTAAACTAAAACTAAAGGATCACCTCAGTGCAGCTCTAGCGCCACCTAGCGCTCGTAGCTCGTTTTGCTGCAGCTTCTTGTTGTTTTTTCCGGCTTTCTTGTGCAATATCATTGATTATTTGCAGTGCTTCTCCATCTCCCACAGCAGTTATCCCACAACACACTGCCTCCCATATGTTATGCATCACTCCCCTTTTTTTGTTCCCACTTTTTTGTTACCCCTTCTTGATTTTTGTGTGTTATTCCTTGCTCACGTATTTATCTATTCTACGTATTCTGTATCTGCTTCTTCTTATTCGCTCATATTTTCCATTTGTTGAATGAATTTTACATTTTTATTGCATGTTGGTTCAGTTTGAGGGAGGAATGTCTGACTCTAAATTCGAGTTTGAGTTCGAGTCTGAGGCTGATTCTGTGTGTGTGTGTGCTCATAACGTATATATTTTTTTGCTGTACAGATTTGTCACAAGTATTGCCGCACTCAGGTTGCTATTTGTCGTCGCCGTCGTTTTTGTTGTTGTTGTTATTGCCACCCCTCGCCCAGGGCCTCCCCCTCAGAGTATGCCTGAGCCACCCTACGAACCTTTCGAGTACAATAAAAAGGATGTGACGCGCGAGCGCACATAAATATCGCATGTGAATTGTGTGTCCTGCCAAAAGGATGCTGAGCAACACACACACACACATCCAATGGTACTGTGTATATATGTAGTCATGTATATACAGGCGGGATATCCTCTAATACAACCGCAGAGCCGGCAAAGAGGGCAATCACCCGGCTCAAAGCCCTTTGCCTTCGTCCTTTTTCCTTTGATTTTTCACTAAGGGTTGCAA
Organism: Drosophila acutilabella; assembly: GCA_035046005.1. NCBI lineage: Eukaryota > Metazoa > Arthropoda > Insecta > Diptera > Drosophilidae > Drosophila > Drosophila acutilabella. The sequence continues at coordinate 691,268 of JAWNOK010000022.1, read as the reverse complement.
TTTCCATCGATTTTCATTTCGTTATTGTTTTTGTTGTTGTTGTTACTGTTGCTGCAGTGCGTCAAGTTGCAATTTCATTCATGGTTCTTCTCTCCTTTTCTTGCCCTTCTTTTTGGCGCAGTGTTAATATCTTTCTGTTTGTCTTTCTCTTTGCCACTTGCCACTTGTCACTTGCAACTGGCACCTTGTACAAAGTTTAGCAAACCCGCAGCCTCAGCTGGTGCCGCCACCATTAGCAATTTGTTGCAAGTGCCACTTGCCTGAAAAATAAACTAAGAACTGGCGGCACAATATGCAGATTAGCAGCTAATACCCCGTTGCCTTCAAGTCTTTTCCCTCGTCTCCCTTTAAGCTGATGCCGCCTGCACTTAAGATTGATTGATTGTCGAGTGGACGGACACATGAAACGGGTTTGTAGACTTAGTTGTCTACTCTGTTTCGCTACCGAAACCCTATAAATATTTTTTGGAGGAGATTTTATTATCAAACCCGTAAAAACCCAATTTTTGACTTAATCTTTGACTTAGTTAATAAATAAATCATTTTGGAAATAAGAAAATTAATTAATATCTATTCAAATTATTAGAGTATCTGTTTGTCGGTTATTAAAATTCATGTTTTGCTACTCAAAATAAATTCACTGCCTTTTGCTTGAAATTTTAAAATCTTCTTCATTGGGAGAGCACAGAAATTGTATGTGACTCTGGCATTTAATTGCTGTTGCCAGCTAATAAATTTTAATTGTCGTCAATTAGCAACGGAATGCAGCGGGAAATGAACCAGAAAATCAACAAAAAAAAAACAGAAAAAAAAGAGGAAAGTAATGCAAATTGTGGTTTGAACTCGTAGCAAGGGGTATTCGAGTGCACCCACTAAACGGAAGTTGCAAAAATACGATATTCTATTAAAAATATCACAAGCTGAAAACTCAATTAAAATGGCAGAAAAGCAAGCAAATACAGACAGAATATATTGCATTCTTGAAAATGTTGAAATGCCTGGAAAAATATTCCAAATGAGCAAATGAAAAAGACGCATACTCAAGATGCCGATCATGTGAAACCGAAACTAAAAATTGAACTGAACTGAACGGAGAACATGTGTGAACCGCATGTGAGTGTGTGTGGACAACGCAGAGTTCGAGACGAATGCATTAAGCAGAAATTTCATTTCATTCATAAAGAATTCATTTTATTATTTCGCCAGCTCAAAGCGACCACAAAAGTCCGACAAGATGGACCAAAAGGGACGCAAGAAGGCGTGACGTAGGCATGCAGGCCAAAAACCAACAACAAATATACACACATGGACCTGGCTGAAAATAAAGATTTATTGCCATTAAATATGGAAAGTCCACGCCCATGGAATATCCAAGAGGCAAGCGGCATACCAAAGCCGAAACTCATAAAATTATATTTTCAAAAAGAGAAAAACACGACGAGAGTTGCACATATTGTGTAAGCAACTCTTTCTCTGAGCAAGTAGTGTAAACTATAATATTCTGTAAGGAATGCAACTGAATTAAAGTTAAGGCGAAAAGTATCTTACAGCTTACTGCAAGTCTGGTTGGGAAATTAATCATTTTTAAGTAGCAGAGTTTAAATTAAAGCAAAATGTATCTAGTAGTGTAAATCAACTCTGATAGAATTATTTAATATTTTAAAGTGGCAGTGGAAATTGTAGATTTATGTATTAAAAATAGATGAAGCTATTACTTAAAATTTTTATAGTTTAAAATGTGTAAATAAATTTGAATAGGATTTCAGACTCTATTAACTTATATAAAATCAGAGGCAATAAGGCTGCAGATTTCAATCTTAGGCTTGTTTTTAAAGTTATTATATGTTAAAAATTATTAAATAAATTATAATAATTATGACTTGATCAGCTTAAAAATAGCGTGAAAACTTGCATATTTAATTCGTATACTTAAAATATTTTTGATTTAATAAACTCACATTAACCAAATAGCGCCAAAAGTTGAAGATTTAATGCCATAAGATATGCAGCTAATTTAACAAATAAATGTGAATAAAAAACTAATATTTTTGAGTCCATTAACCTATCTTATATATTAGATATCAATCTATATAACGCATAATATACACAAATTTGACTTGAAAAACTAGTTAATCTAAGAACTAACCACAAAAATAAAATTTTGTTTGGTATTTATCTTAGTAATTCTTAACAGTTGAATATTTGGCTGTCTCTAAGTTTAAATTATCTAGAATAATTTAATAAATGTATGCCTTTTGCACACTCGACTTACAATTTGCTACACAAATTTCACAATTCAATGGAGGTCAGCAAAGCACAAAATACTTTTATTTTGCTATGTAAATAATAAGAATATTAAATTATGCTTCATCAATTTGAGCACAACGAATGCACAAAACGTGCGTAGAACAAAACAGAAAATGAAGAAGAACTAGACTTTGTAGAGAGAAACTTTGGGTGAAGGTTCAAACAAATTGCATTTTCTTGGGTTCTTGTCGCTTAAGCGGAAAATTGCCCTAAAAAAAGTATAAATAACTGAATTTGTTATAGACAATTTGTGCGCAGAAAAAATGAGGAAAAAGCGGCAAAAAATTAACTGCATACTGCGGCGTGAGTAAATAATAATTATAATGACAAGAAAATAAAAGAAGGTTGAAGGAAGTCGGCAATCTCCCTACGCGTATTTTGCATACAAAATGCATTTTTCTTTGCAGCAAATACTTTTTTGCTGTTTTTACTTTGCTTTCAATTTGACCGCAAAACAGGCCCCGAAACCCAATCAATAGTTATGACCCAATATTTCACGTGTTTTTTAATTCTCGCGTCGATCAATGAACAAGTTTTTTTTCTTCATTTTTTTTGTTGTTGTTGCCAAGTCGCGACCGCAATAAGTCAAATACGAGGCCATCGAGCTTTATTATGTGAGTTCCAACCACAGAAGAGAGCTCTGCGAAGACCTTTCCGTAGCGCTCTTTGGAGCCCTCTTCATGAGCGAAGAACAACCAAAGACTTGGCGTCATGGTGCAGGCCAAAACAATGCTGCAGATAAGTCAATTATATTGACTTGGCCAAGAACTACGAACAACGAAATGAGGGGCAAAAGAAGCAGTGTATCAAAGCTTTGAGGTGGCAACCAGTTTGTCTTGTTGTCTGTCTGCTTTTTTGTTGCTACTCAGAAGTTCCCACCGTTGAAAGACGGCGGCGTTTTGGACCAAGGCGATAACATCAACTCAGCTGCCAATGGCTGTCAATGGAGCAAAACGGCGCACAGTGTGGCAAACTATGTTTTTAGCTAGTTAAAATAAATTACTTGGCTTACTCTTTAAAGCTTTTTTGAAGTAAGCGAAGTGAGTTTAACTCCCACCATTTAATTTTAGTTTTAATACACAGCGTACCACTGTGCACTGTGCCACACTTTGCCCATGCTGCGCTGTCTGTGTTCCAGACGAGGCTTTATTATTTTCTGACTGGCACGTAGATTTATGTATATCTTATTTTGTGATTTTTTGTGTTTGGTTGTATTCCTTCCTTTTATTCGTAAAGCATCTTCAAAACGCTTTGAGGCTTTGTCTTTTTGCTGTCTTGTTTTTTGGCCCAAAGTGTAGACGCAATTTACTGATTACATTATTGCTGGCAAATTGCTAGATTATAGTTGTTGTTGCTGCTTTTATTGTGTGCATATTATTGCCTGTCAAATTATAGTTATTAGTTTTGATGTTTTTCAATCAACAATTTGATTTTTATAGTATTTTTTTTTTAAGCCTCAAAATAACAATAATTTTGGAAAATATATTAAAGCGCAAATTGCAAACAGTTTGGCAAAATTTATTTAATTATAAAATTGTTACACTTGTGTTATTTAAATAATTTGCGGTTGTAGTTTATTTATTTATTGAGCGCTTATTCTCACTCTCTCTCTTTCTCTTTGTGCCTCTTGTCTCTCTAGAATGCGTGGAAAAGCAAACAGGAAAGCAAACAACAGAAAACCGGCAAGAAAGTCCAAGCGAAAGCAAACTGACAAGAACAAGTGCAGCACATGGCAGTCAAAATCGAATGAGAAATGGGGAGAGAGAGAGTAATCATGAGAGAGAGTAGCAGCAGCAGGTCAGAGCGCGCTGGGCATAAAATTCTGCAAAGTTGTCGCTCTCGACAGCGGCAACTGCGCAAAAAACACCCCACAAAAGCTACGACCCACACAAATACACCTACTCTCACACACACTCATAGTGTAGTAGTTGTAGAAATTTTGCAGACAGTGCTGCCAATTCCTGTGCATAGTAAGAATACTACAAAGGAGTATTTCCACTGCTGATAAGCGGCAATTGTGTTGAGTGGGAGCAGAGAGCGACGTGGGGAAAGGCGGGCTCAAAAGGAGGTGGCAATGGAAGGAGGAGGAGGAGGAGAAAAAGCAACATCGATCGATTTTTCATGCAGCAATGCGAGAGGAGCACACAAAAAAACTGCTGCATACGCACAGGAGCAGCCCCAGAGCTCATTTTGGGGCTGTCAGAGAGTCAGAGCTCCACGCTCTCTTCGAACACACAAACACGCTAATCTGTGAGTGTATGTGTGTTAAGCTATATGTGAGCGACGTGTATGTACATGTCTAAGGTGTGTTAACCTCAAATACGCACACACACACACACGCAAATAGATAAATAGCAATTGCTTCTTGGCATTTTTTTGCACGCTTTCTACAGGTACGCAAATAATTATTTTAAATAAAAATTATTTTAAAAAAATAGCTTAAAAATAGCTATTTTAAGGCAGCTAAAATTGGAAAATTTTTGACAACTTTTGAACCATTTTAGCGGCTTAGTTTTGGCTTGCGATTTTGTCAACTTTAAGCTATTTAAATTGCTCACTCAATTTCTATATTTTTATATAAAGCGTTTTCAGTTTTCTTCCTTAAATAAGTTACTTGATTTTGTGTTGATTAATTTGCTTACTTTGTTTTGAATCCTTTGCCGCAATTCAAACAACAGCTACTAATCCAAATTATTGATTTTCATGGAGTGCGTGTGGCGTTTTTCCTGCTCTTTTTCTCCACTCTCGAAGCGAGTTTTCTTTGCTTTCATTCGCTTTCGATTTGGTTTGTTTAGTTTTCACAATTTTCACGACACTTTTCTGCTTCTTCCGCAGCTTCTGCTTTTCTCTATGTATAATATTTTTGTTGTACTACTTTTTGTGTTATTTGATTTCGACAGCGGCGTTTTTACGTTGAGGGGGTAACTTTTTTTTGTAATCAAACCATAGGGGGGGCGTGAAAAGAATTTATGGGCAGGCGGTAAATATTATAACTTTTGGCATTTTTGTTTAACAATTTTTCACTGTGCCCAATTTTGCAAAAGACACAAACACACGAGACGCACACACACAGAAACACACTCACATACACACAAAGCACGCGACGCGAAATACACACACGCACACATGCACATACAGTGAGAGGGGGCGGCGTTTGCGGAGGTGGGACGGTGTGTGTCTATATATCCTTTGCATTCAGTCGGTGCGCGGAGTCAACACACACATACACACGCACGCACACACACAAAGCGACAACGAGATTGAACACTATCCGGCACCGTTGTCCTGTCACGAGCAACTCAATCGACACAATGAGCGTGCAGCAGTCTGGAAAAGTCCTCAGAGCCGATGGAAAAACTGAAAAACTCACAACTCAACGTCTAGGCCAAAGAACAAAAAATAATTTCCCACCACCAAACCGTTTGCAGCGAGAGCAAAGAGAGCGAGTGACTCTCTGAGAGCATCGCGGCTGCAATTGGAATGAATTTCGGTAAAGCGAGAGAGACGGGGGAGAGAGAGAGCAAGTTTCATCATATGTTCCGTAGTCTCTGGACATTCTCAGAGTCTCGCACATCCTGCTGTTATTCAAAGTTGGGTCTCGTGCCAACCGCAGATGAAACTTGCTGACTTCCTACATTTCCTCCACTTCTAGTTCCTCCCAATTTTGGCCTATACAATCATCCTCTTCTTTTTATCCTTACTACTCTTGTCGTTGTTGTTGTTGTTGCTTAGGTGCTCACTGTTTATCAGTATTTGTGTAATATCCTGTATTTTCATGAGTTTCCGCCAGACTCTCGTTACAGTTTGTCTGTTTTTTATTTATTTTTATTTTATTTTTTTTTACGTTTTCGTTGGGTTCTATTAAAATTTGTTTGTCCGTTACTTTTGATAACTTTTGTGCAACTTTTGGCCTCAAAACATTAGTATTGTTGATTAAAATAGCAGTCTGACTGCTAACAAGTTAGGCAAGTTAATATTTAGTGACGTTATTTGCTGTTATAATATAATATTATGGGTGAGATTATACTATAAGATAATGTAACTGAATATAGTGATTACACTCTTCTCAGTAACTGAATTTTAAAGAGGATTTAACTTGAAATATTTTAAGTTTAAAGTATTTTTTTGATCTTCTTTCTTAAGTCTACAAATTAAATATCTTAAGTAAGCAATTCATTACTTTAAGCTCTATAAATTCACGTACAAAGTGTCCCAAACTTCAAGCTGATTACTCGCAATTGTTGCTTCTATATAATTTATGCTTCCACGCTTCTGAGAAGTATATTTTTTTGCGGTTTTCGCCCACATGTTAAGCCACACCCCGTCTGCTGGTAAAGGGGGAAAAAGGGAAGTGAAAACGTCACGCAAAAGCGCAGTCGAAGTCAAGCTCATAAATTGTGATTTGCATGAATGCAAAAACATAAAATGAAATTTGCATTTGACTGCACATAGAATGAGTGAGGAAGAGAGGGGTGAGACAGCGAGAGGGAGGCAGGAAGGGAAACAGCGAAACGCAGCTAAAAATTTCGCTACTAATAATTCGCTATAATATTATATACAGTTACACTTATGTGCAGTTATTTAAGGATTTCAAACACACACTCCCACACATACACTTCCCTACACACACACACATATACAGGTCCCGGCAGCGACAGTTATGCACACAATAAACGTTCACATAAAGTTGGTAAATTTAGCATGAAATCAACGCGATGGCAAAAGGACGCGTCAGGAAGTTGGCAACGCTGAAGGGCAGGAACAGGAGGGGGCAGTAAGAAAGGAGCCTGAAGCGACACGCAAAATGCGCGCCATATGATGAAGTAAACACACACACCAATACACACACACAGACACACACACTAACGCACTAACTAACACGCTTACAAACTTAAACCAAGTAAAGAAAACAACAAAAAAAAATTTGACGAAAAAAATGCAGGCAGCGAAATGGGAACACGCCAAGTGGGAAATGCACACACAAACACACACACACACACACGTTTACTTGGTTGTGGAGTCTGCGTTGCCTACACTCACACACACACACGAGAGACACTCTAGAGTCAGTTGTACCGTTACCGTCGCACGAATTCCAATCAGACGCTGAGAAAAATGGCGAACACCGCACGCGACGCCAGCAAACGGAATTCTGAGCGTAACTTTGTGTTTGCGGCTCGCAAGGAGCGAATACGGAACGTTTTGGCAATGGAACATGCAACAGCAGAGCCAAGACACACACACACACACACGGAGAAATACACACAACTGGAGGGAGCAGCGTGGCATGAATTTTACACGCCACGAATGTCTGTAATTAAGCGTAAGATTTTAGCAAATACTCCTTGAGGAAGGGTATTAAATGAGGTAGGTGGGGGCGTGGCTGGTGCTAGATTTTTCGGCTAAGACTGCTTTAATTTCAAATTTAAAAGAAAACGCAATTAATTAACCCAAAGCGTTGGAATTAAATTCTGTTGCAGCAGCAACAAATAAGTATAGCAATTTTATGCCGCTGTAGGGGAAAGTGAGTAGGGAGAGAAGGTGCGAGTGGTGAGAGGGCCCATAATGACAGCTGAGCTGGCTAAAAGTTAGTGGCAAGCGACAGGTAAACACAACTTGGCGCTTGCAACCTAGAAACTCAGTCAAATTGTGGCTTTAATTAGCTCAAAATGTGGCCAAAAGTGAAATCAAATGCGCAAATTAATTAAATATTTAGCAACAAATTTGTGGGTATCAAGGAAAATGTTTCAATTGCGAGTTTGTGTAGGTTAAAAGGGAAAAGAGCGAGGAGAGAAAATAAAAAATTTAAATGAAATAAACTTGGTAAACAAATTTGTATTAAAAATACAGCTGAATAGAGCTATAATGGACAGATTCATGGCTGAAAGTATTTAGCTTTATAAAGTTTCAAGACTTTAAGCTATTTCTGGCATTTTTCGGGTCATCTCCTTCCTTTTAGTTCCCAACAAACTACCCGTTAAAAATATCTTTGAGCTGCTGATACCGCGCTTAATGGCTTCCACGACTTCCCACAGGTAACATAAGGTGTCAATATGTGCGCATTAATTAGTGACATTTCATTGATATGTCCTTTAGAGCTGCTATCAATATCAGCACAGCAGGGGGAGTGGAATTGAGCGTGGGAGCGAGTCCTGTAACAAATTCGATGACTAATGAACTGCCGACAAATGAAACTGTCACAATAAAGCGACAAATGAAGCGCGTTAAATGAAAATGTTGAGCTCGACTTATGCTGACAACGAAATGCACTAAAAAAATAAAAGCGCTAAAACAAAAGCAGCACCAAAATAACTATGAACAAGACTAAATGATACCCTATATACTTAAAATATAAATAAATTCAACCCCAACCACAAAGTAGCTGCTAAGTAAATAATATGCTATAAAAAGAAATGCTTGCGGAGCTAGGCAGGCATGCCCATTGTCTACACACACTACAGGGTACACAAAGCCAAAGCAGCGACAAGGAGTAGGGCAAAAAAAGAAGAATGTAAGCGACGACATGTGAGTGTCAGAGCTACTGCAACAGATGTTGTGCGAGTCAAGCGAAAATAGACAGTCAGAGAAAGAGAGAAAAGTAAAATGAAGAATTCAAGTCTCAAATAATGTACACAAACGCCCCTCTCGGTAATTATGCGATCAAGGGGCAAACCTCAAAGTTAAAGCCAAAGCCACAAAATCCACAATTGAGAACCGCAAATGATGCTGGTGCTTGGCCACTCGGCTCATCCAATAATGTCATCATAATCAGACGAATGAGCGACCCAGGCATGTTCCCACATTGTGCAGTCGAGAATAGGGAGAAAGTAGTGGTAGGTGGAGAGGGGCACCGACTGAGGGTTACCGACTGGGGCAACACTCGCATTAAATGATGGATAAGCATTTCGAGATAAAGTCAAAATAATAAAAAATAATGTGAGCGTGTGCGCGTGCGTGAATGTCAGTCAAAGCCATAAACATAAGCAGACAAGACAGAGATAGCTACAGACAGAGCTAGAGGTAGATAAAGAAAGAGAGGGAATGTCAGCGCCAGAAAGGTCAAACTATTTTATTAAATCCAACGAATTTGAACCTTTTATGAGGGCACAAGCCCATATGCCAGGGTATTGTTTTAAAATTTCAGACATCAATATGTAAACTGCACATGTGCGTGCAATGTGTGCAAGATGAGAGCAGCAAAGGAGAGGAAAGAGCAGCAGCAGAGAGAGAGAGAGAGAGCAAAGCCACATGATAAGTAAAATTGCCTTTCCGATAGGGGATCAACAGATCAGCAGGATGCCCTGTAAACCGACAGCGCCTGACAAAAATTTTAATTAAAACACGGTAGCAATTCCTCAACATCATCATGCTGAGATTCCCATTTGAGGTGTTGAGACAACGCAATCAAATTTTGATCTTATCGATGACTTGGCAAAGAACGGCGTTCAAAAAGCAATTAAATGTTAACTTCTTTTGCGCCTTTTATGGAATTTTAATGAGCCAAATTATGCAGAAATAATTTCCAGTCAAACAAACCCGCACAAAGTATCCAGAAAAATTTACTTTTTTTTTTCGGTTATGAAAATTTGAAAGAAAACAGCAAAAAGGAGGAGAAAAATCTTTATTCGTGCCAAAGTAAATAAACATTTTGTTGTTTGTTATTGTTGTGGTTTGCTTGGTTGCATTTTGTAATAAAAAAAATATAACAACACGCACTTTGAATACAAAATGTGAAATATATATGAAATCTATATATTTTTTGGGCGCACAAGACTCTGGGCATAAAAACCGAGTGCCACAAAAAATGCGTTAAAATTGCGAAAACAATAAAAAACACTTGCAAACTTAAAATAAGCATAAAACTTGAATATTATGTTTGGCTACAAGCAGGCATATATGTGTGCAAATATTGGAATAACTATAGAACTAGTAAATATTAAAAATAAAGGGCAAATACCCTGGAAACAAGTCTAAATTTATATAAAAATAGTAAAGGAAGATATACTCACTTCTTAATTAATCCACATCTTCTGTTAATAAAGTTTGCAGAGCTTTGAGATAAAAAGAATAAATAAAATATTTGATTAGCATAGAATATTTAAAATGACAGTTTTATCATTATAATATAATAAACTAAAATACTCACTACATGCTTAAACACAACATACATTAATTAATTACATTTCTCACATATTTGAGCAAATTGCAAGCATTTTCCATGTTATTAATTTGACAAACTAAATGCATAGAAATGTGACACAAAGTATGTGTAATGCCAGCTGGTTAAATGCTACTTAAGCTAGCTTATCATATGCATATCTTTCATTTATATAATACACACATACATACATATATAATGCTATAATGCCATTACAAAACTTTCCTCAAAACTATCCAGTTCACGTCACTCAGATGTTTTTGTATTTCCGTTTGCATTGCCAACATTTCAACTTTACATTAAAACATTTATCTTCATTTCAGATGTAGTCAAGAGCGACAGAGAGGGTAAGAGCGGGAGTGAGATAGATACAGAGAGATGTACTGTCAGAATCTAGTCGTGTCTGAGTCCTGGCTGTTACCAGCTAGACACATGCTCCTGGCAGCTAGCTGAGCATGTTTTGACCTGACGGCAGTACAGCTTGTATCTCGTTGCTCAACACTGGCATTTTTTGGGAATGGAGTAATATTATCAGCTACCAGCTTTAGTTAAGCAAACAAACACGCCAAAACGGACTTACACGCACACACACAGACACACAGGCACACCACAGTGTCGGTGAGTGCGTGGCCTGGCCATGTCCTGTTCGTGTCCTGTCCAAGTCCCGGTATCCTGCTGGCAACATGGACCACTCTGTGGCTACTTCACACTTCAGGCAAGTCACGTACGTGTCGGACTATTCAAGTCTCTCTCACTCACTCACTCTCTGTCTCTCTAAACAGATCCGTTGACATACTCAGCTCAAAATACAGTATCATTTTGGGTTTCACAAGTGGCGCATTTTGTTAATACGAGCTAGCTATTTATATATATATATTTAATATCTATGTCAAGTGGCCTTTAGCACACGAATTTTATGTTTTTACTATTATTATTTCAGACTCTTAACAGTTTTATTTCCATTTGTATTTCCGCTTGTGCTTTCTTACTTAAACTTTTACATCCACATTCTGCCGGCTTGTTGTGTTTGAAAAATAACTAAAGTTAATACGCCCCAATGCGTTAGTTTTCCACCGGAAAAACTGCTAAGCTTTAAGGTTATCAAAATAAAAGCAATGCAATTGCAAAACTTTTATGCGTTTCATTCACACTTCTTGTGCACTAAGCAATAAAAACATTTTCCCAGAGCAGTTTCAAGTTCGGCGGTGTATAAAATAGTTAAGAAATGGTTATAGAAAGAGGAATATTTAATACTCTATTTAATTGATAAGCAGAGAGCAAAGAAAAATGATTTAAATTGTAACACTTTTGTAGTTATACGTAGATATATTTAATTTGGAAAACATTTCTTAATTTTTCTTCTCAATATCCAATTTGTCAATAATAGAACACTACCCACTCTAAGGGAAACATCAAAAAAGTTAAGCGAGTTAACACAGACCTTGAGGCGCCATAATACTTATATGGTCAGAGCTTGTATTTATTTTAGTACATATTGTGATGCTAACAAATAATGACAATTGATATGTCTGCCATTGATGGTTCATATTTGAAGCTATTTGCTACTTGGCTTTAAGAGCAAACTTGGCTCTTTGTCTGCCAGCCTGTCAACCAGTCAATTGTTCAGTCAGTCAGTCAGTCAGTTTGTCATGATGTTAGAAGACTTTTCGTTAAGTTTGTGGCTTTGTATGTTGAATTTGAAATTGAATTATATTTGCAGAATGCTTGCTGTCATTTCATAACTTTCTTAATTAAAACTTAATTGGTGAATGCCTCGCGGTCAGAGTCGAAACAAAATTTTCTTGACGTTTTCACAATGAAAAGCTCTTAGCAACAGCTTCCCTAAATGACAATATACAAATACATATATATATATAAAAACAAATGCTTTCAAAGTTTAACTAAGAACTGTAAAGGAAAATTATTTCAGTAGTGCAGAGGTGGAATGTAGTGGGGAAAAATAGTTCCATTTCCTTTGGTTATGCCATTTTCATTTCCATGTTTTGGCTGTGTTTTTCTCGATTGTGTTAAGAGTTGGGGCTTAGTTTCAATAGCCTATCGCTAACACTTATCTACAGGCAAGTTGCCAACGAAAACAACAAAAACAACAACAACAGCAGTAACAAGAAAAACTAATTCATAAAGGCAACTGCAACTTTTTGCAGCATCTTCGACTTTTGTGGTAACGTGAAACAAAAACCAAGTAAAACTGCTGCGCTCTGGCAAAACTTTCTTAATAGATTTTTGCCCAGCGATAAACTTTTTGCTATACGTTTATTATTGCAACACACATACACACCATAACGATTGCTAGTCAAAATCGTCCATATTTCCTAGTAAATTCAGTAAAGTTACAAAAATAGATTTTCATTTGTGCAGCAGCTTGTCTAGTTACTTGTGTGTGTGCTTTTCACAAAGTTTACTCAACACTGGCAGTGGCAGAAATATGAAAAGATAGCAAAGTATATAGCCTAATGCGTCTTATATTATTTACAGATTAAATAATGAACTTGCAAGCAAAAAAGTTGAGAAAATTTAAGTTTAGGCAAGACGATCCAGTGTTAAGTAACAGATTTTTAAAGAGTTTATTTCGTGAACCTTTTAAAAACAGTCTACATATAGAAACAGCATTGGAAAACAAACAAATACTAATTTAAAGTGAATAGTTGAAGGCTCAGTAGTTCTTTTATAGTTTTACTGTTAAATAATGTAAGCTCAAGACCAGCTAAGACTACTCTGATAAACCAGTGATAAGGCTAACTAGCACTAAAGACCATCTCAGATGAAAGAATATAAATGTAGTACTCTGTAAAAAGAGGTAAAAATACAGCTAATGCTGTGATAAGCCAGTGTTGGCTAACAGACTGTATCGGTTTTGATAAACTCTGACTGTAACCATATTAAGTACATTGAAATCCTTTACTTTTTAACCCAACTTTGCCCTATTTTCAACCAGCTCCTTCTGCTTACAAGCCAAAACTCAACGCATATACTGCAGAAGCTTAATCTTCATTTTCCTGTTGGCTTTCCATTAAAATGCCATGCATCAAACTGAAAACGACGACAAGTGTAACAGTGTTTGTTGCCACTGCAGTCATGTTTTTCTTCTTTGCGTTCTTCTGCTTTTCTTTTCGACTTTTCCACTTTTCCACTTTCCCACTTTCCCAACCCCAGCTTGTGTCTCTGGTGTCTGTCACGAGCTCACAGAACTCAATTAGAATGAACGAGTTCGGCTGAAATGAAAAAGCTACAAGTTGTAGGCACCCGCACAAAAGCAAGTACAGTAGAAACACACATATATGTGTAGGATCTGGAACTGGGTAATCCTAGTAAGGTTAATCAACAGCATGACGGCAAAACAACGCACTCATAATTGGAGATGTGTGGGAAAAAAAGGAGACTAATGGAATGGGAAGTGTAGGGAATTGAAAGCGGAAACTTGCAACTGCCACAACTGACTATAACTTTTGATTAGGCAGCAAAAGTTGTAAATGCAAAAACTCGAGTCCAAGTCCAAATGAAAGTCTTATTTCTGTTTCATCTTCCTGAGACTTTAGCGCTCCATTTAATAATTTAATGGGTAGAAATTTGCAGCAGTTGCAGTTGCAATTGAGGGTCTTCTTCCCCTTTTTGCCAAGTGTACGGAAATGAGTTCTTAATGGCCTAAGGACGACCACACACTAACTCATTCTGTTTTGGCCAAAAAAAACAACTTCAAGTCGCTTCAAGTGACTGCGGCTAATTAAGCTTCAAGCCAGTTTCTACTGCCAAATTAAATGAATGAGTGTTGCGACACTTGAGCCTAGACTGCATGGGCATTTCACACGCCCCCTTTAAGGCCCCTGCAGTTAATCTTCACGCCCAGTCTCCCAAACTCTTCAAGTGTTTCCACATTCAATGCCAGACTTCGTTGTGTCTGTGGTAAATTTATGTGTCTGCATTTCATTTAATTTTCGCTGCAGCTTTTGCAAACTTTTTTCAAAGCCTTTTTCACAATTAGTCGCAGTTAATCAAACAAGCAGGAAAAAAACATCGAAACTGGAGAGAAAATAAAATTGCAATTGTGTTTAATAAATTTGCATGGGCCATAAACAAAATGCTTTCGGCTTGTTGGCACTCAATCGCAGACATCGCTGGCATTGTGCGAATTTTAACTGCGAATTGATTATAAATTGAATGCAACGCACAGCAGATGCCACAGCAATTGCAGTTTATGGCGAATTTATTGAAGGAAATAATAAAAAATAATTTAAGAGTGGAAAATAATTTAAGTGAAAGGCAGTAAAGTTTTGGCTTAGGATTCTTTTCTCATTAATATTTTTAACATCTGCAGAATTTAAGCACATTAAAAATAAAAAGTTTCAATCTGGCAGCACATAGAAAATGCATTTAAAACTTTGAGTTAGGTAAGTGGCAAGGACATGGCCAATACCAAATGCCAAAAGCCGAAACTCTGAAAATGTCAAAGTTAAAAAAGCAAGTAAATTCGTCGGACTACAAAAAAAGTGGCCATGGAGGTAACAAATGGCAGCAGAAGGTAACTAATAGTTTGTGCCTTTATTTGAGCAACAATAAAATATAGTGTAGCAGAACATTAACAATCGTTAAGCTAGAACCACAATAAATATAATGGCTAGCAATACTTCTTATGGCCATAACCACATACTATTCAAGAGCCAAGGTCAACAGAGTGTAGAGGCAACGGAAAATATACATGTTTGTATAAATAAAAGTCATTTAATTATTAATAAGTTACTTGGCGATTTGCCAGCCATGAAAATTCCCTTAACTTCATGCATTTCCCTGCCACCCCCTTGTGGAAAGTTTGTTTCGCTACCAAGTCCAATATCGCGATGCCAAAACAATGGCGACCACTTAAGCGTTTATTACTTTACAAGTAGTGACCTCCCACGCTCTGCCTCACCGCATCTCCTGCCACTCGCTCATCCCCTTTCCAACCTTATCCTTTGCTGCTTTTCCTTGACCTCTAGCAACCTGTCTTGCTTGCGTGCAATGTCTAAAAGTTGCTTATTATTCAACCAGAATGAGCTTTGGGCATTAGCCGAAAGTTGTGCCGAATATTTCATGTGCTTTTTATGCAGTCCAAAGTAGCGGAAAAAAAATATATCGCTTCTTTACAGATACTTTTTGAATATAAAGAAAAATTCTTAAGCTTTAGCTAAACTTGTCTATAATAAATATTTTTTTATATAAAATTTAATTTGAAATATAAATAAAATACTCGTGACACGCGCACATCCTTTAAGCTGTCACAAACTTACTCTAAAGTGCAAAGTTTTGAGCAATTTTTTCTGCTACTTTTCAGAGTTTATTTAAGTGGTTTTAAGCACTTCGAAATAAGTCGCTAAAGTTGCACGTCCATTAATTGAAAAGCCAATGTGACGACTAATTATACCAAATAGGTGCCGGATCCAAAAGTGTGGAAATAAAAGCCGAACCTAAGCTACGGAATTAGGCTAATGTTGGCTTCGTGCCACTAACAAAAAATGAAATACAAACACCAAAAAAAAAAAGAGTATAAAAATGGGGAATTGCGCATAATTGGAGAGCGGCAGAACGGATGTTGCTGATTGCAATTTGATGCTTACAAATTAATAATTGAGGAAGGTTTAATTGATTCGACTACACAAAGAGGCAAAGAGAGGGACAGAGTGGTGGAGAGTGTAAGAGAGACGAAAACAAACAATAATCAACTATCCGGTTATTAAAAGCGACCCAAAAATATATATTAAATAAAGCTTTGGGCGTTCAAATTAAGTGCTAGCTGTAATTTGCTACAAAATATTGTAACTTTAAGAAATTTAAGAACTCTAAAGTTGAAATGAAGCAGTAATTAAATTAGTATTTCATTTGAGGGCGAATCAAATGAATTTTCAAGTTGAGTGTTGGACTAATGAGCTTACGACTCAAGTGTTAATTGTCACGGCTTTTAACACTGGTCAGTTACCAACACTGTTTCACGCACAACATGTGGGTGTCGAAGTGTGTGTGTGTGTGTGTGTTTGTTACTTTTTTGGTTAATTTACTTAACATCAAAACTCATTTGATTATCTAAATTGTAGCAATTAAAAGTAATTTCCATGTCGAGGGCGCTTGCCACTGACTTTTAACAACACATTTGCCATTAAATGCAGCCGCCTACAGAAAAACACACACACACCCAGTACACCCACACACACCCAGTACACCACACACGCACACTCATACTGAGACTTACACACAAATTCTGTGTATATAAATTAAAAGCGATTGCCGCTAAATTGAAAGTGAAATTAATTGCAGGCTTTGTGGGTGCTTTGAGAGCAGAGAATTGTAGAAAGAAGTGCAAAGACTGAGGAGTGTTGAAGGGAGCAGGGCATGAGAAGACTCGCAGAGTGTTGAATTAAAGATTTTCTGCTGCTTTCGATGCACACAAAGTCAAACAGCAATTGCGGGAAATCGCAAGGTCTTGAGTTCGCACTTCTTGCAGTTCAAATTGTTAAGTGGAAAAGCAACTGCATTTCGTATCATTTATTTAGAGACCCTGTAGTGTACTGAAAGGAAGTTGAAGGGATATAAAAGTTTGTTAACATATCCGCGTTCTCAAAACTGCACAACTTGGAAACCACTTAAGCAAACTGAAGCAGTACGCGGTCTTTTAAAGTTGCTTGGCTTTACTATAGTTTTGCCCACAACTTTGGATTCTAAAGCATCTTTTGAACTGCACTTTCGATTCACAGTTCGCTATTCAATCGCAGCTGCTAAACTTTTGCTTCATTTATCAAATTTATTTCATCATAACATTTTTCTTGCCATACTTTCAATGACAGCCTGAAGAGCACAGTGGAGAGCGAGAGGGAGAGCTGGAGGGAGACTTGGTGGGTTTAACTGTTGGTCAAGTTCTTGCCATTGTTGGTAGCGCACTGATTTCGCACGACAGACTGTCAGTCAGTTAGTCGGTCAGAGCGACGCATTGTCCTTTGGTCAGTCTGCTTTTTTTGTTCAGCCAAGTTGGCAGGTTTTGGATTTCCGCGCCAGTGACAACGACACTTGACACGGACCCAAAACTAACTGCGGCTGGAGCCTTATAGCTGCAGAGCCTCTTCAAAGCTTCCTATCACTCCCTTTTATACCATTC
Organism: Drosophila acutilabella; assembly: GCA_035046005.1. Taxonomy (NCBI): domain Eukaryota; kingdom Metazoa; phylum Arthropoda; class Insecta; order Diptera; family Drosophilidae; genus Drosophila; species Drosophila acutilabella. The sequence continues at coordinate 673,665 of JAWNOK010000022.1, read as the reverse complement.
ATTTCATTCCATTCATTCAGTACTATAAATTCAGTGGGAACAAAGACGCCTCTGGTCAGCCAACTGTTGACATTGCTAAATGAATGAACTTTAGTTGGGTTACAAAACATTCAAAAAGTATAAAACATAAAAGAAAAGGAAGACAAAATAAACTTAAATGGTTAAGGGAATAACAGGAAAAGAATATTTATCTTTTGGTCGGTTGAATGTTGAATACTCTGTTGAAGGTGACGGCAAACTTAATTAACTTGTAACTATCATATGATGTCTATGTAAACTACTAGATAACATATAGCACAATGTTAAACAAATCTCTAGTAATAGCACATCATAATACATTTCCTTAAGGGTTTGCTTCACACCCTGAGCAAACACAATTTAAAACACATATTAATTAATTCTTTTACTCTACAAATTCTTGCATAATACGAACAAATTCACTGCTTTTACGTGTCATGCTTTCAGCACTTACTTAAGAGCTTAGCAAAAAGAATCATTTTTATTGTCTGATAGCTCTTGAGCGGCAGAAACTAGGTAGGAAGAGGTGAGAGAGGTATGAAGAAAGGGAGATGTTTGCCAACCAAGTGCAAATCAAATGCACTAAGCGTAACGGTAACTGAGAACAGCCAGTCCTATCTATCCCTCAACCAATACCTGTCCCTTTACCTATCCCTAAACCAATCCCCAAACTCCCAGCTTAAGTTTTATCACCCCAACCCAAAGCCAAAAAACCAAACCCTATTCATAGTGTTTGTACCTAAAACTCAATCCGTATGCCAAGCTGCATTTATCCATTGCTAAACTTTTGTTGCACTTTGCACGTAGCCACAGTTTTTTGTTGGATAGGCCAAGGGGTAGGGAGGGGAGTGGAGCGAAAGTAGTTGCAACAAAGCGTGGCGCAACGCAAATCCCATAAAAATGAAACTGACTGAAGGAAGTTGGAAATTGCAATTTAATTTCAACCACAAACACAGTCATGGAACCAAACTCAAACCAAAATTTAAAACCCGAGCTCGACGAGCCCTTTTTATGAAGCCGAGCAAGCCAAAGGGGGAAAAACTAATGGCGCCCAGCAATGGAGGACGTGCAAGAAGTTTTCCGATGGATGGAAATGAAATAGTCTTGTTTGGGATAAAGAGGAGTGGCAAAGACATTCATCCCTTCCCCCGTTTCCCTCTCCATTTTAAGCTCCCTTTCCAGCATATTGATGGCTGGGCATGCATTATGCGTAGGGCGCGTGACGGGCACAAATGACCCCATTGCTAACCTTACATTGGTCTACATGGTTTGGGACTCAGAGCTGGGTCTTCGGGCTGTGTTTGTTTGTTTATTTGGACGTCGCATGTGTGTCGCATTTATCACTGAATCGCATTTTAACCACAGGATATTTGATCTGCTGCCATTTGACATAAGTCTCAAGAAGCAGTGAAAAAGGGGGAGAATGGGAAAAGGGGAAGAGGCAGCTGTCCAGTGGAGCATGTGGATACATTTGCCAAATGTGTGTGTAAGTGTGTGTGTGTGTGTGTGGCATGCTGCAATCGAAATTCGTGGGGGCAACATGTTTGTTTTGTATGCTGAAAATCAATAAACTGATAAACATATTGCATTGGTCCCCATTTCAGTCTTTTTGTGGCTGCTCCTTGATGGGAATTGAATTAAATTGAATTTTCTGGAAAAACTTACAGCCATTACAATTGACCTTTCAGTTCATTGCTGTACTTTTGGCTAAAAGGAAATCACATGCAATTTACTCTGCCAATTTATAGTCGACTTTTTCAAGGTAAAGGATAGGTTTGAAATATATAAATTTATTTATAGAAAGCGGCAAAAGTAAGCAGAAGTTTTAAACATATGGTTTTATAATGAACTGAAATCATTGATATATGGTTTATTAGTTTTAAACTAGTTTGCAGTTGTTTCTGAACTCTGTGGTTTAATTGACACCATAAATAACAAAGAGATACGCTGTTTTTCTAGTCGAGTAAGAGCTATATGACATAGAAGTCTTTCTTAGAATGAAACTTATCATTTAAAATCTAATTCTTTCTTTACCTCTAACATGTATTCCTAAACAGTTTACTCAATAACTTTCCAAGTAAACTGCTTAAAAAGTTATATAGTCACCTGCACCTAGTTTACTTCCCCATAAACCCTTCACACATCTAGTAGCTTGTTAATAATATGAAAATATTTATTAAATTTCTGCTTGTGAGCCTTGTGGCCGTGGTCACAGAGGGTAGTACATTTGAGGGCGAACAACATGACGACGAGAACAATCCCTATTACAATAATTTTGGCAGCAAGACAACAATTTGTCCAGAGAATGCGACCTGTTTGGATGGTAAATTCAATTTTCTATGTACCAAAAATCCAATGGCCCTATCACCCAACTGTAAACGTTTTGTGCCCATGGCCGATACAATGAAATCAAGGGCCAAAATGGTAAACGTTCACAACGGATTGCGCAACAAGTTGGCGTATCAGCATCGCTTGGCCAACATGAATCTGGTCTACTGGAATGTCCAGCTACATGCCATGGCCGAGAGATATTTGAGGCTATGTCGACCCTACAGAGATACCTGCCTGGTCATTGGCTATAATGCCACTGTTGTGGGCCACAATACGCTCTTTGTGCCAAGACGACGTCTGGCAGTGCTAACCGAATGGGAGGGACGTACTGTGAGGCATTGGTTTCTCAAACTGGGCTCCGATATTGTCACACTGCAGGAGGTAATCGATGATGAGTTCAAAGAGCAAAAGATTCTCTCTCAGCTAATTTGGCCCGCACTGGAGTTTATTGGCTGCAGTGCGGCAATTATGTTTGACGGCTTCTTTATTGTCTGCTATTATTTTCCACCTCCGGATACCAGTCGCAAACTGGAATTTACCCACCTGGAAAAGGGAGAAGTTTGTGTTTGTCCATCGGAGCGTCTCATGTGCTCCCTGGTCTTTACCAGCCTCTGTGGCATTGATCTCAACATTTATTCGGCAGCAAAGGGAATCTGCTCCAAACGAACACTTGAATTGTTTATTTATTTTGTATTTTATTTGGCAAACAGTTGAATTAAGTTGGGCAATTGGATTTGGATTACCATTTGTGCTTTGTTTTGCTTGTGCAAATTAAACGAAACTTAAATTAATTTAATTGAAATTGAATTAAAGTCAAAGAGAAACGTCTCGATTCTCATTTCAGTACAAGTAACTAATTTGACAGGCCAACGAAACTTGAAAGACAAACCGAATCATCTCGTTTCAAAAGGAAACTTAAGTGGGGCTGAAGTGGGGAGAGTTGGCATTTTGGCTTGCCTAAATTTCCGAGAAAACACACCCAAAGAATTAGCAAATCAACGGACGAACCAAAGCGAAAACAAGCCGAAAGCGTTGACTTTCCTACCCCAAAATCAACCCCCTATTTTGATGCCTATCTACCACCAAAAATACGACCCTCTTAGCACGGTATGCCTGGCCAAAAAGTTCCGTTTTGTTATTGGAGCATTTTTGGGTTGATATACCAAAACGATGTTCGGGGCCAAGTTCCTTTTGTCGCTGGAGAGGTAAAAGTTGTGGAACCTCATGTTAATATGTATAATAAAATATAATGATTATGATGTGGTTTGGTTTGGTTTGCTCGGAGCTGGTCTGGGACTGAGTTAGGAGCCTCAGATGTGTTGGCAAAAAATACTTTCTGCATAATCAGAGTATACCCGGCAGCATAATCAAAGCCAATAGAAAATCGCTGGCTGTTTATCAATGATTCAATTCAAGTGTTTGCCTCCATTATTGTAGCCAGTCTAATTTGTTGCTTGTTTTTGACATCATCAGTTTTGCTGCTCCATCATAGTCCACATTATCATCATCGTCATCGTAATCATCGTCATGAAGCTGCTGCTTGAATTTTTATGAGAAAAGTGGCCCCATAATCATTACATACGAGTGCCATTACCAAACCACCCAAGAAAACAACGAGAACAACAAGCAAATGTTTATCATTACCCGCCAGCTTCAATAGCAGACACTCCCCTTTCGCCACACCGCCCACATTTCCACTTGTCAGAGAGGGGAAAAGCTTGCGAAAATAAAGCAAAACTATTTTTATTGTTTTTGGTCTGTATTATGCTCGCCTTTGATGAAGCAATTTGTCAATAAAAATAAAGAACTATCTTGATAAATGTAGTAAATACAAATAGCAATAGAATTTTATGCTTGAAATACTTTTAAATAAATATAAAACATAAACAATAAAGCAAATATTGCGATAGACAAATAAATTACTGTCTTCGATTGAAAGTAAGTAAAACTTGTGAGCTAAAAAGCAATAAATAAACGCTTTAGCTTAAATACACAAATAAATATTCAATTAGAATTTAAATTTTATCAAAGAACTAACGAAGTGTAGAGCAAAGAAAGAGCATAAGTTATTATAAATCTAAATTATTTATTAAGCTGAAAAGTAGCTGTTTATGAAATGCAATTAAATCACATAAAATGACATTAGTTTGCTCTCTACTTATGACTAAATAAAAGCCATTTAGTAGAGCAGAACTTTATTGATTATTTGTGCAAATGGCTAAGAAATTTTATAGTTGCCCCAACTAAAACTTCAATAAATTAAAAAGAACTTTCAATTTTATTGGTAAACTTTTCATTTGCTTTCTTAATAGCAAAGACTTTGCTTTACACAATACCCCCATATGTGTGTGTGCGTGTGTGTGTATGTAAATTAGTGGAAAAGCAAATGTTTGCTTAACAAACAAGTTAGTTATACCTTAACGCATGTAGTATGTTGGTATTTATGTGGCCATTAACAATTATTTACAGCGCAACACAGTGAACAGTGAAAGGCGGCCTGAAAAGAGGGGGGGCAGAAATTCATTTGTTTTCGTTTGCCGATAGCGCGCATACGCCCCGTGGCACAGCTAATAAAATTTAAATATTGATTTATTTGCATGGCATGCGTTGTCGTTTGCTGGTCACTTTTATGTGTGTGTGTGCCTCCTCCTAAGTTTATGAGCCTGGCTTGTGCCTGTGTACTTGGCCAAGCGTATAAATCCCGCTGCTTAATTTGGCAACCCGAATTGAGTCATTAGCGTTGATTTTAGAGTCCCATAAACGCGTTAACGACTTCAGCCGACTAAGTAGAGTAAAGTGAACTGAAGTAAAGTGTAACTAGGCTATGAAATCATGTGAACTTTGGTGTTTTCAACAATTGAAATCACCATTCACAGCTTTAACAGCTGTGGTGGTAGCGTTGGCTGCTGCGGGTGACTGAGAAGTGCAGACATCAATTCAAAAGTTGCGCTCATAAACAAATTTGCGTGTAGCATCATTTATCATAGTATATACATTTTGTTTTCCTTCCAGCTGTGTCCATTGTGTGCTCCACTTAACCAACGTTGGCAATAAACAAAAAATTCATATGAATAAATAACAAGCTGAAAACGATTGAGAGCAAAAAACAAGCAGGGAATAATCATTTTTGGTTTGGCAAAGTTTAGATACTCTAGCAGGTGCTTTTAGATGTTTTTTTTGGAGTGTTAAGTATTCTTATTTAAACTGGAATAGAAACTAAGATAGGCTTACAAATACAAAAGTTTTTCTTATGAAAACCTTTAAACATATCTTATCAAATACTTCCTTACGGTATAGAGATCTGATCTGTCACAACTATATCAGATAAACATATACACTTTGTGCGGCCTGTCACGTCTTCTTCCTGCCTTTATAACAAACTTATAGTACCTTCTGTAAGAGCATTTTATAGACAGAGAGCCAGGGCAAAAGAGATAAACAGTGTGGATAACTAAATGGTTTCACCAGAACTGGAGTAGTCTCTCGCTCAAAGCCCCGCTGAGTTTACCGATAAGTGCTGCGGTTAATTCATAAGCAAAACACAGACCCATAACTTCACCCAGTTCAGCTGCGAATTCCCCAGAAAAGTATCATAAATTTTGGCATAGCATAGCAAGTGTTGAGAGTTTTGCTTTAGTTATATCCTTGTTAAGATCATTGCGACTTTTGTTGTTTGAGAACAGAAACAACAACAACAACTGAACATAACGATGATGATGTGCACTTTTCCCCAACTTCCTTGACAGATAAATAAAAAATGAATACACGTTATGTAAAGCTGCAGTGGAAAAAAGAATTACACACCCTGGACATAAGCATCATTTATCATTGGGGCCAGGCCCCCAGAAATGTTTGATGTTGATGAGTTTTAAAAATATTTGACATGAAAAGTTGAAAATCTTTTGCGCCACATGGAACACAACTACCATAAACGCTACTTGGCTTCGTTACTGACACAATTACTCAGCACTTTTCTCGACCAGCTAAGGAGCTGTGCTGGCAACTGTTTCAAATTCGAGAGGCGTGGCAGTTAACACGGCTTTCAATTGTACTTCTCATGCAGTACCTGTAGGAACGAATCTCTTTTAATTGGCTTTAGTTTTGGGCATAAAACTAAAGAGATTCATTAAAAAATATTATTATAAATTATATAACTAATCTTTTTTATAACTAATATTTTTTATAGCCGTATAAAATCTTGCCAAATAGCTTTCTATAATTTGATGGCCGTAATTAATTTATGCTGATTTTTTTGAGCTCAAAATTAGCATTTTCCAATTAATCAAGTGGTTATCAAGTGACGAATTAATCATTGGCAAGTGCTTAAGGCTTGGCTAAATTCTGCAGGATTGGAACACAAAGCACACACACACTAACACACACTCAGGCACTCACACTAATATTAATTAACTGCCACAAGTTTTGATTGCGAGTGTCATAAAAGTGCGCAGACATGCAAGCAATTTGTGTTTTGTTTTGGGGCCATTTCCAACAATCCCTTACCAATAAAAAACACCCACACTCATCTACAAGAAAGGCGACTTTGTGCTGTACCTTAGACCGACCGCATAATGGCCTCACCCAAAAAGTTTTATGGCCTAGACGGAACGGGAGTTGGTTAACCCTTTTTCACTTTCAGCCGGAAGTTGTTAGGCTTGGCAAAAGCATTCTAATTTGATTCATTTTTAGTTGTTGCGACGACGCAGACACGGACATGGACACAGACACGGATACGGACACGAACTTGGCTAAGACCAGACTAGACCGGGTGCTCCAACTTTCCTCCTGCTTCCCTCCGCTGTAATTTGCTTTTATTTTTCTCTGTTTTTTTTTTGTTTGGAAGGTGCTAAGGCGTTGTCATGTTTTCTGTGTTCGCGATTTGGGCAAAGAGATTAGAAGATTTATACGCAGATTTTGCACTTGTTAAATGGCCCAAATGTTGAGCAGCAGCAGCAGCAGCTTTTTGGACCAAAAACCAAATGAGGTACCGAGTACTTTGTTTTATCTAGCACATACAGTTGAGTAATTTGTGTTTTAATTGAATTCAGCAGCTTTGTTCAGACTTTGCATGTTCTTAAAGTTCTTAAACAAATGATAAAACTAACTGTTTTTTTGGGGTTTGGGTTTTGGGGTTTAGATTAGTTTTCTCAACTTTCACACAGCTCGCAGTTGATTAATCATCTTATCAAATTCATTACATTTTGTTTAATGGATTTTCAAATACTTTTTTCTAACACACCAGACAACACCACACCTCTGGTTTATTATCTAAAAAACTGTAAGTTATCGAAAAACTATAGATCATGGGCTTAACCGATATCGTGTACAGTTGAATTCGAAAATATTTATCATGCTGTATTAATCAATTTCATATGCTTCAGTTTGGGTCAAGCGAAGGAGCCAGCGATTGGCGTCTAATAACAAAAATAAATACGAAAAAAGCTGTCCCGCATTTGATATACGCCTCTGATAAAAAAAAGCATACTCCAACTGGATGTGAATGGGCATATAGATATGGATATTGATATGGATATGGATGTGGATATGGATATGCGTTTGGGGCACGCATTCATGCAAGTTGGCTTGACCCGCACGACGGCAGCTTGAAAAGCGGCTTCTCTTTTTTGTGTCTACAGACAATTTAAGGTTTTAGCCACGCTAACCGTAACCAGCTAGCGACAGAGAGGTAGTGGGAGAGAGAGTTGGAGACTGGGATCGAAATGAGGCCAAACCCTAAACCCAAAAAACTCATCATTAACCATTAGCGACGTCATCGATTGTTGTTGTTGTTGTTGTTGGTCTATTGTTGTCTTGCTGTTTCACTTAATTAATTGTTAATTAATTAACATAGATACACTGTGCGTGTGCTGCAGATACATTTTCACGGCTGCCGTTTTGTTGTTGTGTCCATAAATATGGTATCATAATATTCGTTTTGTTCGAATTTCAAATTTTTACGCTGCATTTTCACTACTACGAAGAAAAAACAAATAGTCAAAGAAAATGATGTGGAAATTTGTATCGTGCAACCGCAAGTTGCACGCACTGGCGCCAATTTGGTAGCACTACGAATTGTTGTTGTTGTTGGAATGCGGCAAAGTAAACCAAAAACAACAACAAAAAATGTTTAACAACAGTCCAAAAATTCATTTGCGTGTTTCGCTCGTTGTTTTCGCAGGTGCTGGGTTCAAATTTCAAAAGCAGACCTCAAAAACGGACACGCGACTAACAAAAGGTAACACACACACGCGTAATTTGACTGGGAATGAGTCTGTGTCCCACATCAAGACGAACAACAGCACAAAAAAAATGTATTTTGGCATTTTTCTGTTTTTGTTGGCTTTGTTTGTGGTCAAGTGACGAACAAATTAGTTGAAATTGAGCACATGAATTCTAAAATACCTGACGAAGGGCAGACAGCTTGGAATTTCAACTGCGATAGTTGGCCACATAAAATGTCTAAACATTTTAACATATTAATAACAATAACACAAAGTGAAGGGCCTAAATATTTAATAAATACACTTGAATTTTAATTATGACAAGAGCCATCAAAGAAAAAGGGTTTTAATTATGTTGAGAAGCTCAGCCACGTAAATTGTTATGTTTTTTTTTGTTTAATTTGGGATATTTATTTAGTGAATTGAGCACGGGAAAGATACACAATTGAGCCACAAAAATTTAGTACATTTTTTTTTAAGCTGTGCACTGTACAGAACTTAAATTTAAAAATTAGTAATTTTGATAACATATATTTAATAAAATTGTTTTCTGTACATAAATATTTATTTACCGTATTTTTGTTAAATTGTTTACCTAAACAACGTTTTTAATCCATTAAAAAAGATCTTTAACTTTCTTAAAAACAAACTCAAACATTATTACAATTATAATAGCGACAATTAGCCATTAGATTGCACAACTGACACGCTTTTCATTAAGACATCACAGGTGTGAGTACTCATGAGTTCACTCAGAGCAACAATTGCAATTCATTAAAGTGCCACTCAAAAGCACAAGAAGAGGCAACTAAATCAACATAAATAAGTGCAACTCGTATCAAAATTCAAAAGCATTTGCTGCACGCAAAATTCAAATCAACATTTGACTTGGCTCTTGACCAGGAAAATACAAAAAAAAAAGCAAAAACAAACAAACAAAAAGAGGTGACTGAAAAACCAGTTAAATTTGTATAATAAAAACAACAATAACAGTAACAGCATCATCATCTAGTATGTCCATAACTGTAACCAACATGCAACACAAAATGTGCCCAAAAAGCTTGCGGCAGAGAGCAATCATCGAGAGGAGGAACTGAAACAAAATAACCACAGGCACAGCAGACTGAGATACAAATTTGTATCTATGTATCTGATGCTGAGTAAATGTCTCCCTTTGAGTCTCTCTCTGTGTGTGTGTGTGTGTGTGTCTCTTGGGCTGGCCACATATCTAGTTATTATTGAAATTAAATTACCCCTAATTGAATCTGAAATGGTCAATAAAATCGCATGCCGACAACTATTTTGTATGGCTTTGATAGTCCCCGCCGACCGTTGTAGCCACAACCATACTTTATTGTTGTTGTTGTATTCAACAATTTGTTTGGCTTTTCAATTTGCATATGCATGGCAAAAATTTCATTTTTCTTTAGCTCGGCTGCTTGTTTTATTTTAAACAAATGCAAATTGAATTAATTGTTGTTATTTCCCTTAGATCGGCTATCGCTTAATGTGGCAATTTGTCTTTGTCTGTTGAATGTTGAATGTGATAGAGATCTTTCTTTATGATATGTGGAAATTGTGCATTTTTTTGTATTTCTTTATATTATTTCTGCTGTTTTTTGAGGATAAAACGTGTTTTAGATAAGTGACAGGGCCGCACATTAATGATAAGATGTATGCGGTTTATTGAGAAACTGAGTAATAGGCTCAGATAGGTTGATATAGGTTGAGATATTCAAGACAAGACAAGAAATTGTTGCATAATTTTGGCTAACTGACAGAGTTCTTAAACGAAAGGCTTTATTTCTGACTGATTGGTATACAAACAATATAATAAAAATTACTCAACTATTTGTCGATCATATATTTCTGTAGAAATCTTTAGCTTTATTTATAGGATTATTTAATTCTCAGACTGATCGCCATAAACACTTCAGCTCTAATGGAATTGATTGCTTGAACTGCAATAATTGCTGGGCTTGTTAGCGAACTAATTCCACTTTGATTTCCATTTAAGTACTTATAGAAAAAAGCACGTTTTATTTCTCATGAACAATTCGATCGCTAGCGACGTGAAGAAGATCACTCACAATCAAAAGACAGGCCAAACATGAAATCAGAGACAGTGACAGCTACAGCGACATGAAACAACACAAAGTAAGAAAAGTGGCCAAGAGTCAAGTCAAAAAGCTAATTAGGTTGGAAAATAAGAGAGCACATAAACACAGGCACAAGAGATCAGCACAGATCAGTGAACAGACATTACAAGAAGGCACAAGTAAATTACATGCGAACATGAAAGATGCAGATAAACATGCCAAACAAAATAAAACTCATGACGATCATTAGGCCAGTCCCAGGTTAAGACAGACAGTCAGTCAGACAGTCAGCGAATTGATGATCAGTCAGTGATCTATCGACATCTCAGCCACAGTCTGTGCTCCTTCCATCCCTCTCTGTCCCCCTCTATTTGTTATTATGTATGCCAAACAAAGTCACAACATGTGGACAACATGCTGGAAACAGCAAATAAATTGTGCTACATGGAAACGATCATCATGATCATTGGAACAAGTCGCATACACAAGTGCAACCTGATTTGGTATTGAGGAAGAGCATGTAGGGAGGTAAGACTGTATCGTACATAGTTCGGTGTGCCTTCAATCACAACGCATTCCATGCAACTGTTTAGCGTTTTAAAGATCTGTGACTGAGAGTCAGTCTCGATCGGGTCTAGAGACAATTCGAAAATTGGCTGAATTCAAGAAAACTCGCCTTAGATGGTAGGACACGCAGAAGACTTCCTGCCAACACTTGTATAGCAGCCTTGGCCGCTTGTTTTTGGGCCAAGAGTGCAGACAGTGTGCAATTGTGGCCAAGATTTATTTGCACGCCCGCGCTAAGAGGGCCAAAACACAACTTGGCCTGGTGCAAAATGCATTCTTTATGTGCCTCGTAAGTTGCTCTTAACGCTTGCCATAATTTTTTGTTGTTTTGTTGGCCTCATCGACAAGCAAGTAAGCCTTAACTACAAGACCTCTGCTTTAGGCCAAAAAATAAAGCCAAATCTTGCGCGTGACTTTGCGTTTTCTGTTGTTGTTGTTCTTCTTCTTTTCTGCCTTTGCAAGTTGGTAACTCTTTTGTGGCAGCAAAAGATTCTCACGATACTTTGGCCAACGGCTTTTCAAATTGGTTGACAAACTAGCAGCATCAGCACCTTCCTTCACATCAGATACACAGGCAACAAAATATAGTTTGTGATGCTTGGCATTAACATTCTTCTTAAAGCCAGCATCACTGATTTTCTTTCAGTGTAGCTCTTTTAAATAATCGTATTCTCTATGCCTTCTAATATGTTTATTGGAGTTACGATTTCAGCTCGGCCAAAGAACTTGATTCTCAATTCGTAGAGAACGTGCATTGCCTGCGGCTTGAATTTTATTTCTAGTGCAAATTAAGTGGTAGCCAAATGTGTTTTAGCCAGACAATTGCAACGCCGAGAACCACTTAGGCTATCCACAGAGCCACCACCACCACCACCAACACTAGCGTCACTAGCATCTCTGGAGTGGGTCGTGGGTTAAGTTGTTGTCGAGATTTTAATGAAACAATTAGTTTGGGTGCTTGCAGCATTTGTTAATCGTGGGAGAAAATCAAGGAGAAATCCAAACCGGAGAGGTATGTGAAAGAACTCAGAAGAAACTAGAGATACAGAGGGATTTCTCTGCTTTAGAGACTTTTATAGAAAACTTTATCAAAACTTGAACTTGAAGGAGTTCTATTTAAGCTAAACTTCGCCATGTCTTCATTTATCTAATCACATAATTTTTTTATGCTTTTAATCTTTATTTATTTACCAGCATATATAAAGATTCGTTCAATCTCCTATTTCTAAATTTTCTTCAATTTAAACTCCCAAGCGAATAAAAAGCTAAACAAAATAATTTAGCGCTCGTTTGAAAAGGGAAACTTGTTAAATGAACTCGAAACATAATACAAAGTTGAAAATTATGCTTATAAATAAATGCAAACATCCTCTTTAAGGCCAGTTGGGCAATCTGTGAGTTTGTTTTTTTTGCAAATCTGGAATCGTGCATATGCTTTAATGTACTCCAAGTGGTCACGGGAGCATCCCGTGACTTCAATGTGTCCCCAGACGAACTTCATTAAGCACAGCGACATTTATGGCAGAAAGATAAAAAGATGAAAAAAATGAAGCGAAACAGTTGATTTATAAGCACTTCGGGGGGATTTTGGATGGAGGATTTAGGGGAACTAGGGGCACATCCTGACAACTGACAATCGGCGACAATTTCTCATTACAGAATGGAAGTCGAAATGGGAGCGAGAGCAGCTCAAAGTGATGAGCAATTGTGCAAGGCAAAAGGGATAGAGAAAGGGGCTTAAGGCGGGTAGAGTAACCAAAGGGGGTAAGTGGGTTGAAGGTAGTAAACAGACATTGACATGAACTGCCGGCTAATCGACAGACCCCAAAGAAGCCTAAGTGCAACGCAAAAGGGGCCCTGTAGAGTGGGAGTAGGGGGCGTGGTGTGGCATGTGGGGTCAACTGTGCCCCACACACACACTGCCTGCTGTAAGTCGACTGACAAGGCGACCCATTTGTTGTTTTCACTTGTGCAACATTTCACAGACACTTCACGTTGCAGATACACGGTTTGGAGTTGTTGTTGCTTTTTAGACCCTGCACTCAAAATGAGTGCAGTTGTCTACTTGTTCTGCAGGAAAGAAAGTGGAAGCTAAACCTACATGCATTAGTATACAAGTACAGGGTCTCTTCCAGTTCACAGGCTCGTCTCTAGCTTCCTACTCTTTCTCGTTGTTGTTGTACCGCCTCCAAACCTCCATTAAACGTGCTTGTATGGCAGTAACTACTATTACTATTAGGATAGCTAAAGGTTCTACTTGTTGTTCTCGTTGCTGTTGTTACTGTTGTTGTGTAGTTCAACTTTTTGCGGCGGCTTCCTGCAACTTTTTTGTTGCGCTCCCCAAGCGTAGCTGAAGCTGTAGCTGTAGCTATGGATGCGAATGTATCTGTATCTGTTTCTGTATCCGAGAGACTGGGACTAACGATGTATTTATGCCAAGCGACAAACTGTGGGAACAAATAAAAATTTAGCGCAAATGCCAGGGCGACAGTCTCAATAGAGTGGGAGAGTTACTTGTGTAGCCAAGACAGCTTGTCATAGGGATGAGCACGTGATGCGATAACATATCGCACAGGTAATTGACAAACGTTTATCATTAAAAAAATATTTTTGTAGACCATACATATGGGAAAATATAAAAAATGTACACCAATTTTAGAAAAATTAAATATGTTATTTTGTCATAAAAAACATAAAAAAGTTATATACATACTTTAAATATTTAACCATATATATTTTGACAAAAGAAAGTTACCAAAATAAAATTCATAGTATATTAAATAATTATATTTTACTTTCACTACTATTATTTCTGCTCAAATAATTTCCTACCATCTCTAACTACTTCTACTTAGCTTGTCTACTTGTCTCTGTCAAAGTTTCTCAAAGAATTTCTTGGCTCGACTATCATTAATGTCAAAAAAGTAAACGTAGCAAACTGACAATATTGTAAACCCATCGATAATACAATTTTCTTTACAAGTTGCCCTCAATTTGCAATAGTTTGACATTTCGAATGCATTCCAATTGTAGCCAAAAAAAAACTATTTTTTACAAGACAAATTTCTCACTGTCAATTGGTGCAGTTGCATTTATTGTTGTTGTTGTTGTTTCGCTTCCCTCCTTGAGTTCAGGCGAAAACAACAAATCGCGAAATGCCTCCAAAAACTGGCTCTGGGTACGTCACGTTTTTCTCGCGCGCGCATCTTCATCATCATCATTATCCCCATCCCCACCGCCTTCATCATCATCATCTTTCTCTTGGTCCCAGACTCACTGGGAGACCATTACCTAGAAACTTCCCCTTATTCGATTTTTGTTTCGCCTTTTCTGTTTTGGGCAATTTTTTCGCGTATTATTTCGCTTGTCAATTCCAGCTAATCCAGCGACAACACCATAACCGCAGTTGAACTCTGCAATTTACATTTCATTCGACTTTGGGAATACCCCTATTCAAATTGCCAGCAAAACTTTAAACTCAGTTATTTCTTTAACTTAAATTTGTTACAAAATTTAGTTGTAAGTCTATATACAGTTGTTGGGTGAGTGTATTCCCAAATCAAACACGATTTGATGCCACGAAATTGTAAATAATTCAGTTCCAAAAATAAACACAAGACAAGTTTAAAAGCGATTAGCATCTTTGGAACACTCCTTGTGGGTCTAGTTGACCTTTAGCATTTTTTGCTTTTAATGTCAATTTTAAATCAAATTCTAATAATTTCATAATTTAAAACACAAAATCTTTTGTTTTGAGTTGTTAAAGTTTCTTCTGTTAAATCAGTCTTATTTAATATAAAAATTTTTTTATTTCAATTAAATCCATTTATTGATTTTATCTGATTTAATTAATATTATTAAATTTCGCAAGTATTTTTAATTAGTTTAAATAATTGCAATACAAAGCTACTGGCTTTCCTAAATATATAAAATAATATTTGCTTAATATTAATAATATATATTTTAATATTAAAATGATTTTTAATTTTAGCAAAAATGAGTAACTAAATTTGATTAAATTCCCATGCCAATTCACTGCCTTAAACACTCGTTTACAGTGAGTAAATTACTTAATAAAAAATGCTATAAAAAAGTGTGAGCTAGCCAAAAACACACACACACTCTTTTACACTCATACACACCTAATTCGCATCATAGCAGTGAAAACAAATTGTGGCAATTGTATTCAACATAAGATGCTGCTTTGGTGGCTATTTAGGAAAATTTGCACAGTTTGTCCTTTTGTTATTGTCTTGGGGCCATAAATGATTTTTATGAACGAGTTTACATTCTTCAGTTTACGGCGACAAGTGCCCAGTGTGTGTGTATGGGGGGGTGTGTGTGTGTGATTTGTTGCAGTTATCAGCATTTTTCATTTTGAAAGCCTTTTGGCAGTGGCCACCAAGAGAGTAAGAGAAGGGAGACAGGAGAGCACATCGTCAACAGTAACTGTTGTGACCTGCCCATACCCTGTACCGGTGCTGTTTCCACAGTGATCCCGCCCATCAAAGGCCTCTGAGTGGGCGTCATAAGTCAGATTTATGTGTGCAAAATAGTTGGTGAGCTCGACACTTGAGGGTGCAACGAGGGGGGCTTAAGGGGGCGGGGAGTCACTGCAGATTCCCGCCTTATTTTGTTATTGTTTCTGTAGCTGCTATTCAGTATGATTTGTGAGTTTTTGCCTAAAACTTTTGCCTCAAGGCGGATCTAAGCCATGCTGCAACTTGGCAACGACCAACTAACAATATCTTTCAGCTTTGAGGTTGACATTCTCAAATATCAAAAGCAAAAATAACTAAAAACAAACACGAAATGGCATTCAATGTTTCACTTGACATTAGAGAACTTTTGACAAACATCACTTTCATACGAGGGAGAGATAAAGTTTAAGTACCTGAAAAATCATTTCAAAAATACGAAACAGCAAAATGGCAAATGGGGAAGCAAGCAGAATACCAAAAACTAAGCTATTTTAAACTAATGGAACACTTTCCTTATTTCCAACCAACTTTTGGAGCAGAACAGGGTCGAGGCATAACAAATGATTTTCTTACATTTATTTTATCTAAACTGGTAGGTTGTTAACTCCAATTTCGTACCCAAAATGAACTGTTAATTAAGCTACATAAAAATGATTTATTTAAGCTGTTGGCTGAACTGCAAGTTATTCTTATCTAAGTGGAGAATCTCACAAATTATAGTTCTACAGCAGCCATTAAATTGGCCATTTTTCACTACACCAACGCCCGCTAGAGGGAGTACTCAATACTTGTGCATAAATCACAATTGGCAAAGGACGAGAGACTTTTATAAAACAAAGTACAATATTGAAATCATATATGTATCTGCGCATAAAATGTGCAGTTATGCTTACCACATTCCCCGTTTCTCATTCCGCATTATCCATTCCTTTTGATTCGATGCCACAGATAATCCCCAATTGCATTCGGCAAAAAGGAAGAGGGAAAAATAAAACACAAGAACAACAATTCACTTGAGAGCCCAAAATAAACACTTCATTATTAGAAACACATGTGTGGAGGGGTTGATGGGGGCGAATAGCAAGTAAAAGGGTGCCGCCAAAAATAAATATGCTCTCAAGTATTTCTTATTTCTCTTTACACAGATATATTTTGCACTTGCAACGGAAACGAAGCGCGTGGATGCTGCAAAAACGGCTGTAAAACGCTGCTCGATTCTGCCGACGGAACGGCAAATGCAAATGTGCCGTTAACTTTTAAACAAACTCCCCGACACGGAACCCGATGTTTAAAGCGAAGGCGAAAATGGAAATGAAATGGAAAACTAAAAACTCCAAAAATAACTTTACACAGAGCGTTGCTTAATGTAAGCAAACAGGAGCATTCAGTAAAATTGTAATTTATGCGTTATTCTATCTTCTCTCGCACTTTACACACTTTTTTTAAAATCGCTTTTATAAATACGCTCGTTCGTTCTTTACGTTCGTACGTTCGTTCGTTGCGCGCGCACTTCGAGTGTCAAAATCGAACTGAAGACCAAATGTGATCATCGCGTCTTCCAATGGGATGCTTTCAGTCAACGCTAGCGACGATTGCGTGAGCCGAACACAAACACGATTTACTAAACGACACGACGCGTCGTGTGCCAAGCTATCGCATTGTATGCGTTTCGTGCTGAGCGACACGAGAAACGCCCATTCCTAGCAACATTGTTTTGATTCTGCTGCAGAGAGCGCGAGAGAGAGCGAATGCATTATGCATTGACCCCCTCACAGTCAGCGCTGATGATCTAGCTCTTAGCGGTGAGATGGAGTTCAGCTTGATAATGGCAAATGTATTACTGATAAACAAATGCTGATAATTAATTATATCTTAGCATTATAGAAGAGTACATTAAAATTTAAAATTTGAAGAGCACAATAAGGTGTAATTCTAATAACAAAAATTTAATAATATCTGCTTTTCTTTTACGGCCTCAGCTGCTTTCTGCCGTTGGCTGGCATCACTGTTGCTCTTCTTGTTGTTGCCTTGGCACTGCACGTGCTGATCTACAGAGCATGAGAGAGACAAACCGAGAGAGCAAAAACGTTTAGTTTCGTAGTAGTAAACGAAAAGCCGGTAAGCAAAACTCAGTTGTGTTTACGTTTTGCGTGAACTCTGCTGTTGTCGTTGTGAGTTCAATTGTTTTCGGTGATTCAATTGATTAGAGTGCAAAATATTATAAAAGTATATTAATTATTAGTGTTTTAATATTATAAATTGTGTTATCTGCTTCCATTGACAAAGTCGAATTTAGACTTGACTTCAGAAAATCTCACGCTTAGCTCCGTTATATGCAACCTTGGAACATTCTATTCGCTTTCTCATTAGGACAATGACAAAGCAAGTGCGCGATTAAAAATACGAATTATAAATCAAAAGATGACGCCGTAAGATGTGCAAGTTGTGGCGATTTGAGGAATAACAAAAGAGATGCACTAAAATGCGCTAATGATAGAAAAAAAAGCGCACAATTCCCGTAGACTTGACCCAAAGAGAGAGTGAGAGAACCAGTTCCAGTTGCTTACCCCAACTCCCTTTTCTTTCTCTTCCTCTCTCACATTCACTCATTATTGAAAATGTGTGACAATTATGAAAGGCGATCAACGGCGCGATATTAATGGTTTGGCGGACAATGACAAAGGAGTTTAAAAGAGAGAGGCGAAGGGAGCGAGTGAGTGTGGGGAAGGCGAAGGGGAAGAGGCAGAGAGAAGATAGATAAACATCTCGAAAAGCTTCAAATAATACAAAAGCGTCGGACAAAACAAATAAACGCAAAAAATTCTTTTCAAGCTTAACGGAAGTCGTTGAGAGCTAAACTGTTAACGAGCCAGCGGATCGCATCGGTTAAGAGTTGGAGTTGGAGTTTGGTATTGGAACTGCTACCGGATGCAAAGCAAACCGTCCAAAGCCTCTAGTAACACGGAAGCTACCAAATGCAGCTAATTTGTGGCTTGCTTTTTGAAGTGTGGACACTTGAAGTATCAGCTTAGTAGGAATTGGAGCAGCTTTAAGCTTTGTCCCTCAGCATTGGATGCACTAAGCTCCTCTTAAAGCTACTATTATCAGGTGAGTTTTGTGCATTACATTTGTTAATTTATTGAATATTTTAAGTGGGGTTCTTACCAACATACATAAATAGCCCAATTTATATTATATACTTATCTAAACTTTTACGATACTCACCTAATGCTTCATAAAACTGCAGACTTTTCGTTGTACCTCAGATTGCTACGTCTCACAGAATAGAGACATAAATTTGATAGATCCGATCCCTGTGTAGTCAGTCACAATAGGCGAATCCGGAATGATTAATGGCCTTTAAGCTCCAAATCCAACGAGAGAAAAGAAATACCAAAACCGCATAAATTTTACAATTGTTCAATAGATTTAATTTTTTTCTGACTATTTTTTACATTTTTCTTGTTACGCTCGACAAACATTTGCACATAATCCGTCATAAAGTGGAAAATCAAGTAACTAAGTGATTAAAGCGGACCAAAAAAGGAAATGGACAGCAAATAAAAAGTCAAGAAATCAAATCAAAAAATTATTCAATAGGCTTTGGATTTGGCTTGATTTTAGCTTTGGTTTGTTGGCTTTGGTTTAGCTGGAGATTGGAGGAGCTGAACGAAATGCATTTTGGTTGTTTGCCAGTTTGGGCTGTGGACGCTTTTAAGATTTACATAAATAAGTGCGCTCCAAAAAAGGTGGATAAGAAATCGTCAACAGATTTTTATATGCATACTTGATTTTTTTCCACTTTTTTTTTTTTCTTCGTCTTTTCTTTCTATTTTTCAATTTGGTGGAATTCTCAACAGTTTGATTACCTTTTGTGGGGCCGTTTAGACAAACCGCAACGAATTTCTCGGCCTTTATCGGGTTTTAATTAAAAGCTGCCGAAGTTTTGATTCAGTTTTCGAGTTCCACGCTTAATTAGAAAACAAATTCGAGTGGTAATCATATCTGTGTTATTTATGAACACATAAATATGTCTAATTATTTAGATAGGCTTTTGTTTATTTCAGCGAATTTGGTAAATTTTGGACAATAAATAAATTAATTAATTTGTTTGGTGGTGAAAGGAATTTATGAAAATATATGGCTAAGGTTTATTGAAAATATCCTGAAAGCTTTAAATTTTATTTCCACCAATAAACTTAATGAAAGTTTTCACCATAAAATTTTAAAGTTTCCCCGAAAAGGATTTTATTTTTGCTCATAAGTTTAGATTAAAAACGAACAACTTAAATTTTAATTAAAATACGTCACGTTTTTTATTGAATGCATGAAAAGTGATTGAGCGACGCAGCTTAAATTTTGGTAGCGCCACAAAAGTGGGCGGGCGAAGGGGGAGTGGCAACAGCCAACCGCAGCAACCAGTGGAGAAAAGCTCATAAAAAAAGCAGCACGTGATAAACGCACTTAACAGGTAACACCCATTTAAGCGTATGATGAATTAACACACACAGCAGTCACCACAGCACAGCACAGCATAGCACACCGCACACTACCAAGACCTGCAGATCCCAAAGAAGCAGACACATGGGAAATGCCAGCTACATAACTGAAGAATAAAAAACGCTTTTTGGACTTCATCCCAGACAGAGTCGCAGTCGCAGTTTCCCCTG
Organism: Drosophila acutilabella; assembly: GCA_035046005.1. Classification (NCBI taxonomy): domain Eukaryota; kingdom Metazoa; phylum Arthropoda; class Insecta; order Diptera; family Drosophilidae; genus Drosophila; species Drosophila acutilabella. The sequence goes on along the minus strand of JAWNOK010000022.1, from coordinate 653,278 downwards.
CTCACCTGGTCTGCTACTTTCCCCTCTTCCCTCTCTCTCCGCCCTTCGCTTTCAATTGATGTGAATGGTTGCCGTTTAGAATTGTCGGTTTTGCCTGAATTTTGTGGTCGTCGTCAGTTTGCCCGAAGCTGTTCATAAACTTCATGTCCGCAGCCAACTTTGTCTCGCTCTGTCTCCCTCTTTCCCCCTTTCCTCCTCTCTCAAAGAGCTACCTGCACTTGTCTGTCTCGCTTGTCTGTCAACCGTTTTTTGGGAAAGTTGAGAAGCGCAGAAATTAGTTCGAAAGACGTGCGTAAGGTGTGTTTTGAACAGTTACTTGCAACTCGCTGGCAAACCTGGTCTAAGGCTTTATCTGTTGCCATCTCTGTCTTTGGCAGTGTAGCTCTCTTTTTCTTGGGCTCAAACTTTTGACTACGACACGTGCGTTTGTCAGCCTTTCAGTTTGTCAGCCTTGTCGTTGTCAGAGTCATTAAAACTGACGCAGCAGCGTCCGCAGTTAAACAAAAACTTTTTTTTCCACTTTTTTGTTACCACTTTTGCGACCCGAACAAATTTGCCTGCATTTTTTGACCACCAGTGCGATAAAAGTGTCAGTTGCAAAAGTTTCTGTTCTAACCATTTTGAAAGCCAAAAAAAAATGAAATTACAATAAAAATTACACGAAATAACAGAATCAAACTTGGGTTTTTAGTGGCAGCAAATGAAACTGTGTTGAAAACTTTTAACGAATTTTAGTTGGAATTAAGCTGAGCTTAAGCTGATAGCAATTTCCTAACTGAAATATTTCCAATTAAAAACAACAAATTTTTCAAAAATTTCGTTTTATTTTTCAATGAAATATTTTGGATAAATTTCTCAGCTTTAAATTTATTGTTATTTATTTATTAAATAGTTATCAAAAGACTGCATAATTGTGGTAAATTTTTTAAGCTTTCCATTTATTTAACTTAATTAAAAGTGCTTAAAAGTTTAAGCAACTTTCCAGCTATTTTTCTATTAAATCCAAGCACCTAAAGCTGCCTTCGCTAAACTGAACAATTTTCTTAGCTTTTTAAAGATATTTATTGCGCTTTACGCTGGCTCTCTTCGTTATCGTTTAAATATCTTTAACGACAATTAACTTTCAACTGCTGTTCCAGCAAAGTCATTAACGAATTTTTTTCACCAGCGATGCTGAAAAAAATAAATGCGAATCCACTTAACATGTTTTAAGGCAGCCAGAACAACAACATTAACAACAGCAACTGCGGTCATTTAGAAAGGTCAATGTAGAAGCCACAGCAACAAAAACAACTACAACAACGAGAACTTCTCTTACAGCCTCCGTAATGAACTGGCTTTATTGATTTTTGTGTTAAAAAGAATTTTTGTTAAATATTTTAAACGTAGTTTTTGTTGTCTTATTTTGAGTGTTTAACAAACGCTGCGTTTTGATTAAAAATATCATTAATAAAATATTTAACATACATTTTTCCACAAACATTTCCTTCCATTTGTCATTTTAAATGAATTTTAACACTTAGTTTAAGCTTTGTTGTTTTTGTTTGACTGTCAGCGAGAGAATTTGATATTTTTTTTGATAAATGATGGATTTATTTAAATGTATAACTAAGAGACCACTAATTAAAATGAATATTCTATTGATTAAATGTATTTAATTTCATGTTGCCAAGTATTCTGGTAGCTTTCAATCTTATTTCTACCTTAAATCTCAAATGTTATACCGAATAATCGAATGATTAATAGTTTCACGCAACGTGTGGTCCATCAAGTTGCTGCTCTTTCCTTTTCTCTCTCCCTCCTCCTCTTTGTATGCCTCTCTCTTTCTATGCGGAGGCAGCTCCACGGGATGCTAACTGCCAGCTCAGCTGGGAATCTCTTTGAGTCTAATCGCGGCGTGAGAAATTTCGCGTAAATGCTTTTTTCTGAGTGAATTTCCTTTGATTTCTTGCCTCATTTGCGCTGTAGCCAAGTGTCAATACAACCTTAATTTGTCAGTTAATTAACACAAATTCTGTGTTGTAATGTCTTAGCTTTTGTTGAGTAAATTAAGTACTTAACAAGAAGAACAAGTTAATAATATTTCGATTTATAAAACTATATTTATTTGGTTAACAACATATTTAACTGAATATGTTTTTAATTTTTTCAATGATTTCTATAAATTATTGAATAATGTCAAATTTGCATTATAAATCCTGTTAGCTATATTATTTACAAAACTCATTAATTTTATATTTTAAATATTAACGTCTTCTTAAACAGTGCTGTGTAACAGTCACAGTGCTAACAGCAATGGCTTCTGTTAGCTGTACACGAAACTGTTATACGCTGAGTAGTTGTGGAACGCGTCCAAACGAATGTTATGCATGGTGTGTGCAGCCACTTAAACGAACCAAAACTGTTATACAGCGATTTAGCAATGAAAGCAACCATTTCAAGTGAAGACAACAACACTTAAGATTTTCTTTTAGTAATTTTTATATTTTGAGTTTATTAGAGAATCAAATTTATTTGCAATAAATAATATTTTAAGAAATGTATACTTCTTGTAAAAAATAGATACAACATTCGAAAAATCAATAAAACATTTTTATACTCTATATATTAAATTAAAATGAATAGAAAGACACTTAAGTAAATCATAAGATATTGTTTATCTTTAACAAATATACAATTTTCATTTTAACTTCTTAATGTTCTTTCTGCTCTATTTAAATTAATTATCTCTATCTAAAACTATTTTAGATGTAATTTGTGTTACTAATTATGAAGTTACCGCATTAGCTACCCATTTGTTTTAGTAATTAATTTTTAAAACATATATTTATGTTATCACTTATAAATTGTTGGCTTCATTAAGCGATTTAGCAATTTGTTTAATGTATTTTTATCTCAATTTAGTAAATAATTAACACTTAAATCCAACAATCAATGCAGGTGAATCGACCAAAAAAATAGCAAAACAATGGCAAAAAGAAAAACGAGAAAAACAACTAATTGGAGTTGTTATTAGAACTACATAATTAAATTTGATGTTAATGCGAAAATTTATATTTAAATTCAGCAGTTCAAAGCGTCTAATGCCACACAGTACTCAGTACAGTTTTAGCCATTTAGCTTCGCTTTTGGGCCACTTCGCATAAAAGGCAATTAAAAATAATAACAACAGCCAAATGCTGTTTTCAATTTCGACCAAGTAATGCTCATTGTATTGAGCTGCTAATAGAACTGACTTAAATGGCTAAATGCAAATGCTGGCCAATACGAGGGAGTGTGTTAAAAGGGTCGCTGGGGTTTACGGAAAGGCAGACATTCGTTTCATAAATATACACAGAAATTTTGCAGCAGCGTAAAAATAATTAAATTAAGTGCATTATATTCAATAATTAAACAGGTGCATGTCATGGTCCATGAATTGGGCCAAAATACATGTAATTTGCATAAATTGCATTGCTTACGGCAGAAATAATTTTTTTTATGTTGTATTTTGAGAGCAGTGTTCGATTTCCGCAGCATTTTCATTGATATTTTCCACAAAACAATAAAATTGCATTAAATTGGCAATAAAAAAAAGAATTTAAATAATTACAATTAAGTTATTTGATAAGCTTGTACAAAATAATAGCAATGAACTTTAAGTGAGGAGTGGAGTTATTTAGATTCAATTTAAAATAATTTATTGAATAATCGGACATTTATCAGACAGGCTATGAGCGCTAGAGGGCGCCAGTACAGTCTTCAAGTGAAGAAACTTTAATTTCTTTTTATTAGGAATTAATAAGTTTAACTAGTTTTTTATGTTGATAATTAAGTTAATAAATAACCTTTTCTATTTCCATTCTACTACTGCTTAAAAGTATAACAACAGCAGCTCGTAGCACAGTCTGTCCACACGGTAAATAATGCGCTGGTCAGCACTGTGGTTCGACTTTATTCTGTTGCTTGTTGTTGATAGTTCTTGTTGATTATTATTGTTGTTGCAGTTGTGGCTGTTGCTGTGGTGCATGTTGCTGCTGTTGCTGTTGCAGTTGCTCTGTTGTTAGCCAACATCAATTAGCAGCATTTTTCTTCCATGGCTTTTAACAAGCAACACTAACTCGAAGACCGTGACTTGTTGTTTTTTACTGTTCAGTTTCTTACAGTTTTATACATCTTCTGCTCAATTCCAACTTTAATATTAATAGTAATTTAATGTAGCTGTCTGATTTTTGTCTGAAATTTAATAAACAACTTTTACCCACATAATTTGATATAAAAAATTGCAATTGTATATTATTTTAAAAAGAACAACCAAATCCACTAAAAAATACACTCAGACAAACACCCACAGCCCCACTCCCACACACACACGTAAATACACTTAAATTTCGTGTTATCTTTAAACTAATTGAGGCTATCAATTTTATCAACAGATTCTGATTCAGTTTACACAGTCCTCGTATTTCATATCGATAGCACAAAAGCTGCCTCATTTATTATGCGCCGAGAAAAATTGTTATCGAAGCAAATCACATTTGAGTAGGGCAGAGGCGTGGCAGCATTGTGCGGTGTAGGGCGGAGCAGTGACCAAATAGGGCGACAAGGACGCCTGCCAGACGTTCGCAGACCCCAAAGGTCAGGCTAGCCTTCTTTATGACTTGAGTTTTCCCCGTTTTCACCATTTTCTCCGCTTTACTGGCGTCTTTAACAGCAGCCTGTACTACTTTTCCCCATTAGCTGTTTGCCATTTTCTGTTATAAAACGCATTGCATGTTTGGCTTGTCGCCTGTCTCAAGCTTCGTTGAGTTTTTTAACAGCATTTGCAGGCACTGTATTTGTGCATGCTCATGGGATTTGAACTTGTTAAGTGATTAACTGAAGTAAATTTAATGTTAGCTACTATAAAGCCTAAAGAAATAGTAGAAGCTAATATTAAAATATATTTTCTCTATTTTGCAGCTATAAATGATACTCTGCTATAGCCTAATTGACATGATACCCTTTTAGTTTTAACCATAAATTTTTCATTTCATTTTTTATTTCTTTAAAATCTTATCAAATTAATGAGGAGCTAAAGCAGCTACATAATTTACTGGTATTTATCAATCTATCTTTAGTCTTCCCTATTAAATTTCTTTATTACATCTAGGGTATTTTCCAGTCTTTTATTTGCCATACACACATAAATCACCTTGATATAAATACCACTGTCAGCCTCCCTTTTGAAATCCAAAATTATATTTTCCCCCCACCTAAAATAGTAAAAAAACTTTAAATGCATTTTATCAATTTTATTGTTTTTCTCTTTGGGGGGTTTATTGATTTTTAAAAAATTATGCTTAGATGCTAACTACTAACAAATTGTCCATTAACTAACGTAAATTTAATTAACCTTTTTTTGTATCGCGTCGTTTGTCGCTGACATTTTGTTTTGTTTAAATTTAAATGTAAATTTATATTTAATACATGTTATACAGTTATTGTTATTATTATTTTTACTATTATTATTATTAGTATTATTAATTGCAGAACTTTTTGGTATATTTCTCTATCATTTCTGTGTCTGTTTTGGTTTCTGTTTCGTTTCCACTGTCGCGACGTTGTGTATTTGCTAGTAAATGCAGAAATATTAAGTTTGGTATTTGTTTTCTTTGTATTTTATTTTATTTTATTTCGTTTTGCTTTGTTTGCTTTTTTGATCAACTTTGTTTCGCTTTAATTAAATTTAAATTTAATTTAATTTACTTTTAATTGTAGTCAATTAGTCTAGTAGTTGTTGTGTGTGTGAGTGTGTGTAAATGTTTTTGTTTTTTCTTTTTATTATTTTTTCCCACACATTGAGTTGTTGGAAAATTCCGCGTCACTTTGTCTTTTTTAGTTGACATTATTCATTAGTTTACTTTAGTTTTTTGTTGTTGTCGAATTTAATATTTAAATTACAGAATTTATTATGTACAAAATTATGTTACAGTACTTGATAGTTTGTTTTAAATTTCACCAAAGTTTCGAGCTGGTTTGCAACCTGGAATTTTCGCTGAACACGTGATGCCTGAAGCAGGTGTAAAATCGGTTGGCAATCGGACACGTGCAGAGTCCAGCAGCAAAAACTCCAAAGGGCTGCAGACAACGCCAAAGGAAAAACGAGCGGAAAGGGGGCAAGGGGGGTAGGTGGGGCCAAATTAGTGGTATGAAATGGGAATTCCTTTTAGTTCCAGCTTTTGGTCTGTCGGACCACAATTTACGTGCTAAAATTAATTAAATATTTTTACAGAGTGTTTGCAAGTTTTATAAACTCCTTTTACTAGTATTTTCTTTTAGCTTAATTCTAGTATTTATTTTAGTATAATTTTATGGGCATATGCTGTACACACGGGTATACTATATGCGTTAGTTATCTCAAATAAAATACTAAAAGGTTGGTATTTAAAAAAAATACTGACAAATTACATACAGTTAAAGACAAATAAAAATGGTATTCCTGATTGGAATTAAGTCGGTTTGAAAAGAGCAAAAATCGTCAAGTTTTATTTGTTTTGATTTTAGTATTTTCTATGCTTGGTTTTTAGTATTTTATTCGGTATTAGAGAAGTAACGGTATGAACCTAAGCTAAAACAGACTCGCACATACATACATACATACTAAGATATACATGGATACACCTAATTTGGTAGTAGAGTTTAAATTTTAGTGTAGAATTCACAGTACACACTCCATGGTGATGTGACGTGCCACATTTTGTGGCAAATACGCTTACAGCTGAAACATCGTTTGGTTTTTTTTTGTTTAACTACAACTTAACTATTTATTCGATTAACTTTTTTTTTTTTATAATACAACTTTGAGCGGATCCTGGATGGGGCAAGCACCACCACCACCGGGTCCGGCACCACTGCCCGTTGCAACCACGGAGAGCACATTATCCGCTGCTGTAGCGCCACCCGCCAGAGACTCTTGCTGTTGTTGTTGTTGTTGTTGCTTGTTGGTTTTCGCTTTATCATGCACGTACATCGCGGCAAGGGCATTGAAACGTGGACCCCAATTTTGTAAATAGTTAAAGTCTTGATTCTCATCGTCGGTGCCTATGAGGAGAAGCAGAAAAGGTAGAAGTAGAGGAGGTTAAGGGGTTCGTTTTTAAGACAAAAAGTTTCGACTTACCTGATGCCAGCGAGCTGAGCGATTCGGCAATGCTGCCACTCCCCTCGAATGTAAAATTTCGCAGGTCATCGAACGGAGGCGCATTGGGATCCTTATCGATGCGTTGCTTGCGCTCCTCCATCAGATATGCCACATTCAACTCCTGACCCGGTGGCAACAACGTCATCACTGGATCTGTTTCGACGATGGGGTGGAGAAAAACCAAAAACATCAATGGTATTCCCAGTATTCTTTGGAACATGCGTCACACGGCACGTGTTTACTTACACATTATGGGCATCTTACAGGCAGCTATATCCGGTGGCATTGTACCTCCGCCCTGTGCACTGATTGGTATTTGCAATGGGGTTATATCGAATGCCGTCATATCATCCTCGCCGCCTCCTTCGTCCTCGTAGCTAATCACCGTCTCACGCACGTCCTTTTCGGTGCCGGAACGCTTCTTCTTCTTGGTCGTCTTGCGTTTGCGATTGTAGATGACGAATATCAGCGCTAAAACTAAGACAGTTTATATAAGTTAGTTAGGTTTATAGACTAACGTATACGTAATGTTCAATTGATTTAAAGCTTTACTTCATTTAAAGACTTTCTCTAACAAATTTGATTTAAAACTGTGGCATTTCTGGCACAAAGTCAGTCTAAAGAACTTTAGCCAAATGGCATTTAGAATTAAATCAATATCTACTTGCTCAAAAACAAATAATTTTAGAAATAGATTACAAATTTGTTGAATACCCAAAACCACCCAAAAAAAAACCGTTTGTGCTTTATGCAAAGGAAACCAAAATGATTTATTCATTGAGTTAGAGACAACATGAAAAGGCAGTTGACAATTGTCGAATTGATAATGAACTATTTCTGGTCAGCAACTTGCACTACTTGGTAATTGTGAGGTTAAAACTTTGTCTGCCCAAAGAGACAGAGCAGGCAGGCAGTAGCATTTACTGAGTATACTAAGTAGGGACCTGTAGGGGCGTGGAATGGGTAGCTAAGCGGATTGCGAGACCAAAAACGGGTATTTTTTTCAAACGCAGAAAATTTGTCTCTTTCACATTGCGTTCTGTTGACTTAAGTAGCATCAAGTTATTAATAAGTTTTATGTTTCTCCAATGCGTTACAACAACCGAACAGCCACTGCCAGTCAAGCAGTGTAAATAACTTGCCATAAAAAGTAGTAGAAAAGGGAGAAAAGACGCTGCATTTAATCATTTGTGCCTGTCAGTTGACAGCAATATTAACCGGGTTCAGTCTGTAGGAGTCTTAGCCAACCGAGTGACAGTCAAGTAGAAATAATTAAAACTCGGTTTCAATTTCAATTTTCAAATGGCTATGCAATGTGTTGCAAGTACTGAGTTTGGTTAAGCGGATTCATTAGTTGCAACAACTGCCAGCTGTTCCCTGATGAAGACACAGACCAGCAGAAAGAAAGTATGAAAACATTTCCAAAATAAAACTTGGCTAAAAGTTCATTAATATGAGCCAAAAAGTTGTTGCAACTTTTCAGCGACTTTTATTATTATTATGATCTTTGGTTTGCTGCCGTTCACTTGTTTTCTATTCCGCCTTCCATTTGTTTATTTATCTTTTTGTGATGGTTTCTTTTTTTACGTTTAAGCAGCTCAACATCTTTCATTTAATTTAATTGGCCTCATTAAACGTTAATGAAGTTGTTGTTATGGTTGTTAACTCGCTGCGTCCCTTTTATTTATTTTTTTTATATTTAAAAAAAATGGTATATCTTGAGATTGAGGCTTTTGGCAGCAGGCGGCTTGAATTGATTTTATTAAGTGGCTTTTCGTTGGCGACGCAAGCTAATAAATAGAAAAATAATTTAATTTTCAAGTATCTGGTGACTTATACTCTACTATCTTTAATTTTACCACAAAAATACTAATTGTTCATTCAAAAAAAAGTAAAATTTTACATGTTAACTTCTTTCTTAGCATCTAAAAACTCTTTTACACAAAGTCTCTGCCTTTTTCCTACACTTAAACTACTTAGTTCATAATCCTGAAAGCAAAAAATGCGTAAACATTTTGCTAAAGTTTCCTGTACCGATTATTTGTGTGTGTGGTCGGTCAAGTTGCCATGTAACAAGCAGCCAGAACACAAGGCAAGTGCCTAAACCTGAAGCCAAACAATAATTGCAACATCTATGGACGCCCAAAAACAAAAAAAAGAAGCTAACAAAAAAGGAGTACTTTAGGGGAATAACAAAGAGCGTTGTGCTGGCTTGTTTTGGTTGCCTTTGTTTACACTTAACTACACACTACACATTTACAGGGACTTTTTTTTTCAGCTCTCTGGTCATTTTCATTTTGTTGTTTTTTGGGGAAATGTTCAGGAGCAGCTCATCAGCTGCTGCTCTTTGCTTTAGTTTATTTTGTTGCTTTTTATGTTGAGGGGCTTTTTTCTCATTTGCCTGGCACAAAAAAGGCACTTGAAATTTTATGCCAAAAATACAGTTCAACGATTCTGAGATTACACAGCACGCAGCACATAGACAACGAGGGAAACCAGGAGAGATGAGAGCGGAAGAAAGGAAGCGTTGACTGTAAATAATGTTAGATAATTATTTAGTTTGTTTTTGTCTTTGCGCCATTTTAATGCAATAACAACAAAGAACGCCATTTTTGGCCACAGTGTGCTCACTTCTGGTTGTTGTTGTCAGTTGCTTGAAATTTTCACTTCATAAACAGAAAGTGACTGAAAGTAGTAGGGGACAGCAAGTAGGCAGGAAGGCGGCAAGGGGAGAGAGGGCAGACAAACACACTTCCTGCTTTCTCGGAACATTCGTTTGCGTTTATTTATTGCGCCTATTTTGCGGCTTAGCGGTTTTATGACCAACACTGCGTATGCGTACGAAAAAGGCAATGGCAATGGCAACGGCCACTGTGTAATTAGCTGGCCCGAAACGCCTAATTAGCTTAAGGCCTGTTGCCATTGTCCTTGTTACGCTGTTACTGTTACTCCTTCCTCAGTTACTGCTGCAACTTCAAACCACACGCCTTTCTCTCTCCTTCTCACTCATTAAAACTAGCCGCGCTTATTTTTAGCCAGAGCCTTGAATAAATCAGCCTTCAGCATCAGCTTTCAAATATGGCTACAGATAAATTGTTAGCAGCTGGCAGAGCCCAAAAGAAAGGGACAGTAGAAAAAAACGAAAAAAAAGGAAGAGAAAACAGCGGGAAAGAGAGAAAAATAAATAAAGCTACGCTAATTGAAAATCCTTTGAAATCCCAAAACGAGTCGAGTTGCCTGCAACAGACGACGAAAATAATTGTCGCACATTGCGTATACGCCAGCGCGTACCATTCGCATTTCCCATATCCCATTTCCCATCACACATTTGTATGCGAAACATTTTTGAAAATGGTCAAATCCACTTAATGCCCGTTCGCTCGCCTGCATAGTCCATTAAGTGCCAGTGTTGATAAATGGCACTCGGTTTAAATTGAAATCACATGAAATCTTCGTAAAACTAAAAATATCCAAAATAACTAAAAATAAAATTGTATAGAGAAAAAGAGCATAAAACAAGCAGGCGAGTACAAATTTACTGTGAATATGGGAAATTCATTGAATGCTCATTTTCCAAGCTTTCTATTTGTTTGGGTATAGTTTTGGTAATATTTTTTTCTGTCTCGTCGAATCCTAAAAACGCGTAATCAGCTTACAGTCCATAAGCAATTACATTTCTTTTGATGCCACGTTAGTTAGCTTTGCATGGGGTTGATTGATACAGCAAACAGAATTTAAAGTAAGTCACTGATTTAAGAGAACATTTGCTGATTTTTGTATGACCTTTTAAAGGTTTTTCCTAATGTTTCTAAAATTGAATGCTTTTCTCAGTACTTCATATAATTTCCCATTAAAAAATAAATCTTTCAACTCTTTTTAAAGATTTTTAATACAGTAAAATGTTGATTTGGGCGACATGTGTGTTCCCCCCTTTAAAATAAAATTAAATCTTAGATACAAAGAATTTATTAACGCTTTTAATTAATTATACAAAATTATAATAAATTTTATTAACTTTTTTATAACATTTTATAACATTTAAATACTTGTCGAGTTTTAATCTGGTTGACTAATAAGCCGTTATGCAATTGCTGCATTCCGCTAACAGAGTAAATTGCACTTGGTTTGGTATACAAACAAAAGAGGGCAAGAAATGTCGTTGGTAGCTTACTAACTACCCTGCAGCCCACGACAGCTACAGTTGTTGACTCTGTGTCTGGGGATGGGGGCGTAAAGTGGGTGGGGCAGTATTTTTTCTCGACAGGATTTAAGTGCAGCGCGTCCAACCTACTGAAAATTGCATTTACATGTGAAAACAGACAACAGAAAACAACACGCCGCATTTGGAGAGTCTCCTGAGAGTTATGGTGGACAAGGGGGCGCGGTAGGGTAAAGGGGGGGCGTGGCCATGCGGATGTGAATGCGGCTTAAGCCGCTTTAACTGACACACATGCATGCCAAATTGCAGCAGCTTAGCGCCGACTGAAGGGAAGCTATGCAGCTGCTGCTACTTTGGCTGCTCTTGCTGCTCTTGCTGCTACAGTACTTACTCAATATGATAATCAGGCAGACGAATATGGCGCCCAAGGCACCCATGCTAAGCTTCAATCGTTGTCCTTCCTGCACCAGTTCACAGTTCTCGCCCCAATAGCCCTCGGGGCAAATGCAGCGATATCGCAGACGCGGCTCCAGATTGATGCACGTGCCACCGTTTAAACAGGGCATGTCTAGGCATTCGTTGCGATCGACACAGCCTTTGGTATCCGTCGACATAATGCGTCCCTCGCTGCAACTGCAAACCAGTAAGAGACCAAAGGAAGAGAGAGAGAAAGAGAGAGAGAGAGAGAGAACTCACATTAGTTTCTGTGTTACGTTTGTAAAATTCATGTTGTGCATAACTTTTTAAAAGCTTCCAACTTTTTATTTCGACACAAAAGTTACTACCCATCCGCAGGGAGAACTTTTCTTTTTTTTTTCGGTTAACTGTAGTGGGATTGGGGGCGGAATTGATGGATTCTGTGGCGGAAAGGGGCGTGCTCTTGTGTGCATTAAGCGCGTCAGTTCCGTAGTGAGCGAAAATCGCAACTCGCTAGCGAATTAGTTACTAGTTACAAGAGTAATCTCTATTTCACCAGCTACTACTAAATTCTAAAGGTATTTCGACCACTTAATCACTAATAATAAAGCTTAATTCTAGTTTACTTGGAGTTCAAATTAAAAAATGAGCAAAATAATTTATAAATTGAAATATAATTAGCTTTAACGTCGAACGAGTGTTGAAAAACTAAATGCAAATTAGGGAACTCGTTTAATTTTTAATCAAGGAATTTTAGTTAAAAAAAAACAATTTTTCAACAACTTTATGATGATTTATCAACAGGATATAATAAAATTTAAATATCGAGGTAAAATAAAAGCGAACGAGTATAAAAATATTTATATATTTAAATTTTATATTAAGGTATCCACAGTTAAATAAATTATTAGATTTTTTATTGATTTTAAACTTTAATTAAATGAATAAATAAAATGTTTACATTGATTTTAAGCTTTTCCCATACCATAATTCATTCAAATATAAATGGAACCTTTTTTTAAAATTAAAATAAATTAAATTTGTATTTTTAAACTAATTTTAAGTGGTTTTTAGAAAAAGTATAAGTTTAAAACACTTGTATAAAATGCTTAAAAATTTTTTTTGCAAATTTATTATACCTTTAATGCAGTGCAAAATAAATTTTCAAATAAACTATAACTCAAACTAATTAAACGTCTAAATACTAAGGCATATTTATAATAAATATTTATGACTATTAATTAGAGCAAACTAATAATTATTATAGCCCACAAACATAAGCAAGCACTCAAATAAGTCATTACTTTACTAGAGAATACTTCAAGGCTTAAATGCTTTTAAAGTTTTAACTGCAAAACAAACCGAGTTTAACTTTATGAATCAACACAGACTTAAACACATAGCTACGTCTGCAATGTGGGTCAATTCATCTTGTTATGAAGCTTATAAAGGGGATAAAGGAGAAGAGGGGGGAGGAGAAAGAGAGAGTGGTAGCAAAAAGAAAGTGGCAGAGTTCACTGCACAATGAAATTCGAATTGAGGGTAAAGTGAGCATAATTTATGGAACGTCGACACCTGGACATAAGGTAACGTTTTCCATTCATATCCGTTTGGCACTATTTAAATTTGCTTAAAGCGCCAAAACCAACTCTTCAATTCGTCTTACAAATGGGACCAAAAGTGGATAGAGTTGGTATAGTATTCAAAGCAAATGCTGACAGCATTTAGACACCCACCCACCCACTGCTTACATAATGGCAAGAGTAAATGGAGCTCAAAGCTGTTGGCCATAAAGGAAGAACGGGGAGTTGGAGGAGTGTGGCAAAAGCATGATAGATAGAATAAGAACAGGTTTGGGGTCGTCTGTTTGTTCTCACTGTGGCTCAAATGGAGTCACTCGGCAAAACTAATGATGTGGAAAATGTGCTCGATTCTCGCTCCTAACGGAGTAGGTGTTGCAAATAGCAGATGCCAGTAGCTGTAGCAGTTGTCGATGTGGCAGCATCGAAAGTCATGTGCTGGCATGCAAATAACTAAAAAAGGGGGGGAAAAAATAGTAGCAGTAGAAATATACATATATCCTGTCGTAGATACTCTTGTGGTGGCATTGCATCTGGAAAGTGTCGGAACATGCTGATGACAATTGATATTATTTGTTTTGCCCTTCGATTTGTTTGCCACACTCCCACAACTCACAACCCATTGCCCTCTACTTGCTGCAGGTGTATTTGAATTTCACAGCAAAATACAGCAGTACAAAAAATATTGGAAAAGCAACACGCGCTGGAGCTGATGCGACAGTCAATAGTGAATCGATGTGCAGCTGATTGAGTTGTGTATTTGTTGGCAGCTTTGGCAGCTAGTAAAAAGTAATCTGCTGACAATTTTAAATTAAAATGCTAATTTTAAATATATATAAACAAACTGATAATAACTTAAGTACAGTAAAAACTGAGTAGAGTTTTATAAAGGTAAAGAAATTTAATATAAATTACTTTGCTAGAGTGCTGCTGATTTATATTATTAAGAGCAGTAGAACACATTAATAAACTAATGCACCTAGTCTTATAAATTACCTAATTGGAGTACAGTTTTTTAACCAACTCTTAAACAAGTTAATATAATTTGTTCGTAGTACCAAAATGTGCCATTGTTTGATGTCAAAGTTGTTTTTAAGGTACTCACAATGGACTTACACAGAGCATGGGGAATGTGGAGTGTGAAGTGTGGGCAAGGGGCAAAGGAAGCTGTGTGCAATTACTGCAGTTTGAGTACATATCACTTGTGTGGCACAGAAAGAGGCAGCCACAGTTGTGGCGAGCTGCAAGCTACACAGAATGTTTTATGGATGGGAAAAAGCACGCAAAATGCAGGTAAAAACAGGAACACTACACACACTACACACACTGTACACTGTACAACACAAAACATTTTTGTTTGTGGTGCTTAGTGCAACAAGGTAAGGCAACAAAAGAAAGGAAAGAAAAGGAATGATAAGGAGCGAGAAGGAGGTAAAGGAAAGAACAGGCGTTGAACTGTACTTACGTGCACTCGTATTCATTCCACAAATCAACACAATCAAAGGGATCCGGGCATATAACATTCGAGCAAGGACGATTCGAGGGACAGTTGCGTTCCACGTTGCGCGCCATCGTTGCCTGTCCCCATTGTGTGCCGTTCATGGCCGGTGGCAGTGGCAGATGTTTGCCGTCGAGTCTTCAAAAAAGAAAAAGAATCAATTGGCATGGGTTAAGCCGCATAATTAGCAAACAGCACTACACTGATAAAAACTAGTAGTTTCTTAATCTATAAATACTATCAACCCTATCTAGTTGCTAGTTTAATTAAAAAAGTGCTAGTTTTTGTCAGTGTTAGTACAGCAGCAAGATTGACATGCGATAGCCTACCTGATGTCATCCAGGCAGCTCCTTTGAAAGTCCGACTGCACCTCAAAGGTCTTGACACCCGTATACTCGGCCTTGCCGCCCGCATAGACACCCTCCTGCTTGTCAATGCTCAGCCACTGGTGTCCCTGGTAGTTGAAGGACTCATTGAAACGCCTCGACTCACCACCATCCAGTTCCATGATGGCTGCCGAGCCATAACGGCTAATTCGCACCACATGCCACTGGCCATCGTTGACAGCAATGGCCGTTAGCGCCAACAGATGCTCCTCATTCCGCAGCGAATTCAGATTGTAACGGAACTGCAGCTGGCCACGTCGTAGCTCCAGAATGGCATACTCCCGCTGATGCTGATCACTCACGCGAAACAGTTCACCCGCCAGTTCCCTAGTGCGAAATCTTAACTGCAGTTGGGTGCTAAAGCGATCCGGTTCGAAGCTCAGTGCAAACTTAACATAGCTCTGGGCACGGAATGTGGCCGGAACGGTGGGTACATTGCAGCCGGGACCCATCCAGCCGGGTTGGCAATGGCATTTGGCCTGCACCAAGCTGGCCACACAATTGCCATGATCCCAGCAGCGAGCCGTGTGCTCGGTCTTCATGCAGACCTCATCGGTTTGCGGGCAGGCGGGAAAACTGTTGCGCGACAAAGCAGGAAAAGCCAAATCATAGTGCTCGGAGTTGTGTACCACGTTGCGTATGCAGCCATCAAAACCCTTGGAGCTAAACGCATACTGCCAATTGTAGAGCGTTTGATCGAAGTGTTGCCTGTAGAGACCGCCTAGTTGCAGTGGTTGATTCAGATTCAATGCCTCAGCAAACGGTGGTATCTGTCCGCGTGCCTGACACGCATTGTCATCGAATTCTGCCGGTGTGCCATCCTCCAGTTCAGCCACAAGCGCCGTGCGGCAAAAGTCCACCACCATGCGTACATTTTCGGCATCCCAAAAGATGTCCAATCGATGCCAGACACCGTCGTCCAGTGTCTTTTTGGTCTTGACCCGCAACTCCAAGGTGCCAGAGCCAAAATCGATAAGCAGCCGGGGATAGCCCTGTTCCAGTTCAATGGCTATGAAGTCATTGATTACGGGCTCACCCTGTTTGGGCGGCACAATGGGCCCGTTGTAGAGTATCAGACCATCCGGTTCGCGCGTAATAAACTCAAGACTCAAATGTGACTCGGCGCATAGCTCCAGCGGCGGGTACCACGCCCAGCCATTGCCACGAAAACTCCTCGTCGACTGTTGACAACGCGGTCCACCATAACCCACGGGACAGGCCACACAACGAGGTCCATTACGGGTCTCCACACAGCGTCCGCCGTTGAAGCAATGATGCGAACGACAGTTATAATCATGATCCGTAAAATTCCGTGCACGACACACACACTGAGCGTACACCTCCAGTCTTACTCCCACCAGAGCGGTACGGTTCACACTCACCGTGTACGGCTTTTTGCCAAGATCAACGCGGGAGGTGCACGAACCACTGGGACATTTGCCACGCCCCTCGTGTAGGCATTCGTCTATATGCACCATGGTTATATTCAGTCCAACTTCCTGTTCAATCTCCTCCCGATGCATTTGCACTACGCCGTTCAGCCGTACAGCCTTGAAGTACGGCTGTTGAGTGGCTGATCTGGCGGCAAAATGCACATCGGTGAGTGGATGCGGTGACTGTGAACGCAGCTGCACGCTGAACACGTCCACATTGTCGCGATCGGTGTAGAGCAGCTCGGCAAGTTTGTTGCGGAACCGTTCCAGCTTGGAGGGTTCGACCTGTTGCTTCAGTGGGTTCCACGTGCGCACAAAGTCCTCGTCGGTGATGTGGGATAGGCGCATGGAGCCAGCCTGCTGCACGGCCTCGGCTGTAATGTCTCGCACCGTGACGCTTAGGTTGGCTGGTATGTCCTCCTGTCCGTGCTCGCGATCGTAAACCTGTAAGGTAGGAAGGGTTAGTAAAGGTTGAAGGAAAATGAGGGAATTTGGGACTCAAATCAAATGATGGTTTAAAAGCCACAAAATAAAATCTAGAATTAAATGCTACGCTTTAAGTAACCCTTAAATTAACCCTTTTACTCTTGACCCCGTGTTAACCCTTGTCACTTAACCCACCTTGAAACGCAGCTGATAGCGCCCACGTCGCGTGCCCGCTCGCATGGTCAGAATGCCCGTGTCGGTGTCGAGTTTGAAACGCTGATGCTCCTGTGCCTCCCAGTAGTACTTTTTATCCGGGACATCCCAGTCGTCAGGATCATTGACGTACACCCGTCCGATGGGCGTGTCCTGTGACTGTCCCTGATAGTTATAGACCAGCACCGATTTGCTGCCCGGTTGCATTTTGTTGTCGTTCACATCACCAATGGTCACCGTCAATGTGCTGGTGCCCGTCATGGCGGGTGCTCCGTTATCCTTTATCTCGATGGGTATGCTGAAGGACTTTTGTAGCTCACGGTCGAAGGGACGCAGCGAGGAGATGATGGCCACCCCATTACCATTGTCGCCTCCTTTTTAGGGTATCGTTTTGTTGGGTTTATTGTTGTTGTTGCCCCAGGCATTCAAATGACATTCATTTAGGGTTGTTCCAAGTTGTTTTTGTCGTTGGTTAAGCACATAAAAGATAGAAAAAGGGAAAAAGAAATGCAGAAAATGAGAAAATGTTTGCCCCAAAGGAAAAGAAATTCAAGACTTTTTCTTTTGGCTCATTTGAAGCTAGCAAATGGCATTCAAATGGAGGCAATTCATGTTGTGAAAGGTTTGTATTAAAGCTACCCAAAGTGTTAATGTATATTAACTAATTTGATGTAATGTATAATAAATTACAGGTTTTAAGTTTAATAAAAAAAATAAATTAATAACGATGAGCAAATTATTTAACTTAAAAAACTGTAATTATTTGTAATAAGAGTTAATAAATTAAATGAATGCACAGAGCTGTTGCTGAAAGGTTTGTTAATTGCATAAAATATTAAATAATTTTATGTTATGTCAAAATCCACTAGTGATTATCGAATTTCAATGCAACCACATTAATATGCAATCAATATTTGCACGTAATAAAATATTTATTGCATTACAATTGAGTAGTTTATATATTTTTATTTCTGTATACTGTTTAACCCGCATATAATCTTAAATTAGGCATAATTAATGGCATATTTAGTAAGAGCTGTAATGGAATTGATTTTGCATTAGCTTGATTAACAATTTATGTGCGTAATGATAGCTAGCCACCTTTAATTGGTTACGTTTTATACTAATTAGACAACTCATTTAGGAAATTATGCAAATGAATAGTATCACTTTTCGTAGCACAACAGCAGCTAACAATTTCATTATTTATTTATTTGTTTATGCCAAAGAATTTAATCGGCTTTGCGTATCAATTATTTATTTTGTCTGCTTTGAAATTGAACAAAAAATTTAGCTTGTAACCCAAGCACGCGCCGTCGACCCTAAGACGACCCATAAAAAAAAGTGATAAACAATTTTCAAAGGCGCATTGTCAACCCAAAAAGTCAGAGACACAAAACAAAAAAAAAGAGAATGAAAAATACACGACTTGTCAATGTCAGGCTTGTGTTCAAGTGACACCTCAAATTTCAGATTTTATTTCGATGCCATTTAGTTTTTTATTATTATATATATTTTTTGTTAATATGGCTGCTTTACCTTACCCCCAGTAAGAAGACCAATTTCATTTATGCTCGGCAGAAAGTAAATGAAATGACAATAAAAGCAATGTCAGTTTGAGCTGGTTTCAGTGAGTGTCTTGGCCAGCAAACTGCCCTCTAGCTGACTCCCAATTTTGTTGTTTCATTTGCTCCGCACTTTTTTTTTTTTGGCTCTTTGGATAACTAACTCAGTGCACAAACAATGCTGATGATGCTGACTGTCTGTGGCATAATTCAATCACCATTACTATGCAAACACACTTTGGTCTAACGTTTTTGATTCTGATTGTGTTGAATGAACTAAACTCCGTTGCCAAAAACCCAAAAACCCCAAACACTCAAACCCCATAACACCCAATGCCCAATTTAGGCCAACTTGACGGTTGCATGCTGCGTTTACTTGCCTCTTTAGAATTGCAAGTGTGCCTTTTTCAGAGCCTTTTCTCTTTTGGTCTTTACTTGTTTTTATTCTGCTCGACAGTAGATTAGTTACGTGGGAGTTGAGTCTCTCTCTCTCACTCTCGGTTCATTCAATGCACACAGAATTGTGATTGATAATAAACGTAAATTGACCTGAGGTTGCCAGTTGCAACCCAATCGAAGCAAAAGTAGTTTATGCTCAAGTCAATCACTTGCTATTTAAATTTGTTTTTGAATCGTTTTGTGATTAGTTTTGTACTATAAAAAAATTAGATTTTAAGGGAAAAGAAATTCCTTTTGACAGCAATCTTTAACCTTCTTTTAGTTTTTAAATAATCAATTAAAAATATTAAAAAAACAGTTTGTAAATTAAATACTGTAGTGAAGGGTTTTTAGTTGATTAAAATAAACTATTTTGTATACAATTTCTTTATATATTTGGCTATTTCTATGCTTGGATTGCCTTTGAAATTTAAATGTAAATTAAATACCTTTTAAAACAGAACTATTCTGCTTATAAACAAAAAGTTTCTTAGCAGTTTCCTTGATTTTCTTTTGATAATCAGAATAACTAAACTATTTTCTATATATTTATTATAATTTAAATTATTTTTAGTTCTCTTGACTTACGTCTATCGTATTCCACTTTAAATCCCGCGCGAATTTCATCGCTTGCCAGTGGATCGAGTCGAAAACTGAAGGGTGCTCCATTGCCACGTTGTCGATCGTCTAAATCCTTGGCACCCACTTCGATGATCTTACGCGGGGACACATTCTCTGGC
Organism: Drosophila acutilabella; assembly: GCA_035046005.1. Lineage (NCBI taxonomy): Eukaryota > Metazoa > Arthropoda > Insecta > Diptera > Drosophilidae > Drosophila > Drosophila acutilabella. The sequence goes on along the minus strand of JAWNOK010000022.1, from coordinate 633,264 downwards.
AGTGTGGGCTTATAATCTTCAGCCAGCGTGGGTGCATTGTCATTCACATCCTTCACGACAACTGTTAAAGTAGCAGTGGCAGTGCGTGAAGGATTCCCATCATCGCTGGCCAAAATCTGCACATGATGACGATCCACAGACTCACGATCTAAGGGACGTTGTATGCTAATTGCTCCCTTGTCACTTATGGCAAATTGTCGGCGTCGGTTCGTGGCTCTGACAATTTTATAGCTGACCTTTGAGTGTCCGCCTTGATCGGCGTCTGTGGCTCGAAACTGTTCGAGAATTGTGCCCACTTTGGTGTCCTCGTAGATGGACACTTCGATATGATCGCGTTCGAAGCGAGGCACATTATCATTAATGTCTCGCAGTTTGACAACCACCCAGGAATATGCCACGTGATACTTATCACTGCCGCCATCGTCGCCCTTATCATTCACTTGAATGCGAAAGCGAAAGCCGCTGCTCTGCAGTGGATCCTCAAAGTCCAGGGGTTGTATTATTTTTAAGGAGCCAGTGCCATCTGCATTTCGTACCATGGCAAATTTATCAGCACCAAAGCCACTATTTGGCACCACTTTGTATTGAAATGAATTGGTTTCATCCTCGTCCTGTACGGTAACTGTGAGTATGGGTGTTTCGGGTATATAGGTGCCATTGGTTTCGTCCACCTCCGTAAACCACTCGTCCTTCGTGAACTGTGGAGGCATGTCGTTGAGATCCTTGACGCGTATGGAGGCGGTGCCAGTGCCTGCATTAGGAGGGGGGAAATGAGAGGGGAAGAAATCACAGTCAGTCATGTGACAATTGCCGGCCAAATACACTTATGTTCGTAAGCAGCAAGTACACTGACAAAAACAGCGGTTTAAACTAAAATTTGCAGTGAAAGAAGAGTAGTCAAAGCAGTCACACAGTTTAACTGAATACAAACTTCTATTTTCTAACAGTGCAGTCCCGTTACATACCTTTAAGACCACCGCCGTCCATGGCGACCACCTGGATGGAATAGTCCGGTGTCCGTTCACGGTCCAAACAGCAAACGGCCGTCTTGATGAGGCCCGTTTCTGGTTCAATTTCAAAGATGGGCGCACCGGTCTCCTCCTCGATGACGTTCTTCTCAATTGAGTAGATTAGCTTGGCATTTGTGCTCTCGTTGGGATCGTCATAGTCAATGGCAGACATTGTCATCACCGGGCTGCCGGCTGTGCCATTCTCGGTGACATTGCCAAAGTAGACGCCCTGCGGAAACTGTGGCGCATTGTCATTGATGTCCTTCAGATTAACTTGAATGTCCGCATAGCCGACCAAACCCTCACCGCCCTCATCCTGGGCAAATACGGTGAAACGCCATTGTGGCCGGCCATTGGGTTGATCCCGGTCCAAGGGCTGCAAACAGAGAAACAGAGAGAGGTGAGTAGAGTAAAGCGAGTGAGAAACATTTGATTTGCCAGCTGTTTGTCTGCTTGTCTATTTGTTTGCAAATTATTTTATGCCAGTGGCAGGAAACTGCAACTGAACCAACAGACAGACAGTGAGATAGTCAGACGGACAGAGGGACAGCTGGACAGACGAACATATATCCGACATGTCTCATTGTCAGTTTCAGTTTCAGTTCCATGAAGAAGGACCCTGCCAAGCAATGGATGGTCCCTGCTGTTCTTGTCCATCTTGTACTACAAGCGTTTTGTTTACATCCTTGTGGTTAAATTTGCTTTGTCTCATATTAGATTTCTCTCATTAAATGAGTTATCCTCATGAAATCGCCACAATCCCCAGACCAAAGCCCTTCGTTGTCCTTCGTTCATCGCCTGGCGTACCAACAAAATAAAAGCCATCGAATCAAATGAAATGTGTTCAATTTCAACAGAATGTTAGCATGTCATACCCTCCCCAAATAACGCCCAGCTTCCCATTCTCTATGCCAAACCCGGTGAGTGTTACCTGTCACTGATCCCATTTAAATTATCCTTAAATAATGCTTACTCAGCTCATTTCGAATTTTCTGGCTCTTCTTGTTGTTGTTGGCCCTGCTTGGATTAAGCCTGTTTCAATTACATTGCGCAAAATCATTTCGAATACTCGTTTCTTCCTCAATGCAAATTCAAATTACTACGACCTGTATATTTCTTGGCTGTGGACTTATTTGTTCTGATTTTGCTTACTAATTTCCAATTTAGATATGTGCCTTAGATCTATTTTAATGACTTGACATCGGCCTATTGTTTTTGTGGCAAAAGCCATTAAATAGACATTTGCTCCAACCGTTATGTAACAGCTTTTATTAATAATTGTTAAAATAAATTGAAAGCTGCAAGTTAACAATAAATAGTGTCCTTGAATGTGAATTTGAAGCTGTGTTGTCAGAAATGAAATTATCTTTGATGGGCAAGTGCATTGAAGAGCTTTGTAAGTGAATTTAATTTGTTGAACAAAAAACTCTTTTAATAAAATTAATTGCTTTCGACATGTCAAGTTCGCTTATCACTTGACTTGTTTGTAAAATGCAAGAAAAATATTTGAGACTACAGTTTAAAATGCCAGCAAATGGCATTCGCCCAATTAAAGCAAAGGGAGGGAATCAGCATTCCACATTCCAGTGCCATGTGACACGCATCGAAAAAGCACAAGTTAAAACGACAGAACTCAAGAGTCGTCAGAGAAATACCCGAAACTGGAACGGAGTAAAAAGTGTTGCCTACTTTTAGGTGCTCGAATAAATTACATTACAGTGCAAGTGTTACAAAAAGTATATTAAATCGTTAGCTGTTTTGATAGAGTTTTGAATAAGTTTTAGCTGCCATACTGCAGCATACCCCAACTCGACTCCTAACGGGTATAAAACGCGTTGAGTGCCATGTGAGCATTAGCAGTGGAAATGGCAATAGCAATTACAAATTAAATACCGCGTTGCAGCTGTCGAGTGTCGCCTGCTAAAAACTGAACGATCCAGCGCTATTTCCTTTCTATTCCGATTTTATACCCATCCCACAAAAGATTTAAACTCCAACTTTGCCAACCGTCAGGCAGCATTTTATGCGAGGCAACCACGCACCAATAACGAACGACGAATGTCATTTACATGTGGTTGCTTGTAGAGCGTCAAAACCACAAATGCCACATGCTGTCACCCACGCCCTTACCCTCACCCTCGTACTGCCCTTACTACACTTACTACCCCCTTTAACACAGTTACTAAAACAATAAAACAAATAAAGCAAGCCGCCAGTTACAGCAGCAGAGGCAGGAACAACATTTGAACATTTGATGCAGCATATGAATACCAGGGTTGGAGCTAAGCTGAATTGTGGCATGAAAATTGTAGCATGTTGATGCCACCCTGGCTGTGTTGCCACTGCCATTTGACTGGTTGTTTTTATGGACTTTGTCTGAAATTAATTGGAGTTCATGTAGCTGGCATCAAACGTTTGCAGTTTTTATAGTCCACAAAAAATGTCGCTTTCCACTGAGCGGGTGTGCGTGTGTATGTGTGTGTATGAGATTGTGCGGTTTGACACAGTTTTAAATTAATCATACGCCACCGATACGCGTGGAAAGCTTTACAATCCGCTGGCGTAGTGTTAACAATCAAAAACAGGCCACGAAAAAAAAGAAACGTATTTGTTACATTAACTGTGACTCGGGAATTTTGGAATTTATTTTATTTATTTATGCGCATGAGTGCGTGCAATGTATCAAAACATTTCAAAGCTTTTTTATGCAGTGTATAATGTAAATATGGCTAATTTTTTTTGCCTTTTACTTGGCATACTTGATCGGCAAATGTGTGTGACTTTTCTTCGGAATTTGAATTGAGTTTAAAAGCTGTATAATAAGGCCATAAATAAATGCGATTATTTAGAGTAGAACACTTTCATTGAATTTAAAACACATTTTTCATGTAAGCTCTGTCTAGGAAAATATTGAAATTTAAATTAAGGGGAAACATTTAAAGACCTCTTAAAGGTTTCGCTAGTTTCACTACTCCCAATTGATGCTATTAACAATTTATATGCGCTGCTAGCTGCTAGCTCCTCAAATACAATACAAACTAAACATTGTGTGTATGAATTGTTGGCCCAATTGTAAACAGCTAGCGGCTATAAACCCAGTTCGCCAGTTCCCCTGTTCCCCACTTTCAATCCAACCATTAGTCGCTCCCAGAGCGTTGGGAAATAGGGAAATGCAAATGCTGTGAAAAAGGAAGTGAAATTTGCACGCTTAACTCCGTCAGTAGGGGAATTTGACTGGCATTCATTTGAGTTTGGGATTTAATAGTGCAGGTGTCAATTCTGATGGTACTGGGAATAAAGTAAAAGAACATGCTTAAATGCTATAAGTGTCATTTACCTTGAGTACAAAAATATCGCCAGTTGTGCGATTTATATCAAATTTACTATTTGCCGTATTATCAGGGTCGATGCCCTGGCCGGTTAGGAAATATACAATATTTATTGGTCTATCTACATCGCCATCCGTAGCAGTAACCTGAAAAGAAAGCAGATGTAGAGTAAGGGTAAATAAGTAAGAAAGAAATCTGTAAAAATTGCATTAGAATGAGAGCAGCAGTAGCAAAAAAAAAACTGTTAAGCGTTTGGTGGCCTTTCCTGGACCTTACTTACAATATTCAGTCTATAAATCAAATATGCAAATGAGCAAAAACCTTTAAATGTCCAATAAAGAAGACGTGCGTGGGTGAAAAAAAAGGGGATGCGATCGGTGGGTAGGGGGCGTGGTGACCAGTGGTTTTTGCATGCCAGATTGCTTGTAAATTTATGCTTCGATTTAGTATTTTTTTTTTAGTCTTTTGTATTTTTTGTTTGTATTTTATTCAGTTTCCTTTTAGCAGCGACTACAAAATATTGTCAGTCCCTGTGAAAAATGCTAATATTACCGAGATTTATGTAATTATTCAATCGGCTTGTGGTTTACTCCGCTTGTTGTTGTCTTCTCTCCTTTCTGTCTCAATTGTTTTTATTTTGTTTCTTTTTTTATTGCGGTTTCTAAATGAAATCTGTGTTTAGGACAATTTTGTTGTGCTCCTTTGGAATATTTTACTTGACTTTCAGCTACAACAACTACAGCAGTAGATGTTTATTTTCCTTTTGTTTTCTACTTCTTTATTGTTGGCCAATTGTTTGCTACTTTTGGTAGATTTTTAAATTGATAAGTCGTTGCGGTTTGTTGGCAGAAATTCAAATGGAAGTCAAGTGAGGACAGCAGCTTATTAAATAAGCTTTAACAAAATATAATTTAAGTTAGTCAAGCACTGAGAAACATTTTAAATTATGCTAGCTATAAGTAAGAAGGAATAGTAGAGACTTTATAAAAGTATCAAGAAAGGAATGTTGAATTTATAGAGCAGCTTTTTGACATATTTATATTTTTTTTGAGTCTTTTTTTAGCTCAGTAGCTCAACAGATACATTTACCAGTTATTTATAGTAGTATTAAATGTTCCTACTTCAATTCTCTTAGCAAACAGTGCTTACTACTCCAATATATTGAACACCCTCCTCGTAGTAGACAATTTATTCAAAATGTATTTCCTTTGTCATAGAAAAACTAAAACAAACGTAGCACACAGCTAGTAAATTGTAAGAAAACATTACAATTTACACAGCAATTGTAGTAAATCTACCTATAAGTCTGCCCAGACTCAGGGGATTTGCTGGCAAACATGCTTTCAAACACTTGTTAAGCCAATTTAAACAATTAAAGTCAGCTCTACTCAAACAATGTGATCACTTTTACAGCTATCACTGTGTGTAGAGACAAGACATTTAATGGAAAACAATAGAAGTTGGGAGAAGTACCAAAACAGGAGGGGGGAAACTGCTGATAATAATATTCTATTGCCATTTATATATGTACGACTGGCTGCTCAATGGAGCTGGCAGCATTTACGAGTATTTGCCACATTTACTTGGTAGGAAAGACAGAGAAAAAATGGCATTGCCGCCATGTGTTAAGTGCCTACAATATACCCCGTTCTGGGCACACCCGCCACGCCCCCTATCGTCATGGACAATGCGACAATTTACGTTAAATGTTCAACACAATTTGATATGACAAAAGAGTTGTCTACGTGCCATCATTGTGCCCATTATCATTGCTAGTATGTGCTGTGCCATTGTCCTTTCAACAGCACACACTCACGCACACTCACACACACTCATTGTCAAAGACACGCATACCAATACATGCAGATACTCGTGGGCTCGGCATGCATAATTTAAAAGGTCTTTTCCCTTGTCGCAACATCAACGCGACATTAACAAAATGCATAGCATAAATGTTTGTATTTCATTTTCATTTTCCCCGCACAGAAATCAATTTGTTTCAAGGTGTCGAATCCAGCAGCCAACGCCTTTAACTTCGTATGCTTCTGTTTTATATATCGTTCGATTTTGCGTACATAAATCTTTGTAGACACACAGACTATGCGTTCGTTGCCGTTCATTATAGACAATCAATGTTCTGCTCAATGGCGCCAGTTTAATTTTTTACTTCAACATAAATGTGTAATTAAAAATGCGCTGTCCAGACACGAGAGCCATTCGCCAGTCGACTTTGCAGAGTGTTATTTAAATGTATATTTAATAAGATGGAACTGACAGAATTTGCATAGCGAAGTTTTAAATGCTCTTGAAGAATTAATATTGTTTTTGGCGGTCTGTTTACTTATTTAAAACTGAAAGAACTAACCATAAAGTAAAGGCATTTTTATTATTTTAGGCAATCAATTTTTTTTTATCTCTGAATCTCTGTAAATAACTTAAAATTCCGTCAGGTAAAGTAGTTCAGCTTTGTGTGTGCTTAAAATCTTTTCTTTTGTTGTCTGACCATCCTGTCTGCCTTTATTATATTGCAATTGTTTATTTGTGTTTTTTCATAAAAATATTCTACATTTTATTTATCATTCAATTGAAGCTTTTGCTGCCGTTTTTTGTAAAGAGCATTTAACCTTTTGCCACGCCGCAGATTGTTATTTCCTACGTGTTGTTGATTGTTGTAAATTATGGCTTAAATAAAAGTCGCTGCAGCGGACTCATGCACACACACGCACACACACATGCAAGCAGTGCAGCACGCTCACATACACATGCTTGTTTTCCCATATATTTCATGTAAGAACGTTCTGCAACTATCACGTTATTATTAATGAATGAGTATTTATTTTGTATTTACGGCTGAAAGTGCTCGGCTCAGTGATTCGCATGGGTACAGTGAAGCGTCTGCATAAAAGAATATGGGCTTCGAGTAGACTCAACTGGCTTGCTTGTTTTGCGAGCATTGGCTTTTTATGCAAATTGCGTGCATTGTACAGCTCAGCGTTGTTATTATTCGCTGTTATTGTTGTTCTTGTTGTCGGTGCTGTCAATATTTAAATTGCGTAAAAGCAAGAAGGCGATAATAAATGTGGGATTCGAAAATAATGATAGCAGGAGACAATGAGGGGAAGGGAGTAACAGCAGTTGCGTTATTTAAATTTTAAGCAGAGAAAATAAAAAAATATTTACAAAATGTGGGCCAATATGATTAAATTTTTATCTTGTTTAATTACAGTAAACATTTCGATTGACTACCAAAAGTAGGCAACAGTTTTTGCAACTACTTATCATAGCGGCGCTGAAAAGTATGCAGTATCTTTTTCAAGTTCTTTTGCTTACCTGCAATATGCGTTTGGGCAAATTCCGATCGTCTTCTTCTGTGATTTGTGTGCGATATGTTTGACGATCAAATACAGGTGGATTATCGTTAACATCGCGTACATTAATTACAACGGTGGTGTAGTTGTTCTTTCGATTTCGTGTTGCCTCCAAGCGCAGCTCATACTAAAACAAAAAAAACGTTTTGAATAGCTTGTTAGTTTTAATAAGATATGCTAAATTTGTTTAATTTTATACATGTTTTAACAAGTTCTCAGGCGTCTGTCAGTGCATAGTTATCAAAATTGATGTCAAAGTTTTGCCAAACAACTAAAAACAAAAAGAACAAAGACCAACTCAACGTTGTTTGATGGGGCATCGACAGTTACGTATAGTATTCATGTATTTCTTCGCCCCTGGGGGTAAAACGGCTAGCAAATACGTTTCGACAGTTGTGTGCGTGCAATCTCGTTAAAAATTCGCAGTGGGAAATGTACCAACAGCTGTAGATCTACGAGTACAATTTGCCTCTCAAACACACAAACACACACACAACACTCACGGCGTATTAGCTACGTGTGTTTGTGTATTCGCATGTGCGCATATATATATATATATTTTTGATTAATTTTTTTGCTGTCTTTCTGTGGACTTTCATCGCACTACGCAGCGTTGGAAAATTGTTCGTCTGAAAGTTTTGCATAGTTTTGCATATTTTTCTCGTGGAATCAGTAAGGCAGCAAAAATACATAAATTATGCATGCACAACCAAAAGTTGAGTCAAGAACCAGAAAAAATGAAAAGTTACAAATAAAAGTGAAAAAAACGAAAAATAAATAAAATAAATGACAACAACAAAATGTTCGTACATGCTGCAAGTTGAAGATGAGCATACAAAAAAATAACAGAGACAACAACTAAAAGTTGGTACTACAGTTTTGAGTAGCGGCTGTCAGCAGCTCACACGCTAGACAAGAAGGGTGTGTGTGTGTGTTAGAAAAGGGGGGCAGGAAGATGGTGCAGACGTGTCTTTGTTGCAACTTACCCTTGGTCTTGTTTCGTAGTCTAACGGACTGGCCACGTAGATAACACCGGTTGTGTTCTGCACGGCGAATGCATTGCCTATGTTACCGCCTGTAATCTGGTATCGAATATTCGTCGCTGCAAAGGTAGAAGGAGAAGAAACACTTTACAGTTGAATGCTTTACTTAATTTTGTCAATGGGTTAAGTTTGTAATGTCATTAAAAGTTAAAGAGGTTTTTTTTTTGGCATGTGCGCACCTGGCGTATGCGCAATACATGACTGAAGTCTGGCATGTGCTGTTGGCATGTGCGTAATTAAGACAACATTGAAAGTCATTTCTTTTATGTTTGTACAAAATTAAATTTATTTTGTCAGCACCTCAGGAACATTGGTTCCCAAAGACACTTTTTAATTAAATTAAACTCTGGCTGCATAGCATAATGAAATGTTGCCAATTAGTTTATTTTGTAAGCAAACATTCACAGTGTTATACGATAACTCTGTCTAGAATAAAGTAAGCTAAAATAATTAATTTGCTTGACAAATAGTTGAGCCTAATAATTTATAGTCTTTTGTGCTTTAAAAAGCAAAATGATCAAAAGCCATGAAAATTTAACATAACTGTCGAATGACAAAAAGACAGCCGTAGCAGCAGGCAAAATAATTAAGTTTATTAAAAACATTTTCACTGCGCTACTGCCATTTAAAGCTACTGAGTTGACTGCCTTAAACAACGGGGCGTATAATTTACTTATGAAATGATTAAACGGCTTGAGAAAGTGTCAGCGAAGAAACAGAGGCACACTTGTGCCTCGTGTGGAAAAGTACATATATATGAAGTATACATATAGCTAGAAAATGGCTGAGACGGAGTTTTGCAGCTCATTTATGCAAAAATGTAAAATGACAAACATTAGTGTAAATTAGCGACGCGTAAATCGCTTTACTCGCAGTCTAGCAACGTCTGCATGAACAACACACAAAAAAAGGGGGCACAACTTGGCCTCGATTTAGAGTTTCTGAGCACATAAGATGTGTGTTAACTTTACAGCTTTCAGCTCAATTAAAGCGTGTAAGCATCAGAGCATATACTACGTGGGTAACTTGACTTGATTAACCCAAAAAAAGAAAGACAGACAAGCTAAGCCACTTTGGAAACCACTCTATGACAGATTAAATTGCGTTTAGAGTTTTAGATTTGCAGATTAACAGACTTTAAGACACAAGACTGAATGTGTCGCAGGTTTTCTAGCAGGTTTTTAAACATACTGTAAACAATTAGCTGCTAGCTGTTAACTATTTGATTATTTGCCAACACTTGAAGCTACCCTCGCATATCATTAAAGCTGCTTGCAACCTTTGACGGCACATAAAATATGCACACATTGGTCGACAGTTTAAGGAATGCGCACATGTCGCTGTTTTTAATGCCACAAATTACACACACATAGAGCACACAAAACAATGAGCCACAACGAGGGGCAACTGAGAGCTAGCAGGCGTTAAGTAGTCCCCAGTCTATGGTCTAGTCTTAGACAACGCCATTTATAATTTACGATGTCATGACGCCATTTTAAAATCACTGATAATGATAATAAATTAATATACAGACACCAGGGCCAAATGCTGCTCGGTTTGTGCCGCCGAGAATTCAACAGCTACACACTCCTACACATACACAGAGGGGCACCCACACAGCTGCTAGCTGCGCATATCCTGTTTCTATTTTGTGATCTTTAACGTCGTTGTTGTTGTTTTTATGCCATACTTATTTAGCATGAAAAGTCAGTTTAAAATGTTAAATAAAAAAAGCGTTATTCCTGCTCCTTTGCTGTGGGTTTTCTTATTGTTCGTTTTCCATTTTGACCTTACTTTATTTGAGTGCCTTTGAGCCCTGCTTGTGCTCTGGCCCAAAGTGTTTTTATCGCTCACACTGCCAAAGTAGAACGATTTACTCGCCTCCGTTTTCATTTTTGAACCGTGCTGAACTGAGCTATTGTTAAATTGTGTGTTTGGCGGTAAAATGCTTTATAGCATCAAGAACTTGAGATGATAATGGAAAGCCATTTAATGGTCGAGCAAGCCAATGTAAGAGCGAAATGGGTAGCAACTTAAAAGCAATAATAAGAAGGGATTGCTTAACATACTTAAAACGTTTTGAAGTATAAACTTTACGCTAGTATTTAATTAAACGTGGTCAAGTTAAAAACTTTAAAACTAGCTGACTTTCCAAACAATTTTTTATATTAATACTTGAAGCTATAATTTTAATTTAAATAGTTCAACAATTCCCACTTCTTTTCTATATTAGACCACAATATTATTGAACTTTTACTGCACTGGAAAATCTTTGAAAATCAAAACAAATGCGACAAACTTCGTGGAGCGAAATTTAAGCACATCGAATCAAGCAAAAAATGAAACGACTGTCGAACCAAATTGTAAACATTTTGCAAAGTCCTCAGATGCTCGTATAATAAATAATTTTTGGCGCTCATAAATTTCAAGCACTTTACATATATATATATGTATCTGTATCGCATGTACATAACATATATAGAAATGTATTGAAAGTCAGTGAAGTTTTACAGCTCTATTCCATACCATTTGCACTAGAAAAGTAGGCAAAGAAATCACATAAAAGATTGTCATGGTTGCCTGACTGCCTCGAATTTGTCCTTTTGCACAGCAGGACCATGCTGTTTGTGTGTGTGTGGAGCCATTCATATATTATTTGTGAGTGTTGCTCTTGCTGGTACGATATGCGATATGGATTTCTATGTTTCTACCATTTGGCTAGCTAACAGCATTTTCTATGTGTTTTCATTCTCATGTTTTCGTTCTGTTGCTCAACTTTGGCAAATATTCCAACACTTATATACGAGTATATTCTGCTATTCGTTTTCGTATTCTTTCATATTATTGTTTTCTGTGTGTGTGCCATGCACACACATTCCAATTTGTATGGCGGCTGGTGCTAGTGCTGCTGCTGTTGCTGCTTTTCTACTTTTCCCAATTTTTTCCAATTCGGGTTAATGCTTTTTTCGCAGTCGTCAGAACGGCGTCGACGACATTGATGAGAACGACGGCGACAGTATGCGACAGGATAACGATTTTGCTCCTTTGCACAATGTTTTGGCGCTGTTGCTGCTACTCCACCTACTTTCTTTAGTTTCATGGCTTCACTCCTGTTTTATTTCTACCCGTTTCATATCCCTATCAAAGTTGTTAAACGTTCTCAATGAGATTTTGAATGTTTCGTTGCTGCAAATCTTTTTCGCTTCTACAACCAAAATCATGTCTTTCTCGTGCCCATAATATTTACAATGATAGTTTTCGCTTGGGAATCAATACATACATAAATACGTTCGAGGGTGTGTCTTCATGAGTGTGTGTGTGTGTGAGTGTTTGATATGTTTGCCTTGGTCATGTTTGTCTTTGTATTTTATGGATTTATTCATTGAGCTAGAGTGTATCTTGTATTGTGTATCTTTGTCTTCAATGAGCCTTTATTTGTTAATATTTGGTAAATATTTGGCGTACATGGCGTATGCGCAATAATATTTTCACAATGGCCACACACACACTCGCACACTCCGGCGGCATATTAAAATAAACAAAATGTTTATTGCGGCACAACGCAATGAAATCTACCAGCAAAAAAAAATAAAACACAAATATTTTTCATGGAAAATATATTCAAAGCCATCTTTTAATATTAATGCATTAACGAACCGCACATAGGAAATTGCCAAATTGGTTCTTTCCTAATGTTTATGGCATCATTTATGTAAGTATTTATGTACGTACAAGTTCAATGTCTTTTTCTGCCTTTTATGTATAAGCAATGACATTAAAACGATATGAGCCTATCAGTTAATGTAAAAACGCCACACACACTGATTTCTGCAAAATCATAAACGTTGACGATATTTGACTGATTATTCCTTGAAAGAAATATACTTAAGGAAGTATTAAATTATTCATGGAGGCTTATTTGACAAATATAATGGCAGTTATTGTTGTGTTTAATGGGAATTTAAAGTGGAGTTCTGATGGTTTATTTAGTGCTTCTGTTTCAAAAAACTTTGCAGACTACCCCTCTGTAGTTCCCATCTGAAAAACAATTTACTTTCTTTTCCACTTACTCCTTAAACCACCTTGTTCTCATAGCTTATAATTATTGGTAATTTTGTCATTCTAATTGAATGCTTCGCTGCTCTCACAATCATTTCCATAGACCCTTTTTGAGCAGCTCTTGCAGCCCTTTAGCTAATTACAATTAAAAGCAAAGCTGATTAAATCAATGCCAAATTTATGCAACAATTTGTATTTAAGCTGTATTAAGGAACGTGGAAATAAAATCTAAATGTCTGCGACTCTGAGCAAAACTCCGATGAAGACAGTGACAAATCGCATTAAATAATTAAATAAGATATACAGTGTGTGTGATATGTGTGCTTGTAATTCAATCTGTACTCACACTCATTGTGATCCTTGGCGTTGACAGTAAGAACGGTGCTCTGCAAATCGGCATTTTCATCGATTTCAGTCTCGTACAGAAATCTATCGAAATATGGCGGTGAGTCGTTTTTGTCGGCAATACCAATGCGTACAAATTTTGTAACTGCAAATGAAATTGTAGAGAGAAATCAAGCAAAAGCCACAAATAACAAACACATACTTAAAGACTTACATATAAAAATACTGTATATATATATATATAGATAGACTTATTATACGGCGTGTGGTATATGAAATGCCAATAAGTAGCATTAATTATGACAAAATTTATCGATTGACAAATTGCCGCGCGTGACTTTGGCGTTTGAGAGTGTCGTAAATTGTATTGGTTTATGTGAAAAACGTGGCATGCATAAAAGTGAGTCCCTGAGCATCAAGCTGTGTTGCGTAATGAGCATAATTAAATTGTCAATGAAATTAATAAATATAAACAGCTCGCTTGTCAGTTGGCAAACAGACGCCTCCGCATTCTCTTTGTGTTTGTGATTAGAAATTAGAAAATATTTTGTTTCAAAGCACAAAACTTTGTTGTTTGTTGTCTCAACCAAACTTGCCACAAAGTGCAAAGCTGCAAGTGAAGCTGCAAGCACTGACCCGCCCCACTTCCCATCCTCTACACACTCCTAAAATACTTTGTATGTTTTTGTTTTGCTCTCTTATTTGCTTATTTCCTGCTAATGTCTGGCCAAACCGAAACTTGTTCAAGACTTTCTAGAGTTTTCTATTTGGTGTTTTGCTGCTTTAACATTTTAATTAATTCTTTATGCAGTAGCTGTGCAGTAATCCAGCTTAAGCTGTCTTTTAAAATTCGATTTTCAGACAAAGTTTTGTGAAGTGATGCCATGTAATTCTTGCTTTATTTTATTACAACTAAAGTTCAATCAAATTTAGTATAGTAAAAAAAAAGTTAACAGTATTTAAATGTTTACATTTACCTATTCATAATTGGTTTATTTTAAAAAGGGCCAAAGCTATTGAAAAAGATTTCTTGAAGTGCACTTTAAGCAGCCACGGGGTGAGTGCAGAAAGTTTTTGCATCTTCAGAAAAGTTGAGCAACATGCGGAAGCAATAATCTGCTTTTCCTGTTAGAATTTTATAGCAAGTGCATCTTGTGTAAACACAAAAGGTTCTGGCATAAGCTGCTGCAAAAAACTATCATGTATAAATAAATAATAAAAGTACACACATATATATATATGCATTTACTACCAAAATAAATGCTGTAAATGTAGTAAGTGAGTGGGAAAATATAAAAGGAAGAGAACGCTGAAAACACACACACTTACACAGACACCCTTACACACACACATACGGTCACACATCATAAAGTTGTTGGGAAAATTAATATTGCCAGCAGGCAGTCGACAGACGAGCAACGAAGCCCGGCACTCGTTGCGTATGCGTAATATTGAAAAGACGACAGTTGCTTGGGCAATGCTTTGCCTTTTGTCGTTGCCATTGCCGTTCGCCCTGCATGCATAAAGCATTTTATTAAACGCATTTCCCATTGCATTTTAATCTTTTACATGACATTTTAAAGGCTTAAAAATGCATGCAATTTCTATAGATATATAGATATTCAATACCCTTGTATTTGTGTATTAAATGCCAGTTCAATAAAAGCTAGTTTTCAAAGGCTCTTTGTTAAGAGCTCTTGATAAACTTATTTTAAAATCTATTTTATTAGAATTTAGATTTACAAAAGAGTTTACTCTGCATTTGAAGTTGCTCAGGCTTGAACTTAGCTTTTTGAGTGCGTGTGCTACTTACAGGTTTAAGAAAATATTAAGCTTTATATTATTTAATAAAAGTAAAACTGCACTAAGTTATTTTAAGCTTAGATAAGACTATAAATTTTATTTGAAGCTATGAATATTATGTTTAGTTTAGCTGCTTAAGTATAAATCCCTTTAAGCTGTGTTTACTTATTTAAAGCTGCACAAATGTGCTAATTTTAAATGAATTAAACTCGACTGCAGTTGAAGTCTTGAAACTGACTTTGAAATCATTTTTCTACTTCAAGTTTCAGGCATAAAAGTATTCAGGTCAGCGACTTTTAATTCAGTGTGTGCAATAACAAACAGAATAAAATCTAATTTTAAATTAAACTCAAGTTTGTTTAGTTTTCGAGTGCAGACCGAGAAAAACTGCACGTGAAACACGAAAGAAAATGAAAAATGAGCTAAAGTAAATACACAAAACACAAGCAACTGAACTCAACTCAAGCGAACAATTTCTGCAAATAGGGCAACAAATAAAAATACTAAAAAACTGAAAAACTACAAAGAAAAACTTAACCAAAAAACTGAAAGTATTTACAGAAGCGACTCAGGGCAACGCGTAGGTGAACAATACACTAAATAAATACCTTTACACACCCGTAACAGAACTATAAAATAGAATTTGCTTTTTGGCCTGCACGTCGCCCTATTTTGACTTAATTTTTGGCACTCCAAAATAGAGAAAGTGCTGAAAGAGCTAAAGGGAAAGGAGAACGGTGGCTGGTTGCATGTTTAAGTGGCCTTTTTGTTGGTGTTAAATTGAGCAGCAAACGAGCGCCAGGACGAGAGCCAGGACAGAGCCTGGCAGCCAGTCAAAAGGACTCACTTTAAACTATTAACGTACAGCAGTAAAGTGCGCCGCTCTCCCCTCCGCTCGCTTACCACTCTTTTTTTTTCTACCCAACTCTACAGCTATTTATGGTCTCATAACTGGCACACTAACAGCCAGATCCACACCACGGTCTCTACCTTAGCATATGTCAGTCTATGAATGACTGGCAGCAACAAGAGCTTCAGTAAATACCAACAAACACACACAGTTAAACACACTCACACACTCACTTCCCTGTTTTGAACTTTGTGTCTGTGTTTTTATTTTGTTTTTTATGCTGTTTTTTCTTTATTTTCCTTTACTTTTTTTATTATTAACGGTGGAGCTAAAAAAGTGGCGTCAAATGTCAGAGCTGCTTAAATCAGCCATGGCAAACAAGCAAAATGTGTGGGCGTGGCAGTGGGAAGTTAGCTGGAATGAAGGTGCAACAAAGTAGTTTACTGAGACGGAAGTTACGTTTTTCCAAAAGAGCAACAAAGCGCATCACATTTAAGGTGACAGCAGTTTGGGGGTCAAAACATTGTAGAATTTTCATTGGAGCCTTTTTGGTATTTTCTCGTTTTTTTATTACCTGTTGTTGTTGTTGTTGTGTTTGATGTTTTGGCAAATGCTGTTCATGATGTGTATTCATGCAATGAATCAAAGGAAACTTGTGGGCATGAAAAACTTTTAAGCTGTCAGCCAAAGGACGCACTCAATTGGGACTTAAGTTAATGAAAATTACATTTAATTAAAGTAAAATATGGTTTAGTTACGTAACTTTAAAAGTTTGGCTTAATTAATGGGCATAACTTATGTTATTAACAACTTTTTCGTAGAACTTGTAGAATTTAAACAAGTTTTTATCGAAGTAGAAATAGCAATAGAAATACTTTAAGTATTTAGCTATTTAAATATGTGTATTTGTTGCCCAGCGGTTTATTTACTTGTGTGTAATCATTTGGAGCGCCTTTCAAGTCATTAAATATTTGTTGAGCTTTACTTTGTAAATTAGCGGCTCAGGCAAATTGCACAGGTAATTACTAGGCCTAGCTAATAAGTTGTATAATTTACACATAAACACGAGAGCAGCAGCAGCAACAACAACTACTACAAATTTTGGATTTTCTGAATCAGCAGAAAAGCCGCAAAACGCAAAAACCTCAATTTGACTTACAAAGTAAAGCAAAAAAACAGAAAAAGGAAGAAAATCACAATTAAATCCATTTAATAAACTCGTTGAACCCCAACGTTATTCGAAATAATGCCCTTGGGGCAACTACAACCTCGGCCTCGGTTTCTGTGCCGTGCCGTGCAGCTCATTAACTTTGATGCCGACCGCTATATTCGCAGTGTTGTTGGTCTCGTTTTGTTGTGAGTCTTAGCGGCTGATGGGAAATTTCAATTAGGCAGCGAATCAACGCAAAACTCAAAGCTATTTGTTGAGCCGCCAGCAAATATAAATATATATACACACATATTTTAATGTACATACATATTTATTTTTATTATACATTTATATTTGTATTCATTAGCCATCGGAAAGCGGGTAGAGAAAGGCCAAAGGATAACTTCCGGCACTGCTGCTGTCACTGTGACCTGCACTTCAAACTCAAAACTGAACTCAGCTCAGCTCACAGCTCACAGCTCAACTGCAACCCGCTGTTGATGCTGTTAATGAAATGTTAATTAAACTTATGAAATGTTACCCGGTTTTTATGCTTTATAATATCAAATTCTCCACTGCCGTCTTAACCAGTTCTCCTGCTTGTTGCCATGACTAATTAAAAATTGCGCGGGCAAAAAAATACAGAAAAAAAATGAACACAACAAAAATAAAAATGAAAAGTGAGCTCAGTGACAGACAGCAAACAAAACGCACAAAACACAGCGAGAGAGAGAGAGGAAAAAAAACACATACAAAAACAACATTTGCAAATCCATAAAAAAGAAAGATGGCGCAGAGAAAAAAATATACATAAATATGGTGTGTACAGCAATGGCAATGGCGATAACGGTAACAGCAACGGATGATGAGTTGACAAATATTTTGTCAGGCATAATGAGTTGTTGCTGCCAGTCCCTGTCAAGGTCTGTTCACTGTTGTTCATTAACAGCTGGCAGGGGTGTGGGAAAGGGGAGTGAGAGCGAGCGGAGAGGCAGAGGTAGACAATGATAGAGACTGGAAATTTGGTCAGTCCGCAGACCGTGTTAATTACGAGCCATGTCCGTTGAGGGTCAGCCGCAATTAAAAACTTTTTCGCTCGCTGATTTTAATACATGCCAAGGAATTTTAGCGACGCTGATCAGTTTCGACAGTTGTGTGTAATAATCATGTTACTTTACAGCTACATTCACTTGGCTTGATAAACGTTATCATTATCTTTTTGCCAGCAATGTTAATTTAAAAGGTTCATTTACGACAATAAATTCAGGTAAAAACTAATTAAAAGTCTTTCCACGCAACACAAACAGGCAAACACACTCCCACACACACACACTCACATTTTAATTGCGCTGCTGGCAAAATTGGTTATATGTATTTGTATTGTCAAAGTCAACAGCAGACAGAACCCTTTGACTTATAAATAGATCAACATTTCACATAAACTCTCGCAATTTAAGCTTTACCAGCTATCGCCTTAAGCACTGACAGTTTGACACATTACGCATACGCAGCATTACCCCACGTCACCCCCAATAGTAATGAGCAGCAAGTTTTCCACTCTACTCCTATTTTTTTTTTAGCATATCGTAGGCAAAAAGTTGTGTCGCTAAACTAAATCCAAAATACATGTGTAAACACAATGTAGAGATTATCATAAACTTGGTTAATTTATTACACAATGTTTGCGGCTTTTATGCGTGATCATGAGCAACGTTAACTGCCAAGAGGATTAAAATATTATGTTGACAATGGCAAGTAACCAAAAACAAATATAAGCACATAAACATTTATATTTGCTATACATTTGCTGTTATTTATTCATTTGTTTACATAATAAAAATAAAAGTTGGCTAAGTAAATTTAAAACTAAGAGTTTTACCAATGTTTTTGTACTTGTTTGTAGTTTACTTTAAATTTAGTTATAAAACGAAAGTTGAATAATTTATATAAATGTTTTTTCTTTTGTTTTTATACAGAAAATATAATTTATATTTATTTGTCTGTCTTTTTTGAATTAGTTCCCCAAGCTATACAACATAAACTGCCGTACATTATTATTTCAAGAAGTAAACCCTTTCTTTGTAGCACTTTTTTGTGCTCTTGAACATATGACAGTCATTAGTTTAATGACTCTGCTGGTGCTGGCGTTGTTGTGCTTATGCCTAAGACTAGTCCTCTGTTCTTCGTCTTCATCGCCAACTCAGTCTTTGGTCTTTTATATTAATGCATCCATTAAAATGAAAAGCGAATAAAATGTTTTACATTTAAGTTGAAGTCGCAAACGCACTCAGAAAAGCCACTCGCAAAAATATTAATGCATATTTAAAAAGCTTGAAGACAAGAGCACACAGACAGACACAGACACAAGCACAGGGGAATCATTAGTTTAGGCACACACGCCACACACACTCTACACACACATAATACCTACAAATATCATGAAATTTTAACAGACAGTTGCTCAGAGTTGTATATAATCATATATGCGAGCACATTCAACTACTTAGTTTATTTGCACAGCAGCAACACACACTCCAATACACACAAATTGCTATACACACTTACCCAAATAGGTGCTATTTGTCAAAACCCAAAAGATTTTTAATGGATCGACCATAACTACGCAGGCAAAAGCAAATTCAAACGCTTTTTACAGTAGCTAATGTTGTTGCAGTTGTTGTGGTTGTTGCTGTTGCACGGCAGCAACACCTTCTGTGCCACGTTGCCAGTTGCCAGTTGTTTACTGCCAATCCTTGTGGCACAACCAGCAATTAATTTGTAGTTGGCTGTTGTTGTTGTCACTGCGATTTAGCCGCCTCGTGAAGCTTGGTAATTTCAGTTTGTTGCACTTGCCGTGAATGATTAAATGATAAATGCAACTGCTTCTAGCTTTCAAATTTTGTCGTTCTGTTTGCTTTTTTCCTTGTTGATTTCTTTCACTATTTTTAATGATCGTCGTGGGGCAGTTGCTGTTGCTCCTGCTGCTGTTGCTGCTGTTTCCTTTGCTCTTGCTGCCCTTGAGGTATTTTCGTAATTTGCGTTGTGCACTTTTATGGCGTTTGTATAAATCGAAATTTTGCGCGTTTTTCATAGTACTAAGGAAATATATATTTATTTATGGTAATTTTAGCTTTTATTTTAATCACCAACAAAAACAACACTCATTTCTTCCAGAGAATTCACAGCTTTTAGAAGTCTTTTAATTAAGTCTATTTAAATTTGAGCGGCTTCTGTGTTGTTATTTTTATACTCTCTGCAAGAGTATATTGGGTTTGTGAAAATGTATGTAACAGGCAGAAGGAGGCGTGGCAGACCCCATAAAGTATATATATTCTTGATCAGCATCACAAGCCGAGTCGATATAGCCATGTCCGTCTGTCTGTCCGTCTGTCTGTCCGTCTGTCCGTCTGTCCGTCTGTCCGTCCGTATGAACAAACAGATTTCAGAGATGGTAAGAGCTACAAGTTCGAGCTTGGTCTCAATCGATCACATATTTAGTCAGTCAATACAAGAATCTTTTTTTTTTTCGATGCCACGCCCCATTCGCCCACAATGAGCAAAAAACTAGACACACCTCGGAAAAAAATGGTGTTTTGGGCGAATATCTCAATAACTATTGCACCTGTGATCACCAATTTTGGTATGGAGGTTCCTAGCGACATCCTAAATGCATTGACATTAAAAATTTTAGACTGCCACGCCCCTTTCTCCCACAATTAATAAAAATTGTTCTCAAATTTCGTTCCGTTTTTTGGCTTTTGTTTATATAGTACAGTATTGTAATTTATAATTCGTGTGAAGACTGACTATATCAAACTATTCTGAAAGGCGCATTAAAATCGCACTATAAACAAGAAAACTAGAAGCGTTACAATATTGATAACTGAATGCAATATCATATATGAGTGCAAGCGAGATAGAAACATACAAGCACATGTTCGAATGTTTTCGCTGCCTGCGTGCCGGCAGCGCTGTCCGCAGTCGCTGGCCGCGCTGAATACACACATACATACATACATATATGCATCATATATTGTCTTTCGTATGTGTATTCGCATACAATCAGATGTGTGTTTAATTATGCTTAGATTGTTTTTGTTTTAACGTGTTTTAATGCAAGTACTATACATTGTAATATCTCTGGACTGATTTTAATAATTTAATCGGGAAAAAATGCAGAGAGTATTTTACGGTCGGGCTTGCTCGACTGTACTTTCCTTACTTGTTAATTTTAGTTTACAGTTCACTTAAATTATTTGCTTTGAGTTACTATATATTGTTATTATCACCACATTTCAACTATTAATTTTATTATCAATCATTTTAAAGCAGTTTTGCTGCTCTTTTTAAATAACTAAATTTACATTCGATGCCCAAATCAGTCAAAATGTTTGAGTGAATTCTGTAGTCCATAAAATGCCAGCAAAATCGAGACAAAATCTTTTCTTATTGAACTTTAGGTTTACTGTTACCAACTGCAAATGGTTTCCAAGGCTTCCACTTGCATAGCATTTTGTTGGCCAACGGCAAGGTGTTTACCTTGCCCAAGATTTAGCAATTAGAAGGGGCTTGGGGCGCAGTGCTTGGTACTTGGGTTGCTTAGAAATTCTCAATCGCACTTCAAACAGTCGCTGCCCAGTTGGTTGTAACAACAGTTTATGGCCATTAGCGCTGTTAGGGCACAAACAAAAGGCACCAATTAACGCAGCTAAGACTTAGGCAAATGAGAGAGAGAGCAAGGGAATGCAAAGTAAAATGATTTTATCCTTGTGCCTTACAGCCTTGACCTTTATCTGCAGGCGTTGGTTGGAATGTTGAGGCACCAGCTGCCGTTGTCTGTAAATATTTAATTGTTTATGCCATCGTCAAAGCACACTTTGCTACTGAAGGTACTTTTAATGTACAGACAAGACAGACAAGCTTACTCCCCTCCCCTCCCCACCCTTTCCGCCCACCCAGTTGCCCTGAGTTGAGTAGTGGCGATTAAAGCTTACGCAAAGTAATTAGTAACTCAATTGCTTTTCCGCTAGCGCGTTGAGTGCTGCATACAAATGGGTACCGTTATTGGTGGTTTTCTTAGCCTGTGTTTAAGCCTGGTTCATAAATTATGCATAGCATATTTCCACAAACTCGTCACAACATTAATGGTGCGACAAAAAAGCGAAATACCATTACACTCAAATCAATTGGCAAAATGACAGCTAAGCGATGCGTAAGTATTATCAAATTTTGTGCAATTGAGGTCAGAGAAATTAACGTCAGTACTGGAAAACTTAAGCTGGTTGTGTTCTCATTTTTTTTCCCAACTTATGCAAATTCATGTCGGTTCAGCTGCTGCTGCTGCTGCCTCAGCTCATCAATGTAGCATTTTGCAGTCACAGCTTAAAGAATGCTTAAGATTGTTTGTAGTTTCCTACACCCACTCCACTCCCACCTTCACTCCCCTTTCCCTGTACATTTTGCTCATTTTTCAGCATTACTTTTGTGCTAGAAAGTATGGGCATAAAGGACTACGCTGCCGCACAAATTTTGAAATTGCACTTTTCCGTCAAAAGACACAAAAAAGCAAAGAATGAAAAGCGAATGCCCCAAAAATAGAAAATAGCGAACACTGAACCTCGTGCAACTTTTGCCGGAAATACAAAAGCATAAACTTTCCGGCAAAGTCCAGTCCAGTTCAGTCCAGTCCACGGCAAAGTCCAGAAATAAAGCGAAAATTGTGGCGGAAGTTTAATGGACATAAACTTGCTAGCTGATCCCGCCAAAAAGTAGGAAATACGCCAAGTAAAT
The DNA here is from genome assembly GCA_035046005.1 of Drosophila acutilabella. Classification (NCBI taxonomy): domain Eukaryota; kingdom Metazoa; phylum Arthropoda; class Insecta; order Diptera; family Drosophilidae; genus Drosophila; species Drosophila acutilabella. The sequence goes on along the minus strand of JAWNOK010000022.1, from coordinate 610,517 downwards.
TAGTCGCAGAACCTTATTTTTAGTTTGCCTTTTGCTGTTGGCAAAAAATGAACCGACAAGCGAAATGAATGCAATTTCTTCATTGGTAATGCAATATTATTTTACTTCAATGATTTCCTACAAAAATATTAATTACAACTGAATCAAAGTCAGCAGCGAGTGGTATTAAAAGTTTTACAAGCTTTCAAAGTTGACTACAAATTGCTGAATGCTTTGACAAATTATAGCTTATCCCGCGGTTTAAAAATAAACCTTTTTAAATAATAATAACTACAGTTATTAACAGCAGAGCTTGTAACTGGCTGTGTGCATCAATTAATTAGAAAAATAAATGGCAAAAATATGCGAGTGTTGAAAATGGAAACTTTAAAGTGTATAAAATTTTTAAATAAATAAATGACTCATAAAGCTTGGTAAATTTGTCAGTTAATGATGCTAAAAAGGTTGTTTAAGCTATTAAATAGCTATTAAAATTATTTAAGAATACATATTTCCTTTAAATAAATTAAATATTGAGCTTATTGCACTTATCAAATCAAAGTATTCGCAATGAGCTCCAAACTAATCAGCAAAGTAGTTTAATTTGTTAATCTTGTTAATTATACGCCCTTTTAATGTCATAAGGAAAAACTGTTTCAAGAGAAATTACTGAATTACTGAACAAAATAGCAGATGTTGTATGCAACAAGCTAAAAAACAAATTTGCAAAACAGCTTAAAGCGACAAAGTTGTTGCTAGCTCGGGAAAGCACGAGTCTACAATGTGTATTGTTGTTGTTGCTGTTGTTCCTGCGAATGACAAAAGTTTTGACTTTGTTTTCCAAACTGTTGACGTGCAATTCAAATGAGTTAACAACGCAAGAAGTGACCTACATAAGCAATGCCAGCAAAGGCAACAGGAACTGAAGCAACCAGAAATGTTGGAAAAAAAAATTATACATGAAAAAGTGGCGTCACTTGAAGCAACAACAGCAGCGAGTTGAGAGGCCAGAAAAGCGTAACAACATGTGTACATGTGAGATAGAAAGGGAGAGAGACAGCGGAGCTGAGTGTGTGTTGCTTGTCGTGTTTCACGTTCGTAAGGATAAAACAATTATAAGCAGCAGATCCGCAAAAGTGGCAGATTGCCTGTTGCAGACAAAGGCGGCAAGTGTTGAGTTGTTGTATTTGCGGTAGTTGTTCTTGTACCTGCTGCTGTTGTTGCCGTTGAGTGCATCGTTCGCCACTCACTGTTCACTTCTGACTGATGTGCAATTTGCGTCCAAGAAACACTTGGCGGTGCAACAAAACGCGCCTAACTATTCAATTAGCACAATGGAAGTGCTGCACGTGCCCACAGACCATGGCAGGCGGTGGGTAGAGTGGGCAGGAAACGGAGATAAAGTAGACAAGTTGCAAGTTCCTGCAATTTGTGCTGCTTGCAACTGCAACCCAAGCGCTGCAATCTCAAATACCAAATATTCAATCGTCTGCGCACACCACGACAACAAATTGCAAACTAAAACAAAATGTAATTAATTTGTTTTGCCAGTGGGCGTGGTTTGTGCCTCAAGTTTCTTGCCAACTTAACTGACTGTGGAGAGTCTTAGTTTACGCCGACTTGCATTAATTTCAGCAGTAGGCAAAGTGAAGCAGGCAACACGCAGACAACTTGCAACCGTTGGGAGGTTTGTTGAACAGCAGCAGAACAGCAGTATTTGGCAGGAACGCCTGCTTGGCTTAAAGGATTTTGCTGTTGGCCCCTTGGCTGGGAGTATTGGCAAATCGAGTGGAGGCAAATCTCTTGAGAGCATCAAAATTTGCACAGCGAGTTTTGGAAACAATCACAAGACAGACTGAAATGTTGATTGTGTGGCAACGAGAGAGAGCTAGAGCCTCTCTGACGTCACAAGCACCGTAAATGCTTAGCAATGCATAAAGCAGATGATGAGCAGCTCAGACGAAGTACAGAAATAGGCTTTCGTATATATATTAAATAAAACTTGATGTATATTTGGCTCATTTCTACTTAACTTAACCACCGACTGTAATATACCCATTAACAAACTATTACGTATACGCACTGTTCACATGCTTTAAGCAGATTTGTCTTTCTATTGTGTATGAAACCACTAAGCACATTAATTTATTTTTATTTTCTACATATGAGATTTTCATTTGCTTAATGCCATTGAACTTTGCTTATGTGAGTGCTGGCAACAGCTCTATTGTCACAGCGACCTTAAATCTTATTACGTCTAACAAAATAAACGATTGTATTTTAAAGCTGTCATAGATACAAATACAAGATTAAAAACCGATACGTGCTCAGCAAATTGAATGAAATTCTATAATTAAGAGGCTATAATAGACAACGTTCTAATACTCTTCTTGTGGCTAAAAAGATTTGTAAATAGATGAAATGAAATGGTAGAAAATTAAGGAGTAAATTAAATAAATATTCTTTTAATAAAATGAATATTAATATATGATCATCAAGAATGTAGAACCTGTTTAAAATAAAACAGGGTAATATTTTAAAAATATATTTTAGTCACAGTTCACTTTACTACACTCACTGTAGGCAGTGTATTTAAATGGTAGAATAATTAAATTGTATGCTTTTTGGTAGAAAATAAGATTGCCGTTTGAGGGAGATAGCGAAATTGTTGGCATTCGTCAAATACTTGAGTGCTCCAAATAACTAACCACAAGTGCAAAGCATACAACACCGAAAAAGATACAGACAAAGGTGCAGGAAGTGAGAAAATAACATTTCAGCTTTGCCAGTCCAGTCGACAGTCGACAGTCCCTCCAAACAGACTGTCAGTCAGTCAGTCAGTCAGTCAGTTAGGCAGTCAGTCATTGTGTCCACCCGTAAGGTGCTTAAACAGAAATGTCCGTGATTGTGTACAGTTGTCACTTCAGTGTCCTTTGAATGGCGAAAAAGGTCCTTATGCAACGTGTCGAGTCGTCATGTCGTATTTGTTGCCATTTCGAGTATATTTATTGTGCTTTTATTTTGTCAACATTTCGTTTTGGCCATATGAAAATAAATTCAAATGATTTATTTACGAGCATTTGATTTATTTGATTTTCAGCGTTTACGCTTTTCTCTCTCTTTCTCTCTCTCTCTCAGTTTGCCTGGCTCATTCACTGCCCCGAGAATGTCCCGCCTACTCCAACTTTTTTATTATCATTTGTTTGTATGTGTGTGTAGCTCTGTGTGGATGAGAAACATTGTATTGTATTTGAGCACATTGTGTTGTGTTTGGCATACAGTGTTGAGGTTGATATGTCACACACTGCGACTTGTATTTCATTATACCCAGTGAGTTAAAAGCAGTCAAAAGGGGTATAACTATAGAACATCGATTGAATATTTTAAGATATAATTCTAGGTACAAATCATATGAGAACATGTTCAGAAAACGACTTTAAAAATTATTAAATAAACTAAAATATTTTTCGAAAGAATCCCTCATATATTTAAAGGTATCTTTTAGTCGCTCTACTTAAAGTTTAAAGTTTTCACTGTTTATTTTCTGAATTTTCATGAGTATTTTCTTGTTTATTTGGTTTCCGCGTTAGTCAATAAAACTCTCAACTGCTGTCGCTGAGATATGCAACAGCACACACTCAATTCTTGTCAAGAACGGGAAACAATTAGTTGAATTTATTAGAGCATCGAGTGAAAGCTGGCGGCAAATGCCGCAATGCATGGAAAAATACAATTCATAATAAATTAAAAAACCATATTTCATGCTCAACAAATATTAATTTAATGCTTTAAAAATGTATAAACATCAAAACTGGCCAGCAGCGAACTTTTAATAAATATTTAAAATTGTACAACTTGTTTAGAAAGTAAAGGAAAATGAGCAAAAGCAAAAATTCTCCGCAAGACTAACAAGCAAATAAATTTTTTATAAAGACCCAAAAACGACAGATGACCCCAGTGCTTCGGCTTAAAGCAGTCTGTTTGAATTGGTATACAAACTCCCACATGAAATCTGGTGACCATCCTTGGAGAGGTCAAGGACTGAAACAGTCTAAAAGTAAGAAATCTAAAGAAAAAATAAATTTACTCAAAAAATAAAACACAAAAGTTTTGATACGCTGGAATGAGCAACACAAAGACACCCCTTAAGTTGAATATCTTTTTCAAATTGATAAAACGCTGTTGGCAGACTAAAGTAGAGTGTGTTCAATCTTTGTGCAAATTGTCTACAGGGTATACAAGTATTAGGAAAAAACGCATCAATTTTCCAGCCATTATTGGCTTTATTTATTTGTTTGTTGATTTGCCAGCGACGCCTGCCAACTGCCAAAAGAACAAACTTCAACTCACACGAAAGTAAAACGAAGCAAAAATTGTTAAAAACTTTTTGGCATTTGCCAAACGAGAATCAAAGAAAATGAATTTCAGCGCAGTAGAGGGCAAAGACAGCAGCTTTACTTGGTATTATTTATCTAATAGCTGCGTCGTCGGACATAAAAATAGACATATAATCATATATATATAAATGTATCGTTGACTTGCACACGCCCAGACAGCACAGACACAGGCTCAGACTGAGACGTAGACACACTCGACTGAATGTCCTTATAGGCTGAAGTGTTTATGATATTTTGATTTCATTTTATGAATGAAATGAAAGCAGCAAGTTAAGTGTGAAAAGGGCAAAACTTTAGCGCCCGCCTGCATTGATAATAATGGTCCCCAGCAACCATAAGTTTGTCATACGCCCTCTTGGCAGTACAATTTTGGCCAACACTTTGTTACAAGTAGTTTTAGCTCCGTTTTCTCGGCTTATATCAAACCTTGTTGGCCCCTTAGTTGACGCAATAAAAACCAACTTGACTAGCATTTATATTATGTATTTTTTTCTTCTATTTTTGGCAAACGAAAAAAGTTTGTCTCTTATTAAGATTAAAAATGAGGAGAACGCTGTGCGTTTTGCTGGGCATCCCGCAGCTGGCAAAAGGACTCTTCTCTCTTGGTGGCCTGCTGATAAGCAGCGCACACACACACACACACACAGTGCGTAGTTGAAGTCAAGTGGGTGTCACGCATAAATTTCATAAATATAAGCATCATTATTTCTGCTTGCCATTTTGCGGCCAACATCGCGACTTAGCGCCGAGCTCAGACTCCATTCCAAAAAAAAATACTTGGGCCCCTAGCAGGCTCAGGCTTTAGTCACGTGCCAAAACTTTTGCCATCATATTGCGACACTAATACACACATACAGTGGCACAACAACACACAGACTGACATTGGTACGCTCAATCTCATCTAAATGGCGCAATTGTGTGAGACACACATGAAATTACGCTACGAGTGGAGCTGGCAACGTGCCAAGAGTACGTTAAAGCAAAGGAAAGAGAGTCGGAAGGACGTCCATAAGTATTTCATTTATCAATTCATTTAATATAAACTATAGCATAAATAAAATGTAAAAGACGTAAAATATGGTTATAATCAAAGTAAACTTATACATTTATTAAGTTGAGTCAACTACAAGAACGATTGTCTGGCTCTATAGACGTTTTGTAGGCTTTTTTGGTAGAGTTGGGAAGATGAATTAAAGCTGTTATTTTTAAAATTTTCTTAAGTAGAAACTTCTGTCGTTTCATTGTAGATTTCCAGAGAATTCTCAAAACTTGTGTGCTAAAAATATTGTAGGCGTTGATAAGTATGCTACAGTTAAAAGATTTCTCCGAAATTTTAAGTGTCAGACTTCAAGTTAAACTTATTTAAGTTAACTAAACCATTTTATACAACATTTCTTTCCTTTAACTACTTTATGTTACTATTTAAGTATTTAAAGGTATTTTATCGGTAGTTAAGTTCCGTTACATTAAAGTTTGCGGCACTTTGTTAACCAATAGATTAGCACATTAGCTGCGCTTCAACCTAAGCCTTTACTCGAACTCTGAGCAAAGTTGAGTGCCCCCTGGTGGGATTGCTGGCTTTGCCACTGACAGAGTGACATCAATCAAGGGGCGCTGCCACGCCCATCTATCGATAGTAAGCCCACAGTCAAATGTTATCAGCTCACGAACATGTTGGTGTTTCTGTGTGTACGTGTGTTTGTGTGAGTTGCTCGTTATGATGTCGTTGTCGTCGTCGTCGTCGTTGTAGTTGACGGCGAGTGTACGTGGCGTATGAGTGTTGGCATTGGCAATGGAACTGGCAATTGATTGACGACAATGAGGAGAAAGTAAATCAATTATCGTGGACCCAAGTCGGGTAGCATACACTCTTTCTAAGTAAGTACACATGTGAGTATACGACTTTTTGCTGACAAATTGCTCTTGTTGGCATTTCTTCAGCATTGTTGTTGTTCATTGTTGTTTGGCAGTTGTCGCATTAAAAAGTTGTAGACACAAAGCATTTGATTTTGTTATGTTGCCAATTGTGTTTGGCTTAGCGTGTGTGTGTATGGCTATGTGTGTGTTCTAAGAAATAACACAATAAATTCGCAGTTATCTCGCTGCGAATATCTCGACTCGTACATCAAATCGCTGACTCAAAGTAAACATATTTTTTGTGCTACGAATCAGATCAATATGAACGATAAGCAGCAACTCATTTTGGCTCACTTTGCAGCCGTTTTTTATGGCTTATGTTTACCGTTATTTACATTATGACCCTCTACAATTCGGTACAGATTTATGCGCCACAATTTTCGCTCGCACTACAAACTTGTGCAATAAATATGCAAATTTGTTGCCAAAAAGCACAAAACAAATAAAAATCGGACAAGGAAACAGCTAGAAGAAAGAGAGAGAGAGAGAGAGACAGGCATAGATGTAGAGAAAAGAAACAGGAAGACAGCAGCGAAAGTTGTCATAAAAAATGCAGAAAGAGCATTAAAGAAATTGTGCTTACAAGTGTTCGCTTGGCAATTCTTGAGACTGACCCTCAAATCACTTAAAGTTTGTGAAACAAGTGCAAATCTTTTTTGCCAGAAAAACTCATTATTTTTTTTTTATTTTCTGGGTTTTTGGCAACTTTTCGTTGCAAGTATTTGCGGTAGATCCAAATGCGTTTCGCAATGAAACAGATAAGTTCTTAAAGTCGGCATCGCCTAGAACTTTTATTAAACTTTTATTTGTGGCGAACAGTCTTATTAGGAAGTTTTACTCCAACGACTTCTTATACAATGAAAAACTTTGTAATAACTCAACGAAAATTCTTTGTTAATATACATATAATAAAAGTGAAAAGAAGCAAGGCATTAAATTAAAGGCCTAGCTTTGTGAACTGAACCGAACTTAAACGAAAGTCACAAAAAAGTTTAACTTTTGGTAGAGAAAATAGTTTTTGTTTGAAAAAAACTCGAACTCGCCACAGGCAGCAGAAATTATTGAGAGTTTTGACTGCTTTCAAGATTATGTAAATTGATGAAAGTCTGTAAAGTGAGTTATATTAAATTTAACAGTAAAACATTTGAATGCTCAGAAAAAAATAAAAATAAAGTAAATACAAGCTTAAAGCAAACTTCGTTGAACTTCCATCTTAACTCCATCTCCTTCAACTCTTCTGCTTGCTTATAAAACAATTTACAGCGCATCTTATAGTCTAAAGTACCCCGCATGCCCGTTTGTCATGTATTTTAGCAACATTTTAATAGAATGCAGCTCGAAGACAAATATTCATTGTACGCTGCTTACAGGATCAAGCGCAGGACGTGCGAGGTGTTGTCATTTTATTGCCTTTAACTAAACTAACTTTTATTATTTTATTGGATTTTTTTATGGACCTACTAAACGAGCATTCTGTCCCTGACACTCGCCTCACCGCATCCCATTGGTCTATGCGGTGTGCGTTAACAAAGAATTTGTCTTGAGGACATGCCATCATTGGGCCAATGATTACATTATGCGATAATGTTGCCCATAAAGGCTGCAGTCGAAGGATAAAGGATGAACCAAAGCGCTAAAGGGGAAGGCTGGGAAGGAAGCAGAGGAGGTGGGGAGAGAGCAAAGGTCGGTTATCCTGCTTGCCATAATAAGCTGTAAAAGTGACACGTACATTTGACCTGATTTTGCCAGCACATTCTTTTAGTGGTGTGCTTCCCTTGCTTTTGCACGCTGCTGGCTTAATCCAACTTTAAAATTATAAACTAACGATCCAGCGCAGCACGCACACACAAACACACACACATACACACAAGTGGGGTGTTTGTAGGGCGTGGTATTAGGGGTAAGCAGGAAAGAGAATGCGAAGAAAGAGTGAGAGGCACATGGATTAAGTTTGGCGCACTGAACCGTGCGTGAACTAATGCGGGATACTGTGCATTCGTCCTTGCATTCGCTACAATCACATCCAACGCTCGTGTTACATGTGTGTGTGTGTCTGTGTGTGTGTGTAGGATTTTGCTTTGTTTTATTTTGTTGTGTGAGAGCATTAGAGACTTGGCAAAGACCGTTCTCTTGTCGCGCCTTAGTTAGCTGATACGAAAAGCAAAAGGAAATAAAAGAAGCAAAAAAAAAATGGAATACAAAACAAAACTGGAACACACGTTGAAATGTGCAACGAAAACTGAAATTGCAATTAAAACAAGTAAGCAGAGTGTATAAAGGAGAAATAATGGAAAGAGGCGGAAAGGGTGGGACAGAGCTGGGTTTCGTGTAGGTGTCACTAAGCTTATTGTCATGTTGGATAAGTTACTCGAGAAAAGAATAGGAGACAAACTAGCTGACAGCTCTGGAAAGCCTTTTAGAGTTAGAGTTGGAGTTCTGCATTTGTTACTTAATTCAAGTAATTAATCTTAGTTTCTCTAAGCTGTGGCTTTACTTTTTTTGTACTAATTCGATTGTTTACGCTAGAATAAATTTAAATAATTGAATTTTATATTTACTTCACATCACGACATAAATTCATAGACTTATTTAAAGTGAATACTAGAAATATTTATTATAATTTTAAAATTAAATACACCCACTACCAATATTTGCAGATATGAAATTAAAAGCACCTCAAAGTCGCTTTAATATTTACAATTAATTTCCCTGGGCTATCATTTACTAAAGTCAACTAAGAATTCCACACACTTAAGTACCACCAAGATCGTTAGAATAATTGAATTAATTCCAAGAAATTTCACAGATAGCAAAAGTGCTGCCAGAACAGCCTCCAGTCCTAATGTTAATAATATGCAGCGCTAATTAAATTTATATAGAAATGGAAAATAAAATAAAATACTTGCATAATTTTCACTGCTCGACTAGACAATATACACAGCGAATTCTTTTGCCGTCAGCAACGTGAAAGAAAAAGCTGCGAAAAGGAGATTTTCCAAACGTCATGAAAATAGAGAAATGAGAGCAGAAAAAGTAAAGAAAAATGTGAAATTAAAGTATGAACGCAGTTAATTAGCGGGCACTGTTTGACGGGGGAGGAGCTCAGAATGCGGGAGTTGAAAAGTTTTCAACAAAGTCATGAATAAGTTTATATTTTTGCAACAAAATTGCAGTTTTTAAGACATTGCTGCAGATGTTTAACTTGTTGGACGCAGCGCAGCTGCTTGACAATAATTTGAACATGTCTCAAGTTGATCATTAGCATATTTCATAGGCAAAAAGGCGAATGCGAAGCAAAAGGAAGCACTGCAGGTGTGGGTCGAGGGGGCAGTAGGCGGCAGAAGGGGCCCCAGTGACACATTTTCCATATTGCCAAGTAACTTGAAAGCAACGCAAAGCAGTGTAATAATCCAAGGGGAGTGTATAGGGGTAGAGGGAGGAAAAGCTGCTTTCCCAACAGCCAGCTGCTGCCACTGCTGCCACTGCTGCTGCTGCTGCTGTTTACATATCGACATCTTTGACGCGCCCAAAATATGCGCTCAGCCGTGTGACCCATTTAGTCGAGTTTTCATTCGACTACGGGCTGAAAAATGAGTTGCCACTGTTTGTTGCATGTACACGAGGCACAAGCAGTTGCCGCTTGCCGCTTGCAGCTGCTAAAGCACACGATTTTCAATCTTTTGCTACAACTACGTGAACTTTACTTGTCTGCTCTTTGCTTCTGCTTCTGCTTCTGCTTCTGCTTCTTCTTCATCTTGTTCTTTTGGTAATATTTGGTTGCAGGTCGTTATCATAAAATGATTTGATGAACGAGTTGTGCACATTTTAGCGCTATAATTTATATTGCCTCACTGTGCAGGCGGCTGGCAAAACTTTAGCCAAAGCCATAAGCTCCTAAATTTAATTTTGAAAAGGTTTAAACTTTGTTTCAACTACTAAAAAAGTTGTGTTTATCTCTTACTCAGCCCACTAAGCGACGCACATAAGTAGGCAACACTTTTTTCCCCAGCCCCACTAAACTTTTTTTTGTGTCGCATGAATTAAACAAATACGCTTTGATCAGCTTAACTTTAATAATTAAAAACTGTGCATAATTTATATAGAAAATTAGGTTTTCATTAGCATTTAGTTCCCAGCCTGTTTAAGCTAGTTTCATCGAACCCAAACTTCGTTTTGATACGACTTTGATTACAGGCAATAAATAGTTCCATTATTTGTGTAATT